>JAOTQQ010000023.1:42958256-42978996 GCA_026546715.1 Gallinago undulata
AAAAGCACTCCAAACAAACAAAAAACCCAAATCAACACAACCTTAGTACTCTGGAATGCATCATAGTTTTGTTCAGAACATATTTAATCCAGTTTCACCACCAGAACACGTTCTGCAACACAACATCTTGA
Organism: Gallinago undulata; assembly: GCA_026546715.1. NCBI lineage: Eukaryota > Metazoa > Chordata > Aves > Charadriiformes > Scolopacidae > Gallinago > Gallinago undulata. The sequence goes on from JAOTQQ010000023.1 coordinate 42,958,388, forward strand.
GTCAGTAGGAATTCATTCTGGAAGATTATATTGAACATAGAATCATAGAATTATTTAGGTTGGAAAAGACCTGTACGATGATCAAGTCCGACTGTTAACCTAGCACTGCCAAGTCCATCACTAAACCATTTCCCTAAGTGCTGTGCATTCGTTTATACATTTACAAACATCTCTCCATTAGAAGAGTGCTGGTGGCTGTTACAGAAAATGTTACAAGGATTTCTGTAGTGGCACTAGAATTTCATAAGTTTCCTTAGCTTGTAGGAGTTTTATAACAATTACAGGGCTTAGAAGTTCCGAGTTTCCTTACCATGCTTTTATTCCTATGGTTCCTGTGGAACTGCAGAGACTCTGCAAGACTGAAAGTCTTCCTTTAATGCCAGGCTACAGCTTTATGTAGACTACCACCACTTTTTCCAACCTCCCTACCCGTCAGTCCCCAATGCACTGACCTGAGGTCCAGTGCAGGCTTTAAGAGCTTAAAGGTGTCTGGTTCCCCTTCTCTTGCCATTGTCGTAATATCCTTCAACACAAGCTGTTACAACTCAGGGGCTTATTCTTTTGGATAATGAAGTCAGCAGATAGTATTAATTTTTGGAGAGGGATGAGAAGAGGTGGAGAATCTGTTTCACACTCACTTTGTTTCTAACCGATATAGTGACTTCTTATGTTACATGAAAGATAAACCTTGCTTTCAATTTCTCCTGCTGTGCTTGTCACTTTTTAATTGGGCATGATCTGATAGAGTAATTCGCACTTTCACAGTTCAGTCCTGCCCCTACATGCAATTTTACAATGCCCTTGAAGCGCACAGCTTAATATATCAGCATTATTCAATGACAAAAAGTAATGGACAAGAATACACCACTAGTCAAAAGTAGGTCAGTAAAAAGCTAACACTCATTTGGAAATCACCTCACATCACTAGACCCTACTCTCTCCTGTCAAATGTTTTAACTACATTAAAAGAAATGCAAACTTTGCTGCTGAAAGAGAAAGCTACCCAGACTAGCTTTGTCTCCTTGCCGCCTTCTGCATGGAATTGGAAGAGCTCTGACCTGAAGATTTTGCTGGAAGGAAAACACTGCTTAAAAATTTGATGGAGTTTACTTCCCTTGTAACAAACTGCAAGCAGCACAGCAACAAATACACAAATACTTTCAGCCTTTTAGATCATCCATCTGAAACAGAAGACAAGCAACAAATTAGCAGATTTTTTTGTTCTAATTTAATGAATATATTCACTATCACTTCAAAGCAAAAAAATGCAATCAGGAAGCTGTGTGCGCCTTCAATCTAGCTAAGAAAGTACTAAATGACAGAAAAAAAGTAATAATAATTTATGAGATTCTGTTCTGCATAAACATGCCAAATGGTTTATTTTTACATTGAAGTGAATGGGATTGCTTTTTTCATCAGTTCTCTGGGGATTTACATGCTTAGCTCATATTGGCCTTGAGGGGAGTTACTAAAGTAAAAAAGTATAAACACTCATGGAAGATCAGACACCAGGGGTTTTGCTAAGATTAAAAATAGACTTTTCTTGTAAAGTCTTAATTGAAGAAAAGTGATTCAGCATTTCTTTCTCTTATTTTATCATATATTTTTCTTCCTACTTACAGCAGCAAAGTCTAGTCTTGGAATCAGATAGAGCTGAGGGGCAGCAGTGAGCTCCTGTTGTGGGCTTGTAGTTGCCACAGAGCGTAAGACTGCCATTTTAGAACCTACATAAAACTATTAACCTACACAGAGTTCTTTTAAAATAACGTCATGTGTTGTTTCTCATTTGAAAGTAGCCCCACTGGGGTAATGCTATATCTCTACCTTAAAAGTATTATTTGAGCCTGCAGGTGAAGGTGTATCATCATTTTTATCCTTCAGTCTTGGTCCTCACAAATTGAACTTACAAAGACCTATGGACTAAGACATATCCTTTGCATTCTATGATCAGTATTTTCAAGAACTTTCTAAAACTGAGTGTCTGACTGGAGACACCTTGAACCTAGTGTCCATACAGAAGCTCTGGATGTGGACGCTTGACATCTCAGAATAAAAAAAATTGCATTGGGTCCCTCAAAATATTGGCAGACAGTATCACAGCAGTTTTAAGTGCTAGTCTACAGGTCTATAGTCCTCTACCAGAATAGTGATCCACATCTTGAGCCCTGGAGACACAAAGTCCAAAGTCTAAAAGACATTTTTTTCTTTTCAATCTTCACTCACACACACTTTTTTATTTTTTCAGGGGGTGAGGGGAGATGAAAAATCACACACATTTTGACATAAAATTAAAAGCTGGAACAGCTCTCAATGGCTGCTAGCAGACTGGACCCAGCATGAAAAGAACTTCCAGACATGACAAACCTGAAGCCTAGACAATTATCCTCTCTGACCCACGAGCATTACACTCCTTCTCAAATACTTTATTAGTCAGGTAAAGCAAAACTCCCACTGGTTTCAATAAGGCTTTTACCAACTTAAGGATCTAGGATGAGATTTGGCTATTAAGAGTGATATGAAAATAGAAGTAACTGCATGGACATGCATTGATCCACCTACGGTGAACTCTGAGGGCAGCACTGGGTGTGAACAAGGTTAATGGATTGCTTGTCCTATCACTATTTTATTTTTTAAATGTAGGAATTATCATTAATTCTAAGAGAAAGGCAAAAGCAGAACATGATTAGTTAAAAACATCTGGTGTTTTGTTGTGGAAGATGTGCTGCATCGATGTGTGAAGTTGTGGTCTGAAAAACCGTGGTAACGCTTCAATATATTGAAAGGTTAACTTGAAAAGCCAGTCAAACTTCAGAGATGACATCTCAGCTGCTCAGCTACATGTCAAGATGATTTATCAAGCCCCAGTAACAAGACTTTAGAGCACAGAATGGTAAGGAGTTTCGCATCTTGCAGACAGACAGTGGAAAAACCCAAAGAACAAGCTCTGTGTAAAGAACAACTGCCTCTCTCTACTGAATTATTCCCAGGTAACTCCGTAAAAAGAGGAGAAAAGGCCAGGATTAAAGAGAGAAAAATAGGTGGCTTGATGAAGACGTGCAAATACTCCAAAAAGGCTAACATTCTGGGTCAAGTCAATAAACCAAATTCTATTCTGGTTCACTGACTGTCTTCCAGTAATGAAGGAAATGCTGAGATACATTAGTTGCTACCTGCCTCTTCCAGCAATCATGCTTTGTTCTGAGGAATGTGCTAAGCCTCTAAATATCACTGCAGAATGGCACAAAATTAACCCAGGGAAATTATTGCCGGCAGAGATGAGGTGGCCAAAATTCAAGGAAAGTCTAAATGGATTGGGTATTCTGGAATAGGAAGACTACATAAAGGTGAACTGGAAAAACAAAAACTGGTATCAAACATCTATGACATTAAAGGCACACATTTAAAGACATAAGCCAGTGTTACTTGATGGAGTTGAAGATATTTTCTGCCTAATTCGAGATGATGCTATAACTCAACCAACAAGGTTTTTTCCTGCCTGAAACAGCTGGCATGGAGAATGCCACACAAATGCAAAGCTGTGCTTTGCAGCGACATGCCACCAGTGGGTAGATCAAGCACAGAAGTTCTGCTGGATCTGAGTTGTGTGAATGCAGCAAGACCACACTATATGGGACTCCCAGGCAGTCTCAATCCCCCTGGATGGAAGAGTCTGCAGCAACTGCTGGGTAATTCGGTAACGCTGATCTTAACACAATCCCATCCCACAAGAGGACAGGAGGCTTTCAGGTATCTATTGTCAAATGCCACTCCACTGCTTTCACAGCTCCCAGAGGGATGCATCTTGTCCCTAAGAAGATTTCTGCCACCAGTTTCAGTTGCCTCTCCAGCACTGGACAGGCAACTGCTCTGATACCACAGCACAATTCTTCCAATACATAGAAACAAAAAATTAAAGGTTCTAGCATGAGTATCAGTCTTAAAATATTTTGCTCACTCTTACATTTAAAATCTTTTAGTACGCTACCACTTCATACCCTTGTAAAAAATATGATAAGTAATAAAAATATATGAACAACAATAAAGAAATACAAAATTGGCAGAACACATGAGAGCATAGCATTTTCCCACTTACACTGCACTGAACCAGGAAAAGAGGAAAAGTACAGAGTGAACAATTCATCTTCCTCAGGAAGTTCCCTTTGGGTCTATTGATACAGAAGGTCTACTGTTACTTTCTCTCAAACACACGGGTACATCCTGAACAGGAGGAAGAGTACAGTCTAACCTCTAGACATGCTGGGAGTGGGTGGACACTACAATACCCATGACAACAAGCTTTCTCACTTTAGAAGAGCACAGAAAGGCCAAGTATCAGCTCATTTTGAGAGGTGGAAGTGTTTTACACATAACAGAAGCAGGCAATGAACATGCTCCATCTGCTTATCTGTCTGCCTGAGAGGCCCTCAACATATTTACAGCTGGCTTAATTTGTAACCCTTGGTGGAACAAGGAATTTGAGCCTGCAACTAGTGAAGTGATACCTTGCCTTTGATGTAAAAAAATTAGTTAAACATATATAGCATACAGAAATTATTGATTTTAACAGAAAACACGTCCTGCCCTCAAGCTAGATGTCAGGGCAGATATAAGGTATAGAAAAATGTCAGCATGAACAAAAAGTTTAACAAAGAAATAAAAAGCAGAAAACTAGACCTTATAAAGAGAAATATCAAGAGGTGCCAGCAGCTCTGCCTATAACAACTTAGAATTGTGTCTCTCTGGGCACGGCACAAAAGGTTTGCAAGGCAGATGAGGAGAGGGAGGGAACCACCCTGCAGAAAAAGGCACTTTTGAAAAACAGACATTCCCAGAATTTACCTCCTGAACCATCTTCATTGTATGTGGTACTTTTCATCTAAAGTGACAGGTGACTCTTCAAGTTCTGCGATGATTAAATTGCCTAAATTGAAGGGAATTACCATACCCTCACAGGTTTCTAAGCCTCTTTCAGATTTCTGTAAAATCTAGTGAACGAGACACACAGCAGTTCCTCCCATGTGGGAGGCAGTGGGGGGGGAAAGGAGACAATTTAATTTCTAAGCACCTTCAGTAAATAACTTACCTTTAAAAAAAAAAAGTCCACTGAATTTTTATGAATTGTTTTATTATGAAGCATCAAAGCAAGCATATTGTTTCTAAACTAAAGGGCCTGTAGGTGAAATGCTGGCCTAGCAGCGACCAGAACATGACTTACATGACAACGGACCTGTCTTGATACATTAAGACGTTATATACAAAATGGGAGGGGTTCTAAAGTGATTAGTGCGAAACTATCCACCTGTCCAGCCATGGGTTTGGAGTAGCCTCCAGGCCTTCCAACTTAACCTTCTCTCCTCCATGTACAATCCTCTGCGGTCCTCTCTGCATGTTTGCAGCCTATTACTTCTCTGCTGACCATCTGTTCAGACCCCCACCCCCCCCCCAAAAAAAAACCAAAAAAACCATTTTCTCTTTTCTCATTTCTCTTCATAAAGCAAAGCCTGAACATCAAGGAGAGCCATGTGTCCAGCTTGCCCTCTGTGGATTGTCAGCAGTCATCTGAGATCATCTGGAAACCATTACACCAGCTAACAAGGCAACCAGACTCAACATGTGCATAGGTACCAAAAGAGTTCAAACCTGTGACTTGAATTGCCACGAGTTTTTTCCTGAAAGATTTATTTTAACACTGTTAGACAACACAAAAAGTCCCAGAATTAGCCATTTATACAGCTATCCAAGAGAAACAACAGAGTACAATTAAGCTTTATGCAGGAGCTAAGCTCCATGACAGTAACTGACAGCAGCTAATGCCTATATTATGAAAAGGCAGAACACTTCAAACTTTTTTTTTGTCTGAGCAGACAAACCATAAGATAATTTTTGGCTTAACAAGATACCTTATGTCTAACAGAGATGATCCATAGACCATGGGACATATGTCACAGCTGTTTAACAACATCAAGGCTTCTAAAACTCACAGTAGCTGTTTTAAGTTCTCCCACAGTGGCTGTTTTGCTGAAGTTTTAAGTATTCATTATTACACCTATTGTTTTAATCCCTGAATTGCAACCAAAAATGATACTAAATTAGCAATCTGCTTCGGCTTCTTAATTTAAGGTCACAAAGGAAAGACAGTCAAATATTTCTTTGAGTCACTTCAATCCCTCCAGAATTTCTTTTTCAAAAGTACTCTGCAAAATTTCATACTAGTCTTAATATTGCTAATTCTCTTTTCTCCAGCGCAACATGTTGGCTAATGAAGCTATATAAACTAGCAAGAACCTGGGTACCTACAGAGAGAGAGCGAGCTCTCAGCCAGAGGATAAAATAGATTTCAAGGAATACAATTATCTAATGCAGAAGATGTCTGTGCTTAACACTTCTTTATGGAACAAAAAGATAACACTACAGCACAGCTGAAAAAAAAAAATAAATTGGAATTTGCTGCCAAATGCTACAACAGAATCTGGCTACTAAAAGAGATGAAAGGGAAAGCTTTGAAAAGCAACAGAAAAGGGAAAAAAGGTGTTAAAAAAAGGCCACTGACAAAGCAAAATGACAAACAAGCATCTTCACTCCAGTAGAACAAATAGCTGCTAATACAACAGTTCCTGCGATTGTTTTATAGAAAGCAAAGCAGAGCTCAAAGGTATATATGGAAAGTTAGAAATAGTACAAATTGTAATAGCAATGAGAAAGAGCACTATTCAGCATTGCAAGCTATTTTTAACAACCTTGAAATGACATCAAATAAAGCTGTGAACTTCCTGTACCAACGCTTACAAATGATAACTGCAAATAGCACTAACTTGTGCTTTTGCACTGCTGTTCTCTCCAAGGATCTAGAACAGGTCTTCAAACCACAGCGAAGCAGCAATTTCGTTTTTTGAAAAAGCCAAAAAAGCCAAGTGTCCCACATAGTCCGATATACTGCAGTTTTCAGAAACACTTTGTAAACTGCATGACTGCTGTTTGCTATACAAGGCATTTTTTTTCTACAATGTAATTACAGGGCTTCTAAACAAGAAAAAATGTGAAGCTGCCCAGCAGAGAGCTTGAGCAGAGCTCATTCTGTAGCCATACCAGGTACAGTAGAGTAGTAGACTACTCTAGACTACTCTACTCTACTACAAGGAGTAGACATCCATAATAGATCGCTTTCCTTAATCCCTAATAATCTTTACCCTGGCGTCCTCCTGGTGTTATTTTGGAGAGGCTCAAGAAGGAGGCCTGCGTGAACCTCATGGTTCAACAAGGCTAAGCACAGGGCCTTCCATCTGGGTTGGGGCAATCCCCAGTACCTATACAGGCTGAGGGGAAAGGGACTGAGAGCAGCCCTACTGAGAAGGACTTGGGGGTACTGCTGGATGAAAAGCTGTACATGAGCCAACATTGTGCACTGGCAGCCCAGAAAGCCAACTGCATCTTGGGTTGCATCAAAAGAAATGTGGCCAGCAGGCTGAAAGAGCTGATTATTACCCCTCTACTCCATTCTGGTGAGACCCCACCTGGAGTACTGTGTCCAGTACTCAGCACAGGAAAGACCTGAACCTGTTGGAGCAGGTCTAGAGGAGGACCACAAAAATGATGAGAGGGCTGGAGCACCTCTATTATGAGGACAGGCTGAGAGGGATGGGATTGTTCAGCCTGGAGAAGAGAAGGGTCCAGCAAGACAGTATTGCCACCTTTAAGAACTTAAAGGGAGCTTACAAGAAAGCTGTGGACAAACTTTTTAGCAGGCACTGTTGCAATAGGACAAGATTTTAAAATGAAAAAGGGTAGATTCAGGCTAGATATAAGAAAGAAAGGGTGGTGAAACACTGGAACAGGTTTCCCTGAGAGGTGGTAGATGCCCCATTCATGGAGACATTCAAGGTCAGGTTGAACGGGGCTCTGAGCAACCCCATCTAGTAGAAGATGTCCCTGTTTATTGGAGAGGAGTTGAACTAGATGACCTTTAAAGGTCTCTTCCAACCCAAACTTTTCTATGATTCTATATGATCATGCAACCTGCACACAACTGCTTATGAGCTTCATTGAACCCATCAATATTTGGCTATGCTTGAGGTATCAATGTAAACATCGTGGTTTTGACCATCTACATGCAGTGATGCTTTAAAAGCCTCTCTGTTACTAACATGCAAAGCTGGAACAGAGATTTACAAAATGTAATTGGGAAAATTACAGCAGCTGAGCAAAATAGATGTAGCTACAAGAATGTATGTGCACTAAGTGGTCATAACTAATCCTGAGCACCCAAAAGGGCAGTCACAGACATAAGTGTGCTCTCTTGAGTGGGCAAACTTTTTTGAACTACTTTCAAGACAGGATAATTAATTAGCTGACTTAAAAATATTGCTTACACTATGAAATCTTTGTTAGCTTTCTTATTAACTTTCTAGTTCAAAACTCTACTACACGACAGCTCTTGAAAGCAACCGCTTTAATATCTGTATGTTACGGTGGTCCCAATGAAGATGTAAGATTTCCCATAAGATGATAAAGTACATTTTATAAGCGAGTTGCACACACCACTTCCAACTACACAATAAACAAGGGATTCCAATGGAAGACAAAACATACTACATTGCAGATGACCATGTAATTTTCACCTATGCTACTCTATATTTCATACTTTCTTTCCTTGATATCCTTTCTTGTCACCAGTCAGACATTATTCTGCATCTTCCCCTTACCTGGGCAAAATATGAAATAATTGAGCTATCTGTAACCTTTTTTTAAAAAAATAAAATACTTAATTCATACTTTGCTTGGAGAGATTGTAAAAAAAAAAAAAAAAAAAAAAAAATACAGCCTTATTACTAGTTCAAAATTTCTTTCTAGATTGAAGCAGTTTCAGCATCAATAGAAAAATCTTTTATTTGAATTAAACTCTAAGACCTCTGTTTGAGTAATGCCCATAAAATAAGGGAATTAAAGACCTTGCCCTTCACATGGAGTCTCATCATTGCTATATTGTAAGTATAATGAGTGGATTCAATCTTCAAAGCAGCACAATGCTTTAATGCAGTGACTACTTTTTTTTTTCTGGTGGAGCTGATACTTTTTCTTTGACTATGATTTATTCTTTTTTTTTTTTTTACATTTTGTTTGCTGTATTAACCCAGCTGTCTCCTTCTCTGACTCCTTCATTGTTTGTGTCTCATTTTCTCCTCCATTCTTCTTTTTGCTTTCCACTCCTCAGCCTTTCAAATTCCTCTTTTTCAGTTCTTGTCCACTTTGCTCTTTTCCTAAAGCTGTAAATCATTCATTACCACAAGGGATTTTACTTCTGGTTTTGCTGTCCACACCAAGCTTGCAGTGCTTAAGTTACTGACAGAAAAGAAAACTTTTAGAACAATTCTAATGAGGACTCCCTTAAGGACTAGTAGTTTGCGGTGGTCATTCTGGTGATGTTGAAATAACTCCCCAATGGCTGATGTAGACTCTGTTGGGTATGAGGTGGTCTGCAGCTGATGAGCACATCACAGCCCACTTTCTAGGGCACTCTGTCTGGTTCTGAGTAGAGCCAAGGGCTGCATAGCACCAGACTGCACAACATTTTTTCAGCTCATCTGCTGCTCTGTGCTTGACTGACTGACATGTCAGTTGAATAGTGTGGTTTGCTTGTTTCCCCTCTCCCTGCCCATCCCCACTGAATTTCAAGGGTTGGCCCAAAATACCCACAATCTAATAGAAGTGGTCTTGTACCAACCTGTACGTTTACACAAAGTTAAGGAACATGCAACAGTTTTCTAAATTTTAAGGTGTCCCATAAATTTTGGTGCTTATACCATGACAAATCGTAGAAATGATAAATGCTCACACAGCAGTGCTTCCACAGTGTTGGATTGCAAGAAGCTTTTTCAAAGCAGTGCTTCTGCTTTTTAACCGTGAAACTTCCAGTAATATCAGTAGGAGTCACACAGCTAAATCCCCAAGCAACATTTTTGGAAGATGACTTATTTAAAGGAGGATTAGAAGAAAATACTTCTTACACCATTTTCCATTTAACATTATCAGTCTTACATTTGGAGAAATGTGGAATAATTTGGAGGAAGTACATGATTCATTTGGTATCAGTTTTTTCCATCCATTTCGGTCGGGCAGCTATGCCGAGTGTTTAACATATACCCATGCTTCCCCCTCTTTTTCCACAGAGCGTATATATTAAACACAAGTTAAGACTTCTGGGTATTCAACATTGTTGATTTTACATTCCTTTTGGGATTTAAAGTACTATTTTCTTTAATTATTTTCCTCTACTCACCCACAGTATTGAATGACAGTAATAATGAGCTCAGAATCATTGCACAAATCCCAGTAGGAACCATTCATAGTTTGCTAATAGGACGTTATATTTGCATTACCAAGTTCAGTTCAAAGCACGTTGTGTAAATTAGCTCTGAGGGTTACTACCACGATTCTAAAACCAGAACATCAGGTCAATTAGCACAGCTCTAAAGCACATTAGTTTGGGTGAAAACATAAGGGGTATGATTAAAATTCAAGGAAATCTTCTCCCTTCTTGGGCTAAGTGCCTCTCAAAAGAAGTCTGGCTTCACATCTGGGAGAGACCAGAAGGCACCAGCAGCACAGTCTGATGTCAGTGACCCCGATGTCCGACAAGCAATATTGGCCTGTTCTAAAGAGGGGGCAAAACTAACTTGAAGGAGGTGTGGAAATCCTCAGGATCCCTTAGAGACATTTTCTTCCACATCCAAATTAGAAGAACAGATGAGTATGAGGAAGACTTGGACGATCTGGGAATTTATCATAGAATATATTGCTTACATGAAAAATGCAACTAACACAGAAAAGCTGTTTAGTTTCTACCACAGAGATAAACCTAGCATGACCAAGCTCACAGACACAGATTTAAAAAAATAAAATAAAAAAATCACAGTTTAATAATGATGAGAGGAGGCCCACATCAATTTAAGGCAGGGAGTTCCCAGTAAGAAGTACTGTAGGACTACCTTTTGAGCAAACAGCATACACACATATATATATATATACACACACACACAACACTATGGAAATAGTTAATGAACTTCAGAGACCACATACAGCATCTTTGGATCAAACTGCTGGAACAGAAGCATATAAACACAACAGGAAAAGAGATATCCTAATGAAGTTCTAGCTCAGGCTACAACTCCAATGAAGCCAAAGGATGTCACGTTAAAAATAAAAGAAAACACCAAAGAATATTGTTTTGTTCAAGTCACTTGATTGGTCTAAACCCTCTAATCAATTCAAGGTCAGCCTCATCAAGTCAGCATGGTACATGGGCTATACCTCTGCCCAGCCAAAGATGATCTTAAGATTCATTCCTCGGATCAGTTTTGGGAATAGTTTCTGAAATTTTAGCTAATCAATGGCCTTATAAAGCTGCCTATTCTGTAAACACTAACCCATAATACATTTTTCTCTGCAGAAACATACTTAAAGTAATAGCTAGACAACTTCAAAAATTATGTAATCTTAAACCAAATTATGGGATTTGAGATTGTACAAAAGAAATCATTCAATGGACAGATTTCATAGTAAAATGCATAAAAATGGTCATTCCTCATAGATTGAGATGGACAGAGCTGTGACACAGAGGAGGATTTAATCATTAATATTTATAATTCCTTTCTCTGTATCACAAATGCACCTGTTTGGCAACTGCCTAATGGATCGATGAGCAGCTGAACTAACCATAGCTTCTGACAAGCCGTGGAAGAAATGACTGTGATATATACAGAATTGGGTAGAAAGGTATAAAAAAGAGGTACTGGAAAATTAATTTGAATGTTTGAGTAAAGTACCTCTGTGAAATGCTTCCAGGTCGATGAACATGACCAGCAGAATAGCTGTAAAACTCCTGGTGGATGAAGTGTTGAGAACAAAAGGATTTGCCTGTATGAGACACTGGGCATGCTTTTTGGGAGAAAACAACACATAAATACACAACAGATTTCACCATACCTGCAATGTAAACTGTTGTGTGAAACAGAAAATAGGCTTTTAGTGAGTTATAAACAGCTGGCAAGGATTTATAGACACTCAGTTGGGCAAAAAATGCTTTATATGGAAGTCAGTAACACATGAAAAATCAGAAACCATAGATAAATTGAAAGAAAATGAATGTATTGTTAGAATACAAACGAAAGGCATGTTTCAGAAAGAAAGCACTGTAAGATGCTTACTATTGCATGAAAATTCAGCAGCAAAAATAGATGAGCTACAGTGCCCAGCAAAGTAAAAGCTATTTGGCATAAGTGCATCTGAAACCAGGAAGAGTAACAAAAATCAACAGACTGCTTATTATATCTACCTATTTAGATTATACCTGCTTATTATACCTACCTATCTACAACAGGAAGGCCTAGATTAGCCTTAGAAGGTTTAGTTTATAAGCACAAATGAATTTGCAGAGGCAGGGAAGCAACATTACTGCACAATTCAATAGAATGTACCATGAAGAAAATTCTGAATTGGAATTCTCCAAATTTTGTAAAATCGACTCCTGAGTTATTCTCTTCCCTTATTTCAATTACAGCTATTCGTTTCAATTTTCTGTTCTTCTCCATTGGGTTCTTGATAGCTAATGTTTCTTCCATTGCATTTTATATCCATTACAGAGGCAAAGAGACCAGCAAATAATTTATTTGGGGTTGTGGAGAAAGATTTTCTATTGGTTTTCATTTTTATATCCCCACAGAAACATCAATTCGAAGTTTCTCTTTAACATGTATAGGCACACAAATGTATGGGAATTTGTGTCAGACTTTTCTTCAAGATGCATCTACTCAGGGTCAGGGCAAGCACTGAGAGAAAAAAAAGCTGCTCTCTGCTTTCTCTGTGTTTCACGCAAGACTGTCAGTCTATTATCACTTCCCTAATGAGTGGTATAACTATTATTCAGACTTGTGCATTATTCCAATTTTCAGCATTTTTAAAAGCAAATTATCCAAAGAGAAAGGAGATGTCCAGAGGGAAACCATTCCCTAAGAAAACGCATTTGAGTCACAGCAATTAAGTACTTACTTTCTAAAAAGTTGTGAGGCAGAATTTCTTAATAATGATTCATTTCAAATTATCTCAGAGAACCTCCTTTTTTCTTTTTTTTTATTAAAAAAGAATTAGTTTCATTCTCTTTGGTCTCCCCCAGAAGATATTTAAACAGGGTACAACATGGCAACCTGCAGAGGAAGCAAGCACTACTTCACTGAAACTGAAAGCAGAACACGTCAGCAAAGGAAAATACAGCTGCCTAACTTTTATTTCTGGAATTGCATCCTTCTCAAAATATATTCCTGTGGGAAGTCACATGACATTTGGACAGCTATGATTCTTTGAAAAACATTAACATATTGATGTTTTCATAATTTTTTTTACCAGAGTTTTGACCTCTTGTTCTCCCACCAAATCAGATGGTCTGTAAGAGTTCTTAGACACCTGAACTGGTCAAACAGATAACAGGGGGCCAGGTATGGTCATTTCAGAAAACCTGGACAATTCTACCACTTCTGCTGAAGTTACCATCTCTTCTTCCTGGACTTCTTAATGATTTCTTAAGATCCACTCTCTATGGTTTGAGGAGCTCTCCTCAAAAATTTTTCCATTTTGTCTTCAGTTACTACTACTGTAGTCATCCATTTTCTACTTGCAAAACAAGAATTTCTTGTTCCTGAAAGTTCAGGACCAGGAGCACACTATGCAGCTGTCCCCTGGGGTGTCTGTCTCCAGCTCAGAGCACCCTGGCAGGACTTGAGCCCTACAGAAAGTGAACAGTGCCACCTTCTGACCCACTGCCCTGAGCTCCTGGGCCATGCCAGCCTTCTCCTGCAGTCGGCCAGGCATGTAATGACTTACCCAGATTCAGATGGCAGGACAGACCTGTCCAGCTTGCACAGTGCAAGAAGGAAGAGAGGCAGAAAAAAACGAAGGCAAACAGGAAAGAAGACCTTGCATAACATCTTCTGTCAACCTGCCACAAAAATCACCTTGCAGTCTAGAAAGAATCATCTTTGACTAACCTTTTATCTCCTGACATCCTTAGCTAAGAAATGTGCAACAAAGGCATTAAACGACATTGGATTTCTTGTATTTGAATTGTACTGTTTTGAGACTTTATCAGTTCTGAAAGGTGTTAATGTAATCTGCTTTCTACTGGGGCATGAGAAAAATAACATAGATATAACTCATTCCATCTATAACAAAAATAAAAGTCTTTATCCTACCTTGTCAATTATTTGAAGAAAATTTGTTGTTTTGACCTTAACTGTTTGAGAAACAGACTCTACAGTTTCAGTGTTTACCTATAGTGCATCTTTTATTTACAGTGATTTCTAGGAAAGGAATGCTACTCTCCAATACATTTTTATGATGAACTTCAGTTTTCCCTAAGGGCAATTTCATCCTCAGAAACAACACAGTAACTCAAAGATACTTTAGAGAGAGGAAAAATATACAGGCACCCTAATAGCTTATAAATCCTTTCCACAAACTTCTGCTGGTTTTTTAAGACTCTTAAATTATCTCTGGTGCTGTGGATTGGGTAATCATGGCATTCCAGATGTAAAGGAAGGGACCAGATGGACAGCAGAGAAAAAAAAATCCTTCACTGTTCAAAAAAGTCTATTTCAGGAAAAAAATACTTACAAAAAACACGGAGGCAGCGATGTACTTTGGCTAGCACAATGGGAATTCTAGCTGATGGAAACCACAACTATTTCAGATCAAGGAGCTTGAGAGTACAGTGACAGCTTGCATGTCTGGACCATACTTAGGGGCAAATCTCAGCTTCTTCTAAGTGTGCCTTGTCCACTGCAACTGCTGAAACAAAGCGAGGATTCTCATTTTTTCCTAAAACAGTGACTGGATGAAATGTCTTCTGGACTGGTTAGAATAGTTAATAGAAGACTCCTTTAGGAATTATGTCCTGGCAAGAAGAGAGCAGCTCTCAGGCTACTCAGGCTTCTGCTTCCCAGTATGAGATGATCCCTATACAGCAGCCTCTAGATGATGGCTGCACATTACCTCTTCCATGAGGAAGTTCCTGTGGCAAAGAAATGCTCAGCATCTTGTCTTTAAATGAGCACCATTCGCTGCTGGACTCCAGAAACTAAGCAATGTTCTTCATGGAGAGGAGAACTGTTTCACCATTTCACAATTACATGAACAGACCCAGGAAGACATGGGTACTGTACTAACATCAGCCAAGACAGGAGCTGAATCCAAGTGTCCAATTGCTCAGTTTGTTGCTCTAAACTGCACACTGCTTCAGCAGACCCACAGTCTCAGTCTATTAAACACATAACCAAAATTAAGGTTATTTCTGGAGTTTCATTTCTAAAAGCATTACCAAGATGAAACCAAATCCCAACCCTCAGCCATAAAAGAGGGTACGCTGCATCCTGCCAACACACATTTCACCACAGGTGATGTGTTGGATCTTTGTGTCACCTAAAAGACCACAATGATTCAGAAGCTCAGCAGGGATATCCTCAATACTGGAAACAGTCAGTGTTCAGGGAAATTGCTTTCCAGCCTCCTGCACAGGGATACATCACTGCTCCCCAAAGGAGACTTGACACATGCCAACAGTTCGAGGGCAGGGCACCCTAGGTGGCAGATCTGTTGACTGATTCTGATTGACAATGCCTACCAAGGTGGCCCTCAAACCCTCCTCAAAGGGACCGTGTAACTTGCAGAGGTCAAAGCAAGAAGTTAATCAGCTGGTACATACCATAGAAACACACTCTCACTTCTCTCATCCTCTCAGCAGGACCCTGCTTCTAACCTGCTTTTTTCCTCATTTTTTTTCCACTTCCATTCACCCTTCTCCAAAAGGCTGTTAACAAAGGCATCTCATCTATCTGCAGTCATGTCGTTAACTATCTGCATGAATCATCTATGTTCCTGTGGCACTAGTGTCAGCATTCGCCTTAACCCAGAAACCACATACAGAACATTTGCAGGTGGACTGGTAAGAAAGGCAGCCTTTGGGGAAGGAGTCGTGTCAAGGCATATCATAGCACAGGAACTGCTGCAGAGAGAGGGGATTAGGAGGTACCAGGGCACTTCATTTTGAAGCCCATAGATAACTGTTGGAAGAAAAGGGGGAAGACAGCACAAAACAGAAATGGGAAGATCCCCTGGCACAAAATAAACTTCCCTGTCTGTTATGTATGGACATTAAGGTCTCTGCGTCTTTGAAAGAAAAGCTGATATAAAATAACTTCAGCAAAATCCTGTCCTAGCTGCATTCCTTAATATGCTTCCAGATCAACACTGCTATCCCCTCACGTACTTAAATGGCCAACACACACAAAGGTCGATATGAGTGTGAACAGCTGTTTGTAGTGCTGCATCAGCACAGCCCATCACAGTCATTACCATAGGACATAATCAGGAACGCCCAATCCAAGCAGAAGCCACATGATTTTTCAATTCAAGGCTATTGTTTAGATTTCTTCCTATTGCTATAATTTTTCACATTTCCCTTTATAATTTCACTGGAAATTCTTCCTCCCCTCCCCCATTAAGCATAATGTTTTCAGACTTTTTAGTAGAACTAATGAAAAAATAAGGAGATCCCTCAAAAAATGCCTCAAAATTTCCCTCAAAAAACTTATTTCTGTTCTGATTGGCTTTAGCAAAGTTGAAATATTTGTTGATTTAACAGTGGAACGAAGAGGTAAAAAGAAAAACAGAACATCCTCAAGAATCAATACAACACAAAACACAAAGAGGAAGGGGAACCCACCTTAGCAGAAGCAAGTGCCTTCACAAATGACTTATCTTAAAAACACCAAAAATCTTTCAAAAAAACCCCACAAACCAAGTTCCAGATACAAGTTTCAAGCACTTCTAGGTTATCTAGATGTGACATTCTTCATGAGAGACAGAAAGCCCTCTCCTTCCAGAGAAGGCACACGCACACTTAGAAAACAACAGAAATACTATACTACAATACTATAAAAATCACCTACCTCACTACTCACTCTGACATTCTTTTTTAGTCAGTTTAGTTACAAATTCCTGCACTGATGGTATTCTGCTTTGAATCTTTTCTCCTGGTCATCTGCTAGGTGTTCATAATACAAGAGATCAGCATCTCTTAGCCCTTCCAGCTCTTATGGAACAAAACTACAGCTCCAAAATCTCCTTAATTGCTTTTCCTAAGCAATTAAACCTTTCTCTAAATAATAATGGATTTTGAGTTCAAAAACTTCCCATAGTATTGAGTGATGTCACTCAATACTTTTGAAGCTCTGCTTCAAAACAGTCCCAAAACATCAGCAAACTGCTTAAAAAATAATGGCAATTCAAGACAGCACCCTTTTTAAATTGTTGTGAGGAACAAGAAGCAAAACCGAATTTCTAAAGAAACAGTCTTTTCATTCCAGTATTTAAAGGGATTCTCTCATCTTTTCCATGAAGCTTGTATCAGATTTGACATAGAGAATGCTGGAACAAATTACCGATGGGGTGAGGCATTGCAGATTGAGTCAAAAAGTTCAAATAGATAGTGCTCACAGTAAAAAAAGCAGCAGAAATCTCTTCGCCTCAATCACAGCTCCTTTGTCCACCTGCATAAGACTCTAAGACAGACTCTGGAAGCCTACTGCTTCAACTCCTGATGAGCATTCATGGTTCACAGTAGGTAACTGGTACAAGGAGACGTAACAAGGATAGAGCAAGGAGTCAGAGGGCTGAGCTCCTCTTAATGACAACCCATATGGAAGGGGAAGTCAAATACAAAACGTAGTGTTCTGGGGCTCAGAACAGGCTCAGATGACACAGCAGTGCTATAGCAATACTTTTCTTGTGTAATACTATTAATGCAACACTAATACAAGTAAGTGCAGATGGATTTATGTATATAATACTTTTAAGAAGTAGGAATTCACAATTTTCTTTACTGAACGCTGTTCTCAGATGAAACTTAAAAATGTATGATTCTCAGTAACACTAAGTTGCTTTTTTGAAAGAACAGCACTCTTATTAATAGTACCTTTACTTCTTACAGTTTTGTATAAATTAAGCAATAAAACACAAAAACACAAACCATGAAGAAACAATTATATAGTGCAGTAGAAATATATTTTTTCTCTTTAAATGCTTTAGAAGCATCTGGAAAAACACAAAGAGAAAAGATTTCAGGTCAAATGAGGATAACTTTATCCCTTCTTGCTAATAAACAAGACTGCACATACTGCCTCAGAATGCTTTTTATCTAGTTAACATACACAGCTTTGATATGGGAATTAGGGACAAAAATCATTGCTTGCTAATCTTTTGTTTTCAGTTGAGATAAACTAAAAACTGTGACGGGCAGCTTAAAAACACTACCATTTACTTGTAGAAAACCATCCAACTGTATCTCAAAACATTCCTAAAGTTGCACGTAAGCAAGAAGCATTCGAAAAAGTGTGTTAGATACCACATTTTAAAGAGAAAAATAATATGGTTTTGGAGTAGACACACAGACACACACACACAGAAAGGATTCAAAAACAGAGCTACTTCAATGGAGCCAGACTATTCTTCAACAAAAGAAAAAGATTGTAAATCAGACTTTTGTCTTCCTAAACAAGTCTTTCACTGTTCTGTATGCTACTAACAGATCATTTTAGCTCAGCAATAAACGTACATCAATCCGAATTACATATATTTGTGAGTTCAAATCACCTAGTCTGGACGCAGGCTGCTCCAGAGTCTGAATACTCGCTACACCTGGTGAGCAAGCACTTGACTTCACACAGGCTTCTATAACATGTCAGTGATTGTCCCTGCACTGCTAGACAATGTCCGCCATCCCACAGCTGGATCTCTTTGGACTTCCTATCTCTCTTTTTTTTAAGCCAACACTGGTATTAGAATCATTTAGGTTTGAAAAGACCTTCAAGATCATCAAGTCCAACCGTTAACCTAGCACTGACAAGTCCACCATGTCCCGAAGCACCACATCTACACGTCTTTTAAATACCTAAATAGGGATAGTGACTCAGCCACCGCCCTGGGCAGACTGTTCCAATGGTTAATAACCATTTCTGTGCAGAATTTTTTCCTAATGTACCATCTAACCCTCTCCTGGTGCAACTTGAGGCTGTTTCCTCTTGTCCTATCACTTGTTACCTGGGTCAAGACACCCCACCTCACTACAATCTCCTTTCAGGTAGCTGTAGAGAGCGATAAGGTCTCCCCCTCAGCCTCCTTTTTTCCAGGGTAAAAAGCCCTAGTTCCCTTAGCTGCTCCTCATAAGACTTGTGCTCTAGACTCCTCACCAACTTCAGTGCACTTTTCTGGACACGCTACAGCACCTGAATGTCTGTCTTGTAGTGAGGGGCCCAAAATTGGACACAATATTTGAGGTGAAGCCTCACCAGTGCTGAGTACAGGGAGACGATCACTTCCCTAGTCCTGCTGGCCACACTGTTTCTGATACAGCCCAGGATGCTGTTGGCCTTCTTGGCCAGCTGGGCACACTGCTGGCTCATATTCAGCCATCTGTCAACCAACACCCTCAGGTCCTTTTCTTCCAGGCAGCTTTCCAACCTCTCTTCCCCAAGATTAGAACAAACCTGAGACAAAGAACACTTTGTGGGACATATGGGTAATAGTTGACCTACTCCCGCTATTTATCCAATGACTCCCCTCACAAGGAGCTCACTCTGTAAGAGAGGCCTAGAACTCAGCTGTAGAGAGATTCTTACCCATTGCTACAGATCAAGGGGGATTTCTGGGGAGGGCTGAACCTCAGCAACTTTCCTGCACTGTTCACCAACTTTTCCCAGTATACCATAAGAGCACCTCACATCCAACAAGTCACCTGCAGTCAGACCAGGAAAAAGCAGACACATACAAATGGTACAACAGCAGGAGATAGCAGCAGAAATGCAAGACATTACATTTCTCCAGACATCTGGAGAAATGTAATCAGATCAGTGAGGTCATAGAAAGTTTGTGAGTTTATCAGTAGCATGGGTTAGGGGAAACCCAAAGCAGAAAGTGTCCTAACAGAAAGAGAACCAACCCAGCTGCAAGATGAGGCCAAGCAGCACGAATTAACCGCCCATTGGAGCAGAAGGAGAAAGAAACCAAAGAGAAGAATAACGAAAAACTTTATTTTTGCAGTCACAGTTTTGATTGCAAATGATTAGGCAAGCACAGTGCTTTCAGTTGCAAGTATAATACTATGTACCAAGTGTCCTCCAGTTATAACATACAGACATGACACACAGTTCATTTTAATGCTGCCCTTTAATATCAGCAAGAAAATGCTTCACTTTTACAATCTAAAAAATGGGTCCTGACAGAATAAAAGATGTGAGAAACCAAGACAAGCAGCATATAGATGAGGTCATTTTTGTTGTAAACAAAACCGTACAGCTATATTTTTGAAATATAAATTTAAAGTCAATATCAGAAGAAAAGCAGAATTTTCAGTTCATTGTTTTAGACCCCTCAAAATCCTCTTGTCCTAGTCAAAAGGGGGTGTTGGTCGACTGTCGGCTGAACATGAGCCAGCAGCAGTGTGCCCAGGTGGCCAAAAAGGCCAACAGCATCCTGGCCTGTATCAAGAACAGTGTGGTGAGTAGGACCCA
>JAOTQQ010000023.1:42979096-43019666 GCA_026546715.1 Gallinago undulata
TTGTCAAGCAGGACCTGCCCCTCGTGAACCCGTGCTGGCTGGGCCTCATCACCTGGGTGTCCTTCATGTGTTGCATGCTTGTTTCTCTCTTACTGCAAAAAAAGAGTCTAGTGTGACGAACCCAGGCATAAATACATATTGTAGACATCTATATTTGGCCAGAATCTCCCCACCCAATAACATCCTGGCTTTTCAGACACAGCCTTCTTCGGTGAATAATACTTTGGAAGCCTTCTTAAGCTCTCTACTTACTCCTAGTGCTTATTGGGGTGGGCATGGGCGTGGGCATGGGGTGTGTGTAGATATTTGCCCAGTTCTCCTTGGGGCTGTTCTCCACAGTGGTTCAAATTCAGTTCTTATTTTCTCAAAGCAAACCTACCTTTGAACATGAAAGAAGAAAATAACACTTTTCTTCAGCTAGCCTAGAACTAAAACTAGGAATTCACTAGGACACTATACTACCACATATAAAGGCTGTGTCAGTAATATCCTTACATTTAGGTAAGATTTCCAGAAGAAGCACTGTTCTGAAATTCCATGGTTCCTGGTGTGCAATTTCTGGCACCTGGCTCTACTGAGACATGGAATCATCATTCCATGTGATAAAGCTGTAGATATCTACCCATTCTTGTATGTTAGCTCAAGATCAGGCAAATCGCTCATGGGACAATTTTATAGAAATACTTTTGTTTCTGAGAGAACTAAACAAGATCGTGAATAAAGACTATCCATATCCAGATCTGCCAGCTGGAGGCTTCTGAGCAAGACTGGTCTATTCCATCAAATTAAATAATCAGTGCATGAAAATTTCTAGTTATAGGATTGACACCCATTTCTGTGCTGCATCTGCTCCTTGTTTTTTTACCCACCTGTTTCATCATGTCTTCACCTGTTGACTTGCTATTATATTCTGTACAGCATCTAGCACTTTGGAGTTTTAGAAATCCTGTCTAGATTTCTAGACGAGCAGTACTGTAAATAACAGGAAAGAAGTTAACTTCCACAGAAGAATCCAAACAAAAATGTGATCAGATTAGAAGATTTCAACTGAGTATCTGCAGTTCAGTCTTCTGGATATTTCTGCTCTTATGAACATATCACAGCATTCTGCAGTGGAGATAAGGGAGGCCAGGTTCAGTGCCAGTGTAAAGAAAAATACTGAAAATAAATATGATCCCTATGTCCACTTCAGGTCTGCATTTCTTGTGATCTCACGTTTAGCAGGGTTGCAGCATCTAAGTCAAATACCTTGTTTTCTTGTAAGAGTTGTTTCCAGTTTCACCATTCCAGGCATTTATTTGTCTCATGAGCTCTGTATACAGACTTTGTTCTCTGTATGGGAGCATTAACAATGGATTGTCATTTCAACAAAGGAAAAATAAAAATGCTCAGCCAATGCAAGTAACAAAAACTGCAACTGCAAAGGTTGGTGAAGATTAACTAATAGACCTGTCTTTGTGTTTCTTCAATGAGAATTCAGATGTCCCTGTTACTGTTACTTGAGGATATTGTAGGGTGAAGACCCTTCTCTAATGAAGAACCTTAAAGGAAATGCAGTCAATCCTAATAGGCATTTCTTTTCTCTGATGAGGAGGAAGACTGTGGCAGCTAAATTCTCTGAATTGCCTGCGTTATTCTGGAATAAATCACCCACAACTCCAGAACATGTTAGCTCTGTAAACCTGTCAGTCATGATCAGCAAATTGTTAAACATTAGAATACAGAAGAGCATGGCTTTGATACACAAGCCCTTGATATAGGTGCTGCAACTTCAACACCAAAGATGTATGGTTTCTGCAAGCATGTGAGATGAAATTTTATACCAAAAGGCCTCCACTATTATTCCTTGAAGACTTCTCAGCAAGGATTAGAATATACATATTTCATGCAAAAATCAGACATAAAAAACAAAATGGCTCTTATTTATGAGTAGGGAAATTCAAAACCTAGAGCTGCAACCTTTACTTAATGCCAAGGCCATGAAAATGCAATGATCTACAGAAATTCACACTTTCGTCTCTGGGGGCATTGTTACAGGCTCATAAAAAGTCAAATTGCTGTTACTTGAGCTTGCAAATAATTTATACCTATCATTTGTCTTATAGTCCTAGCATTTGCCTGCTGTGCTGACCACCAACTCATGGATGTATGTTGTAACAATCATGTTCTTGACACAGTCACCGGAAGAGAAGAATGTGTTATTTGAGAGCATTTGAAATGTCCAGGCCTAATCTACCAAGCAAAAACTACAGGCTCATACACTGAAAAAAAGGTATTTTTTCCAAGGTATTATATCATGAGTTACTAAATCCATTTTTTCAAGGGTAACAACTGGCTGCATAAACCAGCAAGTAATCCCTGTTCTAATTGTCACTTATTATAATTCCTCTTACCAGTTAAATGAGAAAACAAAAACTTTTAAGAATGAATTTGGCAAAACCAATGCTCCCCAATAAATGTATGCATGGGAATACACATTTTATTACACAAACTTATTATTCTTATTATTACCATCTGTGATATTAACGGTTTAGATATTAGCCTTTCACAACCTTTTCCATCCTAAATAACAGAATGTTGTTAGTCAACAAGAACTGATATATATGCACAACTCAGTCTTATCATTATCAACTATATTGCAATGGACACATTTTTCTGATGTCTTATATGCATTTTCATACAGTTTTTGGGTAGGGAAGCTTTAAATTAAATATTTTACAACATGCAGTGAAATCTAAGCTTTTCAGTGCCTGTGATTTCCCTTTTCAGTGCAGCAAAATTGCTGCAAAAACCAAGCTGAAATCTGAATTAGAATTTTCTCTGTTAAACAGAGGCTATTTGCCATCACTCCAACATTTTCAACACTTTGGCCAAAGGGACAAATGTGTCAGCATCTTTCTTCTTTAAATTTATGTAATAGAGGTTAGACATAAAAAAAAGAAAATCTCTTTACATCATCTAGTTTCTCCTGCCAATCTCTGTCACCTCATCTTGGGAAAGTACTGTAGACAACATCTGAGAGTTCTCTAAATACAATATTGGCAGAATAGGGCCCAAAGTTTTTTTTCTTACTACATGTCACCAAAATAAACAAATAAAAATCCCTCTGAGCTGAAACTAAACCAAAAGAGAACTACAACTGGCTGACCTAAAAAAGATCTGCAGGAGATGTATACCAACTGAGTTTTCCACCCTTTCACTATTCATTTCTAACACAAAAGCTGATCTTACTGAATTTACAATGATGTCAGTCAGTGAAGTACAGACCTATTTTTGGCACCAAGAGGAAAGAAGCATTAAACTTTCATATATTAAAATAGCAACATTAGGTTTAGAGAACATAAGAATCAAAATATTCTAATATTTCCCTAGGTTCAGTTTAATTCAAAACTATGCCATCAGGAAAATTGTAACAAGAACATAACATTGTCGAAATGCCTCTGTCCTACTCTTTCCTTTTCCTGGCAAATTCAGAAATGAAATTTTTTTCAAATCAAGAACACTAGAATTTCTTCTTTGTTATTCAAATGGAGACTGGGACTGCTGAAAATAATTCATTTCCACATACGTTTCAATCATGCAATATCAAATTTTATAAAAAAAAAAAAAGCCAAGCCACAACATCTTTATATTTTAAAAAACTTCAAATACTTTTCTTTGCCATATGGAATATTGATTTTAATGACTTTCTCAAGTTTTTAAGAGATCATAGCCCTATTTCATTATAGCTCCAGAGAGCCATAGTTGTGGCTCAGCCTTCTCAAAATGCTTGCTCTCACAAGACAAGAAACGTATAGAACTTTTGTGCTGCAATGAAGACTCACACTGACACCAATGGGAATGAAGTAAAGTCCTTTTATAGATAAATTAATTAATTTTCCATTATTAGTTTAGTTAAATATCTGAATTGTAAAAAAATCTTTTATCTTAGCCAATTGTATCACAAAACTGATTATTGTATATTCTGTGCAACACACATGCAGACACCTCAGCTGAAAAAAACCAAACTCATCAATTACAAGGTTCCCCATTGGTAAATTCTGGAACTGTGTGGGTCAACTCTTGCATTGTGATGAAAACTCAGTATGAAATCTGAAAATTACTTTGGTCTTTCAGCAGCCCATCAATAGGAGCAAGTGGCTTCTGGACCATTAAGTGGCAGGTTTCCCACCTAAAGAGCACCTCATGCCTCAGCCCTTATTTTTCCTTGCCATTCAATGAGAAACTCATTCCTGGCTGGCAAAAGCTAAAAAGACAGTAAGGACCTGAATCCAAAGCCTTGTGAATTTAATAGAAAAATTCCCATTGGAATTGAGAGGCTGAAGGGGATCCACCCCTGAGCAATTTACAATATATCCCCTGATCTGATTTTAAGCCTGGGAGACATGGAATATAAAGTACACATTGTACATGTATTAGATGTGTTTAATATAATTCCAAGGTATAGATATGATTAAGGTATTGGAAATGTATGATTGAATTATGTATTATAATATAAAGCATGCACCCATTTATTTTAGTATATGCATGTGCATTCACTGATAATATTTTCCTGAAGTTTTCAGGCAGGCTTTAATAGAAAACAGTGATAAATGTCACTTAGTAGACACCCTCCACTGATCTCATACCAAAAATATTACAAAACAGCAAAATACAAATTTACACCTTCAGTTTAACTTTTGCTTAAGACAACCAGATGTTGGAGCTTCAGTTCACATAGGTTTCTTTCCCACCAAATGTTTTTGAATGGCAATAGCAAACAGAAATGAAGCAAGTCAGAAAGTTTTCTGTTTTCAGATGACATCTGTCTGATTAGAAAATGCTGAAGTTACTACCAAAGAGGTTTTCTGTAAACTCTTGAACTAGTGTTGGTAAATGCTACTTTTTCTAGGCCAAAAAAGAAGAGAAAGGGATGGAGAAAGGATGCAATCTTGCTTCTACAAACAAGAACAATCTGTGACAAGCTTGGAAAATGTCACTATGAGTATGAGTGTATCTCAAACTGATGTCTGGTATGAAATTGCATTGTCCGTATCAATACAGGTTTGGTGCTAACAGGGTTTCAGATAACACACAAGACACAGATAATTATATTTTAAGAGTTTAGAAGAATGACTTTTTTGACTAAAAATCATACTTACCATTCCAACTTTTAAACTCTTCTATAAAAATTAAAAATCTATTCAGTCAGGTAAATCAAAACCTTTGCCAAAGAATGTGCCCCATTAAGACCCACACAAGCAGGCACAGTCCATTCTTCTGAAAACAGAAGATCTAAGAGGACATGCAAGGTGAATCTCATCCTGAGAAATTCACAGTTTGCACATGCTTTTACTTTCATAACTAAATACTGTGAAAGAGATAAAACATAATTGCCTATCTTGAAATCAAACTACATGAAATCAATTCAATGAAATTAATTTTTGTCCACTGAGTAGATATGGTGATAATTATAATGTTGCTTAACATCTTAATATATGGGTAATTTTATTCTATTGATTGATTATCTTACAGAATGTCTTAGTGTTAGTCCCTTAATGGGGATTTTTGGTGTGATTGACAGCGCGGTCCCGGCGCTCAGTCTCCTCCAATGGGCATACCCTGGTTTACACTTCCGGGCTTGTGCACCCAGTTCTGCTAACCCCATTTTCAGCACTCACTTTACTAAGTCACCTCAAGTTCACACCCTCAGAGCTTTATCTGCCCAGGCTCTGGTTGTTGATAGGGTTTGGGTCAGTACATCCATATAAGGGGTCGTCAATGCCTGAAGCTCTAAGAAATGATTCACAGAGCAATATGGAGTAGTATGTCCTTCGAGATGTCTGTGTACAAATGTCCTGCATCCAATGACACGTTTGGCTGGACATTTGGCACTATATATTCCTCATACATAACCTTTCCACCTCATATCAAGTCATGATTTAATGCATGAATGAGCTCTTCCTGCTTGTTACTGAAGTCTTATTGCAGTGTCAGGGATGAAGGGAGACAGCCCTGTTTTTACTACCTATCCCTCAGAAGACAGCAGAAGGTGTGAGATGGGGCATTATTCATATTGAAAGCCGACAGAGGGGAATGGAGACAGTTGCCAAACACTGCAATGACTCCAGCTTCTCCATAGGTAGACAGGCTCCAAGTGCAGAGCTGCACGATTCTAACATGACCAATAATGGTTCCAACATATTTTCCTCCAGAAGAACATTTCATTAAGCTGAAGAAGAAGATTTGCACCTGCCTTACATTGACAGGATCTGCCACTGTAGGAGATGGAAAATCAGCTTTGCCATCTGAGAGTTGGTTGTAGTAGGATGTTGCACTTTCTTGGACTAGAAATTCAGGATTCAAGCATTGGCTCTGCAGTACATAAAGGCTTGCAAGGGAATGAATTTGGTTGATAACTCACTAGAGGATCAAAAATACAGATGTACTCCATATAATGCATGCTTTTCTGAGAATAATACTTTCATGATAATCATGTGCCCACACAAAAAGCATGCTGGTATGTCTACCACAAAGATCCACATCAGTTGTGAGTCAGTCTTCCATGTCTGTGTTAAATAATGAAGATCAATGATTACTTGTGTAAAGGTGATTTGTCCAGGTAGATGCTGATGGCAAGATATTCACCTGTTTGAGAAAAGCTATTGCTTTTTTCCTCTGAGACTTTGTCAGTGGAGTTTCCAGGCATACTGCTAATGTCCTTTTAACCTGGCTGTATTTGGTTGGCATGGCAAGGTTTTGGTAGCAGGGAGGTTATAAGGATGGATCTGTGAGAAGACACCAGAAGCTGCCCCGCAGTTTCAGCAAGCTCCAAGATGGACTCATAGGCTGCTAAAGCCGAGCTGACTTATGGCAGCAACATAAGTCTTAGAGGGTTGTAGTTTCTTCCTTCCCACATGTATTACCATAGTTGTCATGGTAGCTCTCAGTGCTTAATATTATGTAAAATTTGAACTCTTCTCAAGTCATGGGCATTCTGAAATGACCTAAAAGAACTGAAATGGGATAGAAGTACCAGAAGTCACTATCATATATACATCTCATTTAAATAAAATGCTACTTCTGATGTTGACGCAGCTGTGCCTTTAGATTAGTGTTTTACAAGTGATAACGTTTAAAATTATAACTGAAAACTTAAAGCATATCTAACTGGGTTGGAAACATTTAATTGGCTATGATATGGCTTACCTAAATTTGAATATAATCAAAGCTACAAAGAAATGAATCCATTTTATAAACTGAAAATGTTAGCCCCAAAGATCATTTGGGGGGATTCAAAAGCTTCTCCAAAACAAATAACATTTTGATGTATGTGCTGTCTAGCTTGAATGTTGCAGTGTCCTCCACATGCAAGGCTTTTCCTTTTTTCCTGGTGTTACTGGGTTGCAACCCAAGATAAGAGAGTTTAATCCCAAAGGCACTCAAATGACTTTGTTTGTCTTGCAGTTCTGCAGAAGACATAATTTGGTGTTAACTAGTATTAATTAAAAATTAAAAAAAATAAATTAATCCATGGGATCCCTCATATATGACTGTGAAAGTCTGCACAGGGCAGAGAATGGACTCTGTTTGGACCCCAGCCATAATGATCACTTACCAGTAGATTACATGCTCACTTTCCCTAAGTAGAGCAAGGAGCTTGTGGGCATAAGATAATTAACACATTTAGGACAGAATTTTTCTCAATGATTTTACCCATCCAGGCTAAGGGTAAGTCTTCTGAGACTAGACGTGGCCCAGACTCTCTCTATATCTGGTAGGGGGAACTGGGCATTTCTAGGACACAGTCTTAAGATACTCATCAATGAGAACTGGGGTAAATTACCATCTACAGGTGCCTTTTCCACCAGACTCCAGATTTTAGATAGCTGAGGCAGATGAATTGTGTCCTTTCAGACAAATACACATGTTCTCTTTCCACATGTCAGCCTCACTCACCAACATTCTCCAACGCAGCACGAAGTGTTATCACCAGGAGCAACCCAATTCACTCTCTACACAACAACAGTTTGTTACCGTGCAGGAAGGCAACCTGTAGCAATAGATGATGATGTAACAAGAAATTGTAATGCAATACTGCTGCCTGAGACAGAGTGAAGCACTCCCAGGCAACAGCACTTCCTAAGTTTTAAGTGATTTTAAGGGCATTGGAGCAAAGCATTTAAGACAATTGCTACAAACTAGAACTGTGCATTTAATCCATGTCAAGAACTCCTGCAAATTTGCCCAGTAATCTCAGCCATAAATAGCTGCTTCATAACTTGTGCTGAGGTGCCAAAGCAAGTGGGTGTGATACTTGCCTTAAGAATTCTTTGGCTACAGACACTAACCCTCGTTAATCTCATATGCTACGTAGCCTGGTATGACCCATGGACTTTTTAACCTTAGCAACAATCTTCAAACAGCTTTGCATGTGGATATTAATCTATAAAAAAGAAGGGGTCAGCCCAATGTGAAGGTAAATTCTCTGCGGTGTTTTAGGGATCAGCATGAAGGGATTTTACTTCAACACGTCTGGAGCTGTATTAATTATTATTGAACCTTTTACCACCCACACATCTCCTCGGGACATGCAGGTTTAAGGAGAGTTGGTCCCTTTTTGGCAAGTTCAGTTTTTGTAGCTACATAAAGCCATGGCACGTTTGCCTGCATAACTGTCTAATTTTCATTGATTGGTGATGTGACAGGAGGTGTCAGTGCAGCCAAATCTGCTTTTCCAAGGTAAACATTCCTTGAACTTATTACTATATGTATAATTTTTCTGAATGTGGTTTTGTAAACTAATTAGAAACAGAAATAGGCACTCGTTCCTTTTTGTAGAGCAGGTCTGGGGGAGGAGGGGGTTACGCCGGCCATGGTTTCTGGATCTTGATTTACCCTTTGTTGTAAGGGCATCTAAAACTGCTGCAGGATCTCTCCTTATAGATTTCCTATTAGCATTTCTGTCAAATGTGTATACAATTAATTAACTATTTAAGATTTTTTTCATTATTTCCCCATTTTTTACTTCTCTCCCCTACCTATCACAGGCTGAGATCATCCACAGGGAAGCCGAGCTTTCCCCCTTGCCCACACTGAAGGAGGCATGGCTCTTCCATGCCATGCGTGCCATTGTTGTTTGAAATCCAGAGACTACGACAAAATGCGCTCTTATGTAAGACCTTGTTCTCTATATCACCTTGTCATTGCCAGCTTCATGCTGACAATCACTGATTAACTCAGCCCCAGCACGTGTCTGAAGTGAATCACAATGTAATGTCTGATTTCTCAGCAACATTTCACAGGGACCAGATTTTTGCTTTTAACTACAATTTAGGTAAGTAAATGTGAACATATTGTACTGTCCAAATAATATACTGTACATTAGACTCCCAGCTGTAGCCTTATCATATTATCCTTTATAAACTTGGCTCAAAATCCAGAGGGACTCTGGACTGCTTAATATTCAGTTAATTTCTGTTTTGATTGGAAAGACGAAAGTAAACCTTTTGGAAATGAATTCATCAATTCAAACTGCATAACAGGCTTTATTGAAATGCAGTCTGCAATGTTCTTAAGTCAGCCTCATCACTGAATGTTGGGACTTATCTTAATTATGGTTGGTTGTAATACTGTACTTATATTAATAATGTTCTTATGTTAAAGAGATTTTTTTGACCTTTTGGAGTGCAGAAATCAATGAGAAGTTGATAAAGCCAAGTTCATTGCTGCCTAAAGTAAAGCAAGCCTGATTTGTTTACTTACCTAAGCCTTCATCTGTCAGACCCATTCTGAAATGATTTATAGACCTCTACCCAATGAAATCATTTAAAGTAGATTAGATTCAAGGAACAATCACCTCTAATATGACAAGCTGATGGAGGCTGACAGGTAACCAAGTTGCTCTGGATGGCAAACAAGTTCCTGAAATTCTGATTAAATTAAAATATTAATGGTACCACTGGGAAAATAAGATTGAATCATGTTAGGCGAATTCAGTATTAGAACCAAAATGCAAATAGCGAATCATTCTGTGTGAAGAAAGCCAGCTGAGGTACCAAGGGAAGTTACCTCCAGTAAACGAGAGAGCAGGAAGTGAATTCAAATGAAAAGTGTTGTGTCAAGAGCTCACCTTCACCTTTCTGAGGTCTCTAAAACAACAAGGCCTAACAGGCTCTGGGGTTGGTCTGAACACTTTTGAGAGGTTACATATTTATTTGGACTTGCAGCCTAGTACTAATGAACAACTCCTGCTTTCCTAAGGTTATAAGGTTATTCTTTGAAGCACTGATCCATGATTTTTTTTCCCCTTTTTTCATGTTTGTTTAGTTTCTGTTTTCAATCCTGTACTTTAAGTGGCTCTGGCTGCACTATAATTGCCATATAACTAAATGTATTGACACTGCCTGCTTTGGGATCTGTATTAATTTTGACATACAGGGTAATTAAATGTGCTATTCGTCTCACGTGCATTAAAGGAACAATAGCTGCCTTATCTGCCAGACACGATGAAGTGTGCAATTACAACATGTTTAGAGTAGTTGTGTTTTGCTTCACAAAACCTTTTATTAAGGTTCTTTTAAATATCTGTAGGTGTTATTTAACAGTAGCTGTTAAGTAAAAACCGTCCCTCACAAGTCACACTGACGGGGTTTCTCTCACCTCACTTTAGACAGGGTAGACATCTTCATCTAATGTAATTGTCTCTCCTCCCTTCCCCCCCAACCCCCGCTTTTTAGTCTGCAGAGAGAAAGAGCTGCTTATAGATTGCCAGTCATCTGGTCTGGTTTTTATAGTTGCAATTGGATACAATAAACTGCAACCTGGACACACACCCCCACCACCATTCAGTATATCCCAGGAGGAAGAAGCTTGGAGGGAGGCACCAGGAAGCACCTAGAGGAAACGGTGGCTGCACTCACAGTGTCTCTCTAAAGTATCGATTTAATTTCAGAGCAACAGAATTTTCCTGGTTTTTCCCAGTAAGTACTATATAAATTATGGTGGCAATGGTCAGTCCAGAGAGATCCATAGGTATGGGGAGAATGTGATTAACAGGAAAACAAAACAGCAGCTAAACAGCGACAGAAAGAGTGAGCCTCCTAGAGACCCTTAGCCACAAGCAAGGGTAATTTTTTTTGAGAAAAAAAAATATAAAAATTGTTATGCAGTACGAAGAAGCAGTGGAAGGAAGGACAGGACAGGACAGGACATGTATGAAGAACTGACCATGGTGGTGTAAAAATGAGAAACCTAAAGACTTTTCATCATCTCAGTGGGGAAAAAAAAAGGCCAAGAAGAGAGTACAACCAGGAGAATGCCCCAGACAATGGATCATCTCACAAAGGTGTTTGATGAGTTTTGTGACTGCAGATAAATTGAGAGGATGGACTGATCTGGGGACTCCTGAAGAAGAGACTGCTGGTGCTTTCTGACCTGAAACCGAGAAGAGAAACGTATTTACATTTCAATGCCACCAACAATGGCTATGTCAACACACATTACTGTATCAAAAACCTATTCAATTCTAGCTGGACCGTTGGTGCCACTGCAATGCAATCTCACAAGTGGCAATACTAGAGTGACAATCAGCAGCAATCAACAGAACCTGAAGCAGATGGAGCCTGGAGAACCACCAAAACCCAATGCAGCACAGGAGAAAGAAAAAGTGCACCACTGATTGATTTAGCACATACAAGTAATGGATTACCAGCTTGATGACCAGCATAATGTACCTTGGAGAACGGCAGCAAAGACCATGCTTTTGGCGTGACTTTTCCACTCATATATTCTTGAAAAAATAATTGACCATACTAATTATTAAAGTAGTACAGAAGCATCTTGTTCACTATTAGAATAAAAAATGGGATTATAAGAAGAAGGAGGCAGCAAAAACTCAGTCTATAAACACATGACTTGCAGATTTTCTGCAATTTGTCCAGTTTGTAGGTACTGTGGCAATAGGGAGGAAGTTTAAGTTTAGGAACAATGGAGTCTTTGTGTTCTTAACATGTTGCAGATGAAAAAAGGTAGAGTATAGTAGTGTATAACCTATACTAAAAACAGTGCTCAGAAATATGCTAACTGCTCAGAAGTTTAACTCATGCCATTAGGGAAAAGGATAGTAGAGCTCACAAAATGCACGTTTTATGTATCTTCCCCAATGCCTGAAACAAATTCTCACACATCTGTAAATCATTATTTCCACAGTTCAGCTACTTCTGTCTGTACAACAGATATAGATATAGAACAATCCTGTAAGATACAGGAAAATCTCCTGTGACCAAGAGAGCAAAGTACTACCATTTTCCTACAGTCACTGTCCAGCACATAATGATCTTGTTATTTTGTAATCTGTGATGGGACACTATGTCCAAGGTTTAAAAAAATAGGTCCAAGTCTTCATTTCTTAATGACGTTAGAAATTACTTTTCTCTCAGATTTTCAGCATGATTCATAGAGCCATCATTTCATGAGACCTTTGAAAATTATTCAATGTCCTTAGGTACCTAAACAGATATCAGGTTCTTTGAAGTTTTCATTTTTAAAAGGTTTATCCTCTAGGTACAATTCGCATTGTAGTAATGGAAGTGTGTCTCTAAGATATTACTTCTAGTCTTGCTGTATCTCTGTCGTTCAGGATATTAACTACTTAGCCATTAATTTCAGTCCTATCACTATCTGATACACATTGTCATACAGGACAACTCTAAAAGTCCGGTTTCTCTTAAAAACTTCAAAACTAACACAGTCTCCTATTTTAACAGTTAGCTTTGATATCGCTACACAATTAATCCATCATTACATGAAAAGGAGTAAAGCATCTATTATGTAAAATCCGGGACAAACAAAAGTACAAGCAGGACGTAGAAAATCTGAGCAATTTCTCCAGTAAAAGCTTAAGCAAGAAGATGGGACAAAGTTTCAGAGTAAAGAATTAATATACTTCATCCATAAGAGCAATCAGCAAAGGGAAATCCAATCTTGCAACAACTAAATTTCATAGTTCATGAAAATTTCTGTTCCAAGTTGAAATTTTTTGCCCTGCATTTCCTTTGAAAATTTGAAAATGTTAATGAGACAGAAATAGCACTGCCTTGAGTACTCCCCCATGTCCACAAACAGATCCTTCCTTCTCCTTTCAAAAAGGTAGGTAATATTCTGATTGTATTGAAAAATATTAACATTTAAGTTATCTCCTTTATTTGTATTCATTTTGTCATTCTCACTTTCTCTTTCCCTACATAGATCTAAATTATATCTGTACATGCAAACGTAGAGGTGTGTATATATTTTAGTGTGTATGCACCCACCCATATAACATGTACATATCTTGATAACTGTCTATGTGCCTACCTAACTGTAGTGACGGAGATTTGTTTGGATTAAGATAATATTCCACTACGATTATGCAACAGAAAGCTAAGAATATTATTTGTATCAAAAGCAATATACCCCAAAAGATCTGGTGGTCATGGCTAAATATGTATCTTCTGTTTGTCGTAGATTCGATGGTTGTTTTATATGTAAGATTTTTATGTGTAATCACAGAATAATCAGGGTTGTATGGGGGTTTTTTCTGTCCATTATGCAGCACAGATTGCTAGTATATGGTTTGCCACATGGTTCCTATCTTTTATATGCTCCCCTCATGCATAGACCGAAAGCATTGAAAACATGTGAATAGCTGTTGTTGACACTGGGTAAATATGGAATCCATATATTAAATTTCAACATCAACCATGCAGGCCTGAATTTCCTGCAGCTTTGATTCTAATGCCCTAGTAATGTTTATGCTATCAATATTAGCTTACATAACATTAGGGCTTTCAACCTGAGGGGTCGGTAAGATTAAACTGCTTTCCATTCTAGCAGAAAATTTTCTAGTTTTCTCCAAAGCTCCAGATACTACAAGACTGCTTCATGGAAATATAAAGAGGGCCTGCATTCTTAACAATATCCTAAATTTCAGCTACTTTGGCCAATGACTCACTGTCTATGGTGCATTCCAAACAAATAACAGTCAGCTGTGATTTTAAATGGGAGATTTTTTTGTCTATTCTCGCCATCTCGAGATGGTGAGATCAATCTCATGATTTGCCTTGTCACTTATGCCTGAAATATCTGTGTGTTTCACATAAAATCAAGCACAGTAGCCTCAAGGTTCTTTCCCGATGGACTTTTGTCCTTGAAACCAAACTCAGCTTGAAAAGCTTGTTGACTGATCAGGAAATGCTTGTGGGAATCACTAAGAATACTGGAGCTCTTCAAGTGCCTTTTGTGAATCAGTCTCACTTGAATATGGAGGCTTCACAGCATTTCTTAAGGCAGACAGGTCTGGATCCGCCTGGGGTCCTCTCTCATGAGAGCTTGGAAGCAGGTAATGTCGTCCCTTTTCTTCAGATGCTCCACCGTCAGTTTTGTGATCTACCCCAGGAAGTGACTTTAGTTGCAGTTTTCCATAGATTCTTGTGAAAATTAAGCCTGAGATTAGAACCAAAAGCTGGCATCAAGTGATGGCTGGGTGGTAGGAAGACTCGAGCACAGGCTTACCAGAACAGGGTGCATGAAGAAATGAGAAAAGCTGTATCAGCTGTAGCCTTTCACTTCAGTTTTATGTTCAGTTCAGTGATACAACTGTGGTTGTACAGGCAAGAGATGACAAATGCACACACACCGTAGCTAAATCTTTGTCTGAAAGGAAAAGTCAAAGTTCCATGTGAGGGGAGATGGGGAAATGGGGAGATTTGTTCCTGGAAATTGGAACTCCTCAGTTGTTCAAATCTAACAAGCACTCAGCAGGACTTTGAGATTTTGGATGGTACTGACAAGGTAATGGGAGTTGGAGGCAGTGTCCCAAGCAGTTTTTGAGGTGCCCCAACACAGCCTGGCCATGTTCTGGCTGCCAGCTGCTCTCCATCCTCCTGTGCTGTCCTCAAAGGCATAATGGCTGGGTAACAGCTGGGCTGGGGCTGCTGTATCAGCTAAGATACAAAGCTGAGTGTCACTGGGACAAAACCAGCAGCCAAGCACTTTGCTGTCCTGTCCAGAAGTCCCCCTAGACTGCTGAAGAGACTGACATTTGTCCCTCCTGTGACATGACCCAAGCATCTGGGTTGTACCAGCACATTATACGCCATCACTCAGCATCCCGGAGCAAAAGCTTTGGTGCAGCGCCACTGTAGGGATGAAGCAGGCTCTGTGCAATACTGCTGCTGCTTATCCTTGAATGGTCCTCTGTGTGCTCTTCCCTTGACCCACATGGTGATATGAGTGTCTTAAGACAGCAATAAATAGCCATCCTAAGATTTCCTTTTGTATTTTTACTCCTTCATCTTGTATTTATTTGATTCAGTGACTCAAGACAAGATGAAAGCCTGAAAGTCGAGTTCAGGGACCAGGAAGGAGGATCACCCTCCAGGCAGGACCAGTGAAGTGGGTGTCAGGCTCTCAGAGAAGTGGGTTGGAAGCTCTATCCAGCTCTGGACAACAGGCAGGGTCTAACAGATGTGTTTGGGCAGGATCAAACTTGCCCTCTTTGCTGTGTAGGAAAATGAAATGGCAATGTTTGCTGGCAGAGTGATGTGGAAGTCAAGATTTCCTAATGCAAGAAATGTTCACATGCCAGGTTTCAGAGGGCAGTCCTGTAGTTTTTCTCACAGTGATTTTCAGCCCTTGCAAATCAAGAGTGACCACGTAGGTTTTATCTTCCTGTGTCCTATCATTCAATATTAGAAGCTACAGAGTATAATTTCTGTGTCTTCAGTGTTTTGGATCACAGGCTTGTGGTAATCTGATGACTACAAAAAATTTAATTTTTCCCTCTCAAAGATCAGCATCTGAAATCTCAAGTTTCCATTATACACTGTAAGTTATTTAGGAAACAATTTTTTAAAATTATACCCAAATTTTAGGTATGATCACCCCCCTTCTTGGAGATTCAGAAGCACAGGTTCAGAGCTACAGTTGTTGCTATTCACAATAACTATGCAATGAGATATTTACTAAATATGGAGAACAAATCAGTTAATGATCTCTTCTGCCTCACACTTTTCAATGTTAATTTAGATAAAAATTGCATATTTCTAATCTTATTCTCACCATTTCTAAAACATTCGGTATTCAAGACACCATAATAATTGCTCACTTGTAATTGTAGAAGAACGTGAGCTAAACTGACACTATATCTGAAGAACCACAGGCCAATCAACAGAGCTATCTGCAAATTTAAAAACAGTCTTAACATTTGGTGTAAAATATTGCAAGACTTTCCCAATGGTTTGAAAATTGCTTCTTGCAGAATCCATGGTTACATTCAGTTTGGTCCAAGATCATTAAAGAGTTATGACTTGCAAATTCTTAGACAGTTCAAAATTTCAAAAACTGAAATAAGGTTCCAACTTCAAAAACCCTGCTTCTCCTCAAATTAAATTTTACAAACAGATGTTGCTAATAAGCAGCTCTAAACAATGTGTTTTTCTGCTTTTCTATATGTCATGATTAGTGGAGCAGATTGAGGTCCCTTGGAGAATAAAAAGACTCTATCATTAAAAAGTTTGTCAGTGCCTGCTGGACATGACTGTCCTAAAAAAAAACATGTGCTTAAGACAGACCTTTGAATAGACTTCCATGAATCCTATAAAATGTGGTTATACCCCAAGTTCCCACCTTTCTGTTCTTTTCTATGCTGGGTGCTTTGTGAGTTCTTGGTCCCAAGACTTAATTTTTTGGGTGGTAACGATTCATGCTGATAGGTCTCTTTTACCTCAAAACCTCTACTGAAGTATTTGATACTTTTCAAATAATTTTCAAATACTTAGTTTTCATCAACATTTTAACATGAACGTAATTTTTATACAAACATTTTTAAAAGTGCATAATTCAGAAAACATAACTAGAGCAGCTAAGGTTAAGCTTCTGAATGCAAAAACCTGCAGTCAGATATTTTGGTGAATAATCTCTGCTAAACTAAAATTAAATTCCTTTTTAGCTTTCATTTACCCATATTTATCCATAAAGCCAGCTATGGTCTGGTTGCCATATTACTACAGGTCTGCCTGGCAGAAACAATTCTTTAGCAAATTTGAATTTGCAAACATCATTCTCTTTTATTCCCAGTCTTCAGCTTATAGTAATATCTAGAATGACTGATACTTAACTAACTGAATTAACTTAATTGTCGGGGTTTCATATTTTGTTGATTTTGTTATGATACAATTGCTAAGGAAAATCACACCATAGCAGTTAGGTGCGGTTTGAGTCAGATGTTGTTATCAGGGTTGTCAGGCATTGGAATGGGCTGCCCAGGGAGGTGGTTGAGGCACCATCCCTGGAGGTATTCAAGAGATGAGTTGACATGGTGCTCAGGGATATGGATTAGTGTTGGGTTGGTGTTGTTTTGGGTGTGGTGTGTGGTTTGTGGGGGGTTTTTTCTGTTTTTTTTTTGTTTGGTTTTTTGTTTGTTTGTTTGGGGTTTTTTTGTGGGTTTGTTTTGTTTTTTGTTTTTGTTTTTTTTTTCATTGGTTGGACTAGATGATCTTAAAAGGTCCCTTCCGACCTAGGTGATTCTGTGAAAATACAAATTGTGAGCTCTTTCTATGTTACAGAAAAATCAGTAAGTGCAGTTTCGGACCATGCCCTGTATAAGAATCTGAGTAGAAAGTAATTGAACAAAAGAAAGAAACCTACCAAAGTTAGCACACAACACCTCAGAGCCAAGCAAAGACCTTCCTCTTACAACTAAAATTAAACAATCATCTCTCCTTTATTGGTGATCCTCATTCTAAAAAAAAATTGTCTCCATTTACTGAGGAGTAAGGATACTAGGGAGGCTTCTACCTACACTCTACACCTCTCAGTTATTGAGTTCTTCTGAATCCTAATACTGGCTGAAGGAGATCCAATTAGTATCAAATTAAAATTTATTTCTTTGTAATTATACAGCCCATAAAATCCATTGCTTTCAGGCATGCTTTTGCACATGCATGGTGAAGTGATATCACTTCACCTTCCTTATAGTTCTTTTTCCTTAGTTACAGTTGTGGTATTGCTGGCCAAGCCACATAAACTGAATGTTCAATAAATTCTAAGACAATTCTCAATTCTTCTGGAAAAGCTCTCTATAGTTTTAGTCCAGTTAAAATAATTATTATGCAAATCCCTCAACTCTGCATGGTTACCCAGCCTTAGAACTCATTACAGATTCATTAGAAACACAGTTGCTCCATCTTCTCTTTCAGATACTTTGAAATTTAATAATTACCATGAACTAGGGGATAATGCTGCAACACGAACATTATATTCATCACAAAGCTTTTGTGCTCGTGCACAGGATTGTTTCATGCCTAATTTGTTATTAATCATGCTTTAGATTATAGTCAGTGTTGTGTTTTTTTGAAAAACACCGAAAAAAATTCTTATTTGAAAAAAGCACAGCCTGCATTGTCTTCCAAGTAATTCCCACTCTGTTCGCATATTTTACCAAAAATATTGACACACATAAAAATGAATTACTCTTCAGACACTAGGGGGTCAGACTATTTTATTTTTTTTTTAATGGGATGTGGAGAAATTCTGAAGAGAGTAAGGCAACTGAGGATTAGGGCAAGAGGGTAGAGACCCTAAAAGGGGTCGACATCAGCTACTGTGGTAGTTACTTGCCAGGGGCACAGATGCTGAGGTGAGGAAAGCAACCAGGATACAAGACTGACAAGATGAAACGCAACACTAGAACACCATGCCTCGATTTACAGCAGTAAGAATTACATACTAGCCTAAACAAACAAGAAGTACCTCCAACATATTTAAGCACGAAAGTAAACTGCAAAGACATCTCAAAAGAATAAAAAGTTATAATTCAGGTGCTTTGAAGCTGTTTAAATCTGGAGAAGCTCCAAGTTTCATTCTTTTTTAGGTTACTACTAACTATGAACATTAAGATTTAACTACTGGGGCATGCAATAAAGTTAAATAAGGAATGGGCCATTTAAACAAATGTTCATAGCAAAATTGGTAACTTGACACAGTAAGTCACCAATTTTCTAAGTGAAGGGAATTTTAATTAGGCAAAATTCATAGTGCTGAACAACAAAGATGAAAAACAGATTCCTGCTGTGGACAAGAATTCTGCTTAAATAGTTAATGTAATCAAACACATCGAAGGTCTTCATCCTGGAGCTGCACACAGCAATTTCCCAGTAGAGGAGCAGGGAAATTTCTCATTAACATAAGGGAATTACTAAAAGGTTTATTAAAAAAAGAAAAAGAAAAGAAAAAAGAGTATTTACTTCACTGTCAACAGGGCAGGCACATACGGTGACAGGTTTCACCTACCACATAGTTTGAACCACTACAACAGCTTCATCTCTTACAATCCCTTTTGTTGTTCCAGATAAATGAAGATATCACAAAAGGTACCAAAAACGATTATCACAGCAAAGTGGAGAAGAATAAAAGCAGCCATGGCAAGTTCACTGCAGAATGCTGATGGCAACCCAAACTTGGAGATTATATAATGAACTTCTCCAAAACTTCACAGCAAGGCTGTTTTTCAGGCAATACAAATATGCTGAAGATTGGGGGGTAAAAAAAGGGAAGACGGAGGAAAGCAGGATGACTCATTCAGCACTTTTTGAGTGAAAGAAGTAGTCTGTACGTGTTCACTGAAGGATAACTCACAACCCATCCATGCCATGCTCTGCAACAAAGGAATGAAAGCGGAAAAAAAACCCTACAACTGCCAAAACTAACAGAATTCAGAATAGAAATAAAGCATTATGAAGGAAAAACAAGGTATTAATACAAACAAGTAGATATTCTTTTTTCTTTTGTGGAAAAAAAAGGAGAGAAAGTCTGCAAAAAATTGCTTGCTGTATGACCAATACATTCATATCTATACATGCTGCAGCCATAAGCATCCCAAAAGCAGTTCTCTTAGTAACTTAGTGAAGCATAGTGTTTTCGCACTAACAATTCAATTCTAATCTCCTTCTCCCCTAATTTCCCCAAAGAGATTCAACTTAATCTGAAATATGCCATCTAGAAATACAACTAAAAAGGGTACACTAAAAACAAACTAAAATTACAGTGCAGAGGCTGATCTGACCATTAAATATAGAGCATGAGAAGAAAATTGATACACGCATTTTGAAGTGATAGCAAAACAGCCACAAGCGTATTAGAAGTCGCTTGATCGCTCAACTACCGTAACAGTAAAAGACCTATCAGATGCGAAAAACACATTTCATTGAGATGTCCCTGATTTTGTTTCTCTCAAGGAATGACTGATCTGAAACGCTTCCTTAAGCCACATATTGAGTGTTTAAAATTAGCAGCACAAGTCTTCAAGTTATAGTTGGGGGGAGAAAAAAAATAGAGGGAAAAAATTCAAGTGTGAAACCCTCTTCCATAAAATCTAATGCTAGACCTTCAGTGCTTAACAGGAAACTCTATCTGTTTACAAACAGTTTCCTACAGATCATGACAGCTACTCTTTTACGAGATAACTTTGCAAGTCCTGATTTTTAATTTCTTATGGTATTAACTGACTGCCATTGGTGATTCACCTTCTGAAGCTGTAATCCTTCACTTATAATGGTATTGATATTTCCGTCACATCATTCTTCAGTATCACGGACTGGAATTTATCAAGGAAATAAGTACCAGGGATCAGCAAACTTAAACAGAATCATGAGATCCATTTTTCTACAAGTCTCATTTAAGTTATCAAAAATAAAGAGCTACACAATCAGCATCTTCTGGAACACAACAAAATCATTATGTGACAATTCAAATGGTAAAATAATAAAGGAGGAAGGAAAAAAAAAACAAACAGATGCTGATTTTTGATACAATATTAAGAACATTTTCAGACTGGGAAAGCTTGTGAAATATCAGTTGTCATCATCCCAAAAAGTGATGCTGTAATTACCCCAAATCCCCAAAGTCCCCACATCTTAATTATAAGAACAAGCCCAGAGGAACAATCAGGAAAGCTGGGAGAGCAGGGACTGGTACTGGAAGGGATCCTCAAAGTAATTCCAACAAACACTGTTTTAAAAAGTTATTCAAAGGGACAGGAGTGATACACAGCAATTAAAGGAATGAAAACCAAGGTTCAGATTTTCCACAGGATGCCTTGCTCTTATTTTAAGTGATGTAGGTACTAGGCAGTCTAACCTTCACTAACATCCAAAGAGATACTCAGAAATGCCAAAAACCGTTCAGCGTACACGACTTCAGCTTCCAAATCACACTGGACCTTTTGAAAGCCAGGACTTCTTCATTCAGTCATCAAGACATGCTTTTGTATGACACACCTAGCTAGATCAAGACTCTCCTCAGGATAGGAGATGTGATTGTTGTTAAGACAAATTTCCACCCCTCTCCCATTCTCTATCTCCAACAATACAGCAACAATTTTTGTCACATAGTTTAACTGTTTTTATTGAGAATACAGTAACTTTAATTCCCAAGAGAGGTAAAACAAGCATTGTGCAGTATATCCTGATACCAAAGTCCTGTGTCTTATGTTAAAAGTGTCCTCTTTACAGGGGATGTTTTTTTACACTATAATTTTAATTTATTCTGTAATTTCTGCAGAAATTTGTAGATAGGACATTACAGTAGTCATATAAGAAATACAATGCTATCTTAGGAAAAATGATAGACAGTGCTGACTCGTAGTTGGCAAGAATGGAATAGATTCAAAAGTAATTTACCAGTCCTTTGTGCTATAAGTTTTGATGATGTTTCAGTATAGATTAACGGGCAAAGGTTTTGTTTTAAATACAAAATTGAAAAATACTTTCATGAAAAAGTCTAGTCTGCATTCCCTATGTTATTACTTTTTGTTTCCAGTATTTGTTTGATGTTTTAAAAACATGTAAGTGTTAAACTGGAAGCAATTAAGGGCTTGGAAAACTTGTAGTATTGAAACCTTGGAGAAAGCCTACTATAGAAATTATTTGACCCAATTCAAATGCTGTTAAGTCTTTCTAACCAAGAGGAATCATAGCAAAATATAAAAGACTTATTTCAAACATTTTCATCTCTACTAAAATGTAACCCAAATGTAACCTAAAGCTCTCTGAGGGCACAGAATATATCATCCTGGTAATTTGTTGGTGGTCTAAGCCACTCAACATGCCTCCAAGTTCACTAACCTTTGAGTTCCACCATCAGCTAAAGCTTTAGTATCCCTATTTTGGCAAGATCACGATGCTTAGTGTCTATCTCAGTTACCAGTCTAGTTAAAATGTTCTGCTCGTTAGAAAAAAAACCAAAACACAACAGAGACCATCAGGAAATATTACCGCCTCTCCTCTTGGTTAGAGACAAAAAGGATCAACAGTAAAACCAGGCTCCCTTTCCTTCCCTGGCTGTCTGGATATTCTCCAATAAAGTGACATCTGTCAATCTCTATCCCTCCAGATGATAAGAGAAATTAAGTACTGCCTATACTTTAAAAGGACAAACAGCTTTGCTTGGGATTTTTTTTTGGAAAAAATAAAAATAAAACCCCCCTCACTTTGTCCTGTCTGCAGGCGAGTGCTGCAGACCATGAACTTAAATGGAAAGAAACATTTCCCAGAAGGTCTGGGCTACATACCTAAGCTCTGGAGAGACGCAGGGGTGAAGGCTCATCTCTCTCCTTTGCCTTTCTTACCGGCTAACTCCAAGCAGTTGCTGCAGATCCCTGTCCAAGGCAGTAATCCTCCCCAAGCCCTGTGCAAGATGCCCATACACATGACACTGTGCTCCACCACACA
Organism: Gallinago undulata; assembly: GCA_026546715.1. Taxonomy (NCBI): domain Eukaryota; kingdom Metazoa; phylum Chordata; class Aves; order Charadriiformes; family Scolopacidae; genus Gallinago; species Gallinago undulata. The sequence continues at coordinate 43,001,845 of JAOTQQ010000023.1, forward strand.
CCGGAGGGTCCAGCAATCTGCCCTGCACCATCCAGTTCTTTCAGATCAAGTCCTCAATATTTTATTAAAAACCAGTAGGAAAAGACACTTTAGGTAGTCAGAGAGATATTCAGAGAACATTTGCCTGGCACACACCAAGGGAAAAGCGAGACTAAATGATGTAAGTGTCTCTCCTGGCCTCAGCCCTGTGTAAAAGGATCTTTATCTCAGAGGGGTTGAGAGACTAATTAATTTGTGCTTTTAAAAATATCCTTCAGAAACTTGGAAGAATGATGCTATTCTGATTGCAAAGCATTCATTCTTCTTTGGTTAATTTAACTCAGACTCCTTTTCCCTTAACATATATCAGCGTATTCCCCAGTAAGATACATTGAAGAAAGCATAGAAGAAGAACTTTGCAGTTCAAGACTGGTGATTGAATATATTCCTTCAATACATTGTTTTTATATTCTGTATATGCTAGGCTGACTGAAAAGCTAAGAAATAAATTAAAACTTTAGACTGTAATGAGGCAAGAGGTTTTGCCTTTTGTTCCTCTCTGTTGTCCTCGATGTGCCAGAAGGTCAGGAACAATACATGCCTACTCATCTGCAGCAGATCAAACAAAAAGAGAACTAGGTAGAGCTGGGAGGCTTAATTTCCTTTCGTATTATCAGGAGATGCAGGCTTGCTCCAAATTAGAAGAAAATAAGACATTGGGAGCCTCCTACCATGCCTCCTGCCTAAAATCAGGATCTGTCTCTAACTAGGTACTTGAGGAGAGTTCTACACGCTGAAGGAAACTATCCCAGATACTGGGATACTAACCCAGACGCTGGGAAAAACTGCACCAAAGCAGTGTTAGCAAGGACCATGGTTTACCAGTGCGGAGACTGGTCAGACACTGCTGAAGAGAGCAGTACAAGAACAATTTACCCTGCCTTTCACCCAAGGTGACAGGCCTCACACAGGAACGCAGGGACCAAAGTTACAAACCGCATTGCATCAAACACGCAAGTGGAGAATAAGCAAAACTATCATGTTGTTCTCTGGGACAGTTTTAATCTTGGATTATGAACAGAGCAAAGCTTGTCTTTAAACTAGTCTTAATTTGCATTTTTACTTTTTAGCTAATCTTCAAAAGACATAGAATCCTAGAATTGTCTAGGTTGGAAGAGACCTTTAAGATCATCTACTCCAACCATCAACCTAACTCTGATAAAAAACCATCACTAAACCATGTCATTACGCACTATGCCAACCCGTCTTCTAAATACCTCCAGGGACGGTGCCTCGACCACTTCCTTGGGCAGCCCATTCCAATGTTTAATAACCCTTTCAGTGTAAAAATTTTTCCTAATATGGAATTGGAAACTCCCCTGGTGCAACTTCAGGCCGTTTCCTCGTCTTATCCGCTGTGACAATACTCTTTGGATAACAATCATTAAAATATGTTCATCTTCAAAAAAGTCATGCTCTCAGAGTATGTTCTGTATGTTTTGAGAGCACATGACATAAATACTATTTAAACAGTTATAACCTACCAGAGCTGTATCTTTATTATTTTATTAAAAAATAATAAGCTAAGTTTCTATAGTGATTTTAATACTTTTATAACAAACTCAGCTTGAAAAGTGATTCCTTTTTAAAAGGCATAAACGAACACTGCAAAATGGTATTAATCCACAAAATATATTACTTTCAGTGACCTGTATACAGACAAAATCATATTTGAAATTGATCAAAAGGAAACATTGCTTCAAATTAGGGAATAGATACAACCAGTTCTGGGTCCAAAATCCTTCTGAGATTGCAGATCTGTGTCCACACATTGCATTTATTTCCAGATCAGAAGAAGGAAAACAAGGGGTTTTTTAACTAGTTTAACTCAGTCAGATCCACACTGTTCAATAAACCAACCACTAAACTGAATCAGTCAAATCAACTGAAAGAGAAAATTATCTCACAACTCCCGCGGGTCAGGCAAGAAAGATAAGGTCCTGTCAAGAGTTCAGTTTCCCACAAACTGGGACCCTGGGTGCTTGGAGTCCAAATTCCCTTTCAGATCAGTGGCTGCACTTTTCTGTTAAAATTTTAACTTCTGTGCAAGAGAAGCTAATTGTGAAGAGCGTATTGAACACGTCATAGCAAGCTTAGTTCTTTACTGCTTCATAATAATACCAAACCCAATTTCAGACCATTTGCTCTCACCTTTGGCTCTAAATTCACCCCAATCCATTTGTTGGGGGTCTGCAGCTGGCTGTGGGGGGCACCAGCCAGGAGCACACCTCCAGGACAGGCTGCACCTCCCTGGCCTCTTCTCCCTGCTCATTGCCCTGTATCTTCTGCTACATGGAGGATATGAACCACAGCTGCAATTCCCTCCAGGCACCTCAAAATAATGAGGGTTTACTGCAAGAGCCCTTTCCCTTTATCCTTCCCAAGGCCTCATATCCTGACTGCAACCCACCCCCACCCTTTCCAGTGTGAGCATTTATTTTTAATCACAAGCAAATAAGACACACCTAGAGAGCACCAGTTCTTCTAGCTGCCACTTCCCCAGGGACATCTCCACTGACAATATATTCAATTTGGTGTTAATAAACCATAATGAGTCAGCAGAAAGCACTCCTATCCCAACCACCGCCCCCCACCCACCACCAAGAGTGCCAGCAGATGTTCAAAGGAGACATCATCAGCAGGGCACTGCCAATCACCTCGGTGTTATTTTAACCTCACTTGTCTGTTCAGCTTTTAACTGTCTACATTATAAAGAGGGGATAAAAGAAACAAATCTTTTCTGTGAATATAGTTCACTCCTGCAGAGATAAAAATCTAGACAGATCCCGTTCACACTCGCATGGAAAAACATACATAATATCGCTTTATCACCTGAAATGATACCAAAACCATTGTCATCTGAATCAATTGGCCTCCTGTTTGCCACACAATATAGCACAATAAAGCTCAAGGGGGTTTGTCCACATTTGCAGATGCATCAATTCCCAGAGCAGAGGGGTAAAAGTCCCCCCCCCCCTCCACAGAGCTCTGGCACAGGCTCATAAGAAATATTGCATTCAACTCTGGACACCTCATTACCAGAAAGATAACACATTAGAGAGAGTTATTAGAGAAGCAAGAAAAATGATAAATGGAGATTGAAGAGATTGATTACATCAAGACATTAAAAGTTAACTGCATAAAGGTTGGCTAAGCAACAACTTTCCGGGGGACACAGTAACAGCCTGTAAATATTTGAAGGATATGTATGCCAATAAGGAAAATGAATTATTTAGGCTGGCAAAAACTAGATACAATTAGGAATAACAAGGTGAAATTAAGAAAGGCCTGACTCACAAGAAAAAAAGACGGGTAATAGAAGGCAGGCTTTGAGGAGTCTATCGCCTGGATGACTTAATAGGTCTTTTGTATTTCTACCTCCTGTAACTCCATGATAATAATGATGGAGCGAAAGAAAAGACTCAAAGTATGAAATCCAATTAATTCTTTGCCAGTAGGCAAACCATCTTTATCAGATATTTTGGCTTAGCAATAAGCTTAAGCTTGGCATGATAGATCCTACCTGTCAGTTATTCAGATGTAGCTTTTTGTAAAGTCTTCGGGGAAGCCAAGAGTATTTTTATACTTTCATTAAAACACAGACTACATCCATCAAAGGAGGAAGTTATATTAAAAAGATCTGTGGCATTTTCAGACTAATCTGTGCATCTGACCAGTGCCATATTTAGCATTATCTAATCTGTTTTGTGCATCTAACAGACTGCAAACCCTTTGGGGCAGAAATCCCATCCTCCTCTTTCTTTATATTACACAGCGCTGAGTGTGTTGACAGTGCTCAACAAATAATAGCCAGTTCCAAGGGAGGGAAGAAGTCTGTGCTAGCGCACACTGTGCAGTGTTACTTTCAAGGGATGACCCCTTACGTTAGTAATGGAGCTGGGAGGCATCACGTACATTCCAGTAGAAGAACAACTCCTGCTTCTCTCAGGAAGAAAGAAAATGAACTTTACAAACACAGAAAATGCATCAGCACTAAAAACAACAACAAAAGAACCAAAAAAAAAAAAACACAAAAAAAAAACCCTACCACCATTTGGATAGGCACAGACATTGGCAGGAAGCAGTGACAAAGAGGATACAATTTATTTGGGAAAGGAAGAAAATAAGTATTGAGACTAAAGTTTAGCACTTGTGAGGAAGGACCCTCTTCAAAGACTCATAGAGACAATTTGTATGCATCGTGATACCATCTTTAAAAGCACAGTCAGGCACCACTTCTCAAATAACAACAATTCATCGCTAGGGATACATTTAAAACAATCCGTATCGGTGTACTTTATTTCCTAAGCAACATTCCATTCAGAACTCATACTATTTATTGACACTACTTTGGCTCATGCAAAACTCTTGTAGAAACAGGTCCTATTTGAGGAGCCAACAAGTCTGCTCTCCATTTCAGTATCTGCCAAAATTAATTTTCAAAAGAGCATATAGGGACATACATAGTTATATATTGATATGTTGCTCTTTAAGGTGCTCTGAATTAAAACATAGCAAGCCACAGACTACTTATAAGATCAGTGGAAGCAAGTTATTGCTGGCAGACTGCATAGCACACCTGGATACTCCTCTGACAAACTCCTACTTTTTAATATTTAATATTTCATCCACTTATTAATATACTACAGACTCCTCGTGGTTATAAACTCCAGATTGAATCATGTACCACAAACAACTCTACTTTCTCTCATCTTGAGCATTTGGTTTTAGACAGAAATGCGTCTTGTGCAGCTTTTATATGAACTTTCTTCTGAGAAGCAATGCCAGTGGCAAATGCAATACTGAGGGTCAGGGAATGGACAGGTTTCACAGAGATGCTTTGTTTTTTAAATGATCCCAGTTAAGCATATGAAGCATCTGCTGTGTACTGCCCCCTGTACACAAAATAGATGTTCAGGAAAGTAATTTACATTAAAGTAGTACAATGAGGGAGAGGAACACTCCTACCTCATTTGCCACAGCCTTCAAATGCTGTGTGCATTTACAGATTTGCTATCTTCAGAAACATTTGTACTATTGATTATCTTTCCAAGGACAACATTAGGTAGAAGAATTTAAAATACATATTCAGAAAATTGCATTTCTCTGGCTCAGTTTTCTAACCCTTAATACTCTAACAAATGAATCCCAGGTTTTGATGGAAAACTTCGGAATTTTTCTGTTCATAGAAATTTATTTTTCTTGTCAATTTTTCATTTAGTATGAGAACTACACTTTGAAGATAAAATTTTGCAGGACTTTACTGAGATGGAAAAATACAATTTTTACTCACTTTTCATTAAACAATTAATGATCCAAGATTTAAAAAACAAGTCTGAAAAGATATTGGAAGCAATATATAGAAAATAAGATGCAAATCTTATTTTTATAATCACTTATGTCATTCAACAGCCTAAATTCTAGTCTATAGGACTTCAGCAATTGGGATAATATGCCCCACTGGACAAGCCAAGCGAAGAGAGACTCTAAAGAGACCCGATAGTAGTCCCTGCTGCCAGCTTCCCTACCTCAGCTGTCAAGTAGCACTTGAAGGCAGATATATTTTTTGGAACTCCTAAAAGTCAGGGGCAAAACCAACCACAATGACAGATAGATTTTGTAATACTGGTGAGAAACAAAGTCTAAGTAAAGGATAGGAGAAATTTTGTCATCCCAAGTGATTCTGAGATTGTTTACTAGTATTTGTCCAATATTAACTGGAAATTCCATCTACAGTGGTTTATGTGGCTGTCAGAAAAATTAGAAACCCAGCTGAAGATGAACACTTCTATCCTTACATTCAGTCTTGTCAAACCTAATTGAACCTTTCATGTTGTCCTGCAACTGACTTAGACATTTGTGGTAACAACCACTTAGAATGCTACAGAGTAGCTGATTATCTGAATAATTTAGACTAAAAAGGAAATTTAAAGCCAACCTTCCAACTTTGTTTTAAAAATTTACCTACACTGTTGTTATCTTTTTTGGGGGAGTGGGGGTGGGGTGTCTGTGCATGTGTGATTTCTTTTCCTAGCTTTTAAAAATTACTTCTTTAGGGTACTTTAAATACATGCCAATTGTACTGAAACAAAAAACTTTTAGCATACAGCTACCACAGTGACAAGTTAACAAGCAACACAGCTTAACTGCAACAAACCCCAACAAACAAATCCAAGTTTTGGATTCCACTGGAAAGCTTACCCTTGCAAGATTCCCAAAGTATTTTTTTCTTTCTGTCTTTAGAAATCAGTTAAAGACCCAATGAGGATCATCAGTGTTTAAATGAGTTGATTATCAGGGGAAAGAAAAGACAAAAAGAATGCGGGTAGGGAAGACGGGTAAAGGAAAAGAGAAGTGGCAGCAATCGCTTAAGTTATTAGATATTACAGACAACATATAACTGAAAAGTTCTCCGTATAAAGGCCAATTTTTTTTTGTTCCTTTCAATTCATGACCTTTTAGAATTATACAAGGAAACTGAACACTGCTCAGGGCTCTCTGGTTTGGAGCTCAAAGGAAGGCCCTGCTCCCACCACACTGGAACCATCTGAAAACCAACACGCAACACCTGCATTTAACATGAACTCAATTTTATCAGGAGGGAATCTAAACTAAAACCTACTTGTGGTAAAAGGGTGCAGTGACCAGCAGCGTGGGAGAAAGAGATGCTATCTGTTCTGCTGTTAGGATATACAGGTTCTTGCAAAAACTAGAAGACAATTCAGAGACAGAGGGAAACCAATTTGCAGTGCCTGCAAAACCCCCACCTAACACCACTGTTTCAACAGTCCCAGAGACCCTCTGCACACAATTTAGCTAAGAACTTGGAAGACCTACCATACCACCTTCAAGACTAAAGTCAGAAAAAAACAAAAATTACTTAATGTTTCAGCAGAGTCCTCTGGGCAAAACCAATGAATACTAATAAGCATTTTCCAAAAGATTTTGCAGCCCTTCGAACTTAACATGAAGATCAAACCATCATTGACTATAACTTTACAATTTAATGTCTTGTAGGCATACATTACATTACATGCTAAAATAGTTTATAAGACACGTTAGTTATCAGACATAAGCTCTGGACACTCCATAAACCCCTCCACAAAATATTTTTGTCATAGAATCTTTCAAGAGAATAAGTTAATTATGTCCTAAATTCCAGAGATCTCTGTATATAGTTTCACGGCTTTAATCTCATCCATATCTGACAGGAAAAACAGTTACAAAACTCTTGGAATGACTTTTATAAATCTTTACACAAAACTAACTGCTTGGGCAAACTATGAAAGAGCACTGTCTTCACAGCAGCTTGCACAGGAACTTTGCTTTGCATCATGGTCCTGAGAAATCAAAACCAGCTGAAACCAGTACTGTAACACACTAACCTGCTTGTTAAGGGTTTTCACAAAAGACTACCAACATCTTCTTCTATCACCTTCTAATGTTTCTATCCCATCATACCCAATTCCCTCATTTCACCCTGACACTAGAAGTTCCCATCCTCTCCAAACAAACGCATAGCCAAGTGTTTCAGGGAGCGAAAACATAACTGAAGATTGATTTTTTTTTTCCTAAAGTGAACCTCACAATTTGTTTTCAGTTGTGCTCACAGTGCAATATCCAAAACTGAGATACAGATGGACAAATCCTAGTTTTTATGATCATGGTAGAAATCTTGCTGTTTGTCACAGGTCCAGAAGCACATCTACAGAAACCCCTGCTGAAGTGTCTGTTTCCCTTAGGAAAGGCAAGTTAGAAACTGCCAAATCTGTAGAATTATGTTCTGAAAAAAACTGAGTTTTGCATGGTATTGCTGCATCAATAATTGCACTCTGAACAGACAAAACTTCTTGCACATATATAGGCAGGGATGTGGATGTATGCTTTCCCAGCAGCCACACGTAACACAAATTTGACTTGATATTCCTACCTTTGTCCAGTCCCAGCATGAACTGGAGACACTAGGACACAGCAGGCTAGGCATTTTGGACATGCTAGATTAACTGTTTGTATGCACACACATCAAATGAATACACATATAGTGCCTTTTTAATGACAGTCATCTAAATTTGTTTCTTTCCACCTAGATAACCTCTCTGGATGGAAGACAAAAAGCCATACTAAAATCTCAAGAGAAAAAAAGCTTGAAAGAAGTCCTTTGTAAAGAAGAGACTTCATTGATTCATGATGTGTCATGAAAACCCATGGGAAGAGAATTGCTGACTGCAAGTCTTTGGGTTCAAAAAAAAAAAAACACAGAGGCTCTAGACTCTGCCCACCATTTTGAAACTCTCTTAACACAATATTTCCAGGATAGCTGGGTGATGATGACTTGACTTTAAAGAGCTATTCTCATTCTTTCCTTAGTCGTCGTTTTACTTGTGCATAAAAGGGGTTCAGAACCTGCCTTCATTAGAACTGTCCGCATTTCATCTTATACCAGGTGTTCTTCTCCGAAGAAAAACAACAGAAGTCCAGAAAACAATGAGATCCAACTGCAAGTCCAATGATCAGTTTTTTCCTCTTCCATTCAATAGTCAATAAAGTGAACTCATAAAAAAAAAATAAAAGGAAAAGAACCCGCCCCAGTAAGGTCAACTATAAAATTCATATTTTCTTCTTATTGCTAGACAAATGGCTAAACACTAGCACTGAAAGGAAAATGGCTGCATAACTCAACATAAGAAATCATATTCTGAAACAGTAATTCGCCTGCAAGTATTTGTATTGATTCTCACAGATAATAATATCTCCCCCTAAAACATATTTCACATTGTCTTCACTCCATTGATCAGGAGTGTTTTATAAATGCTTCGATCAGGCTGATGAGGCTTTTAGGTACACATGCGCGTCCTGCAATTTTGTTGAGCTCCAAAAGCACACAAGTAGTGCATGCTAAGTAAAAGGAATCCATAATTTTTTTTACAGGCCATTTCCTTCTATACATCTACTACCTTGCTAAGAACATGCTAAACTAGATATATCAGCAACAATCAGCTGTTTATGTCTTTTACAAGAGAGTAACGCTATAGAAAAGGAAGGTTTTTCCCAACACACATTTTATATGTTTGGCAAATTACTGATATCTTTAGGTTCCCTGTTGATACAGATCCTAGATATTTTTTCATTCTAGCACACTGACACTGAGTTCTAATTCAGACTAATGAATTAACTCTTACTTAGTAAGTCTGAGACCATATCAGCAAGGTATGTTGCATGGAAATATCAAGATACAGATGAATAATAATACTCATGAAAACTGGAACTGCATTTATGACACAGATTCTGAAATCAGAAGTTTGTATTAAGGTAAGGACTCAAGAGACAGACACTTGAGGTCTACTAAAATCATTAACAACATGTTATTTTAATGGATTACAAAGATCTTAAACCTGACACACTAAAGTCAGTGTACATACACGTCACACCATGAGCATTAGTACTTACAGTTACATCGTCCCCCTGATTCCATTTCACTAGTCCAATGAACCTAAATCCTGACTTTCAGGGAACAAGCCTAAGAATTCAAGTACCATGTTTATAACACAGTGCTAGTTCTCATGTGTAATTCCCACTGAGGGATAAAATACCACAACAGGTTGAGCTGTAGCTGTAGGAAAGTGGTCAGTGAACAACAACCCATTTTATCTAGACTACCAAAAACTCCGAAATCTAGCATGAGCAGAGCCATCCTGAAGGCACAAATCAAGGCATAGAAAGACCCACCTTTCATTAATAATCACTTGAAGCATATTCAGCTGTCCTTCTGAAACTAAGCATGGTGGTTATGAACCAAATAAACTGTCTTAGCAAGCTCAAATCCCACAAGCAACAAGGAAAACTGTGCTTCCACCATTGTCAGTAAAAATTATCATGGACAGAGGGCTAATTTTATGCACATAGTGGCTACATGGAAACAAATCTACAGCAGTGTCAATGCACCCACTTGTTTCCTCCCTGTACTGACATTTGAGGAGATTCTTCCTCTATGAAAAAGCACTTTATGCAGTTCAATCACTCATTATTATAAAAACACTGTAAAATATGACTTCATTACATGTTGCAGCTTTACCAGCACTGACTAGGGCAAAGCAGCATTCTTGTATTTTGAGGTTAGGTCAGACAATGTCCAGACTCATATGGTCACTGTCTCAAGAAATATTAATTCTCTCAAAGCGTCAATTTATAAGCGAGAAGATGGATCCATCAACCCCAGGAAATCTGCTGCAGAGACAAGGAGGGCCAGAGGCTCAGCATGACTTCTCTATTCCTCCACCACTTCATTCTATAAAGAAATCAGTACCCAAGATCGGTCTGACTGAAGCCATATATGGACCTGTACATGGACATGCCATTTCCCAGATCACTGTATTTACCATCTGTTTTTCATCCTTTGCTTGAGGAAGTTTTAGTCAGAAGTCTCAGCAAAACATTCTGTGTTGCTCCCACAAATCAAAAACCTCAAAGTTTTTACAAATAGGTCTTCTCATGAGTTCTATCTATTACACAGCCTGTACCTCATCATTTTCCATTCAGCATCTATATGGAAAAAAAAGCCTCACACTTCTCAGTACTCTGCTTTTGAACAGGTATATAGGAAATGCAGGATATCATTATTGCACTATGCAGCAGCAGAAGTAGCATGAAATGCATGGGTGGCATCCTCCTCCTGTGCTCCTATGATAATTTTAAGAGAGTCTGTTATTGGTGTGATTACCAAGGTTCAGTCCTATCAGTTCAGCAGCACACGCGGTCTGTGAGCGTACCTGTTTGTGACACTTTCCCACCTAAGTTGGTAAGTTGGTCTTTTCCTCTTTCAGAATTAACTCTCTGTCTCTAAGCTCAACTTAAACAAAATTTTAGGTTTGTAAGGCATTCTCCTTCATGTGAAACAGATCCAACTCTTCCATGCTGCACTATTGCTTTAAAAATTTACCATCAGGAAAGGTGCTGACATAATATCCTAATTTTAAATGGTTATTTTCCCCCTTGTTAAATCCTCAAGTGTTTTGAATACAGCACCAGGGTATAATAGAATGTGAATAAGTAATGACAGATAAAGAAGTGGATTTAAATAATATATCCCCGATTACCATTCTTAATTCTTATCTATTGTTGAGATGACAGCCATCTGGAATATTACAGCAAGGTGTGCATTCAAGAAGAACCCAGGCAGAACAAAATGCAATTCCAACCCGAGAACAACAATCTTAAATCAGGTTTTAAGAGAACGCCTGGCTATCAAGAAATACTGCGGCTCTGCCGATTTGTCGTCTTCCAGCCTGCCTTTCGCTGGGCGGGAGAGGCTGGCGATCCGAGGCGGAGGGCAGGATTCTGCGGAGGGGCTGCTGCGGGAGAGGGGGGGCTCCCCCCGCAGCCCACTCGCAACCGCGGCGCCTCTCCCGCGGCAGCACCGCCCCCTCGTGGCTGCCGGGGCGGCGGAGGGGGCCGCCGGCCTCGGGAAGGTTATCATCACTTTAATTGCAGATTAATTACAGCCTTTCACCAAGGTCAAAAGGAACATTCGGGAGGCAGCATAAAGGGTGTTATGTAGAAAATGCATAATGTTAAAAAGCTACTGCTTTTTTTTTAATGTAAAATTTGACATTTGGTGCCTTAATGAGCGCAGAGCTTGCCTCTCACGGTGCCAAACCCTGCAGTAAGGCATCTCTCGTGTATGAAAATAGTGACCCTTTAACTCACACACCAAATAAAGCTCCGCGAACGTGAGGCTTTTAAATCATTCTTGAACATACTTTCTATTGAAATTATTTCTTTCCCAAATGAGATTGGCCAATAACGTTACGCTACCTGTAATTATAGTTATGTGATATTTGTAAGAACACCAAACTTTTACATGGATCCAATTCAGAAGTAATGGAAAGAGCACTGCAGAGTGACTGTTGAGTGCAAGCAATAAATCATATAAATTGCATAATTACAACTTCCCATGGCTCCTGAGACAGTTTGCGCTAGGAAAAGCAACGAATGATAAAGCTGGATGAGTTTTGCAACCCCTAAAAGGAGAAAGCTCTAGTATGGCAGTCAGCACACAGAGATAATATCACAGTCGCTCCTCCTCCAGAGCACATTCAACTACTGGGTGCCCACCACCCCCCCTCCAGCCTTACCCCCGTCCTGTGGGTTGGGGCAGCCAGAGATGGATTCAAATCCTAGATACAGAATAAACTGCATCCATATATTGCATGCTAAGACAGCCCTAACCATTGGGCCACTGATCTCCTGTGTCTTCTTTAAAGGGGAAAGAAAAATATTGAATTCATCTGACTGTGGCAGCTTGCAAGGGGAGGAGACTTAAATTTTGCTTCAGGCTGAAGGAAACATTTCAAGCACTACTAAAACAAGAGCTTCTTCCAGCCTACAGTACCTTCTCTTCAAATGTATCCTCAGTTTTCGTGCCCTTGCTTAAATTCTTCCATTGAAGCTTTTTTTTTTTCCCCCCCTCCCTCAATTTTCCAGTTCATTAGACAAAACAAAAAATAAAATATTTGCAGCATCCAAATCACAGCTGCCCCCTCAGGACAACAGAAGAACAGCCCCTTCCCTTTTTCTTCTTCATTGCAGCTGATTTACTACCAGACAGAACTGAGCGGAGCCAGTAGGTACCCTGCCAGGCAGGGAAGTGCCTCCTCTGTGCTCTCTGGTAACGCAGGCACCAAGTGGCAAAACAGCAACCGGCATAAGGCTTCTCGCAATACTTAGTTAAGCTGGCATAGCTGATGATACAAGACTCCAGTGAACGCTACAACACTTTAACTTAATGTTGCTTTCTCTCCGCAAGCAAATTGCTCCCGTTTTCCGACCAATTTACAGCCCACGTATCTGCTTTGCTGTTGTAACTGTTTACAGTAAATCAGATTTGCCTGTGATTGTTGAAGCAATAAACTCTCAGCGAAGGGGGCAGCAAGAATGTGTTTCAACCTAATAAAATAAATGATGGCAGATTAAGCTCTCTTTTGAAGAATGCCTTATCAAAACCTACAGAGAGACTGTCATTTCACAGAGGTGGGGGGTGGTTGCTAAAGATGAGAAGAGCAAAAGAGCTCGCTGTCACTCACACATAGTGTGCCAAAATAACAAAAGTAACGTGTGAAGAAAGCAATCACCTGCAGTGGGAATGGGGAACAAAAGCTAAATGAGTTTTGCCAGTGCTAGTGAACTTTGACTGTTAGACAGTCAGATAACTTTTCCTAGCCTCTTATTACAGAGTTATTCTTGGACAACAACTCCTCTATTACTATGCTTTTTACTTATTTTTTAACATTAAAAGTTCACAATACTCAGACTCAAGTTATTCCTTGAAGAATACTTTATGTACCAAAACAGAATTCTTCATTAAACAATCATTTGAGGCAGGTTATTCCCAGAAATGAATTTTTTTGGCTATTTAAACTTTACAGCTAATGTAATTTTCAGAAGTATCTTGGGTATAGAAGTTTATCACCAGTTCTACTGTTCAGCAGCAAAACATCATGGAGGGAATAAAGACAGAAAGTAAGAAATAACAATTCTAAAGCCAAGTCATCTTGGGCTCCCTGGTGCTTAACATCAGAGAAATACTCCTCTGTGGGATCATCACACTGCCCTGAGAGCTTAGTACTTCATCACAGCTCATCACGGTCCTTTTTCTAACAGGGAAATAAAAGAACAGATGGGAACCTGGAAAACACTGCTGAAGGAAACACACATTTGTGATGTGCGATGGCACAACTAAGCCAAGGTTACTGTGTCTCAAACCCTTTAAGCACCACATCAAACAAGGATAACAGGCAGGGTAAGAAAAATAGCAGGTTTCTGGTAAGGGATCTGTACAACAGCAAATGCCCACCTGAGAGCTGTGCAGTGCTGTCTCATTAACAAGCTCAGACCACCCGATAGCAAGGGGAAGCAGTATTTTGAGTGAAGACATTTCATCAGAGCACCCACTGTTCTGGGACAGGGAAAGAACTTGGCAGTATAAAGCAACACTTAAATGAACAGAGATGGGTCTCCTTCTCCTTTGAGTATTACAGATATGCTGCTGCTGGGAATGGGGAGTCAAATACTCTCCATTCGCTAGTCCCTGCTGGTTTAAACAGCACAGACAGTAAAATACAGCCTAAAGAAGTTTCTTGGGATAGCAAGAATAAGGTATGTACAACATAGGATAAAGAAGCAGAATTAACTTCCCCTTTGGCTTATTCTCTTCCACTAAACTTGTAGGCTGGAAAAATACTTGTCAGCAAGTACTGACAATTTTTAGAGCAACCATCTAACTACCAAGTCCATAAATGATGCGAGTAGACTGAAGAATATTTCTGTAACTCAGGTTTGCTACATGTGAATCAAAACAAGGAACCAGCCTGCCATGGTTTTTTAAAAAGAAGTAACATTAAGCATCTAATTTGGAAAGCTTGGTTAAACTGGGGAAAAATAAAGATAATAATTTCCAGAATAGAAAATTAAATTAGTAGTAAAGTCTGTCCATGCAACTTACCTCAGGAACCATTTGCATCAGAAAAACTATTAGATATGAGAGAACAGCATAATAAATTAAATGAAATTATTTTGCATGTACACAGATACAAATAAAAAGATTACAGAAAACACAAAAGGTTTCAACAGCAATGAGAAAATATAAAAATAAAAGATAAATAAAGGAAAAATACCTGTTGACTGGACTTAGGAAGATGAAGGCTTACGATGAAAGTAAACATAAAAAATAGGAGAAAAAATAAGGGGGAAAAAAGGAAAAAAAATTGTAAACAATTTAAAGCCCACATTTCAGAGATTAAAACCTTTTTTTTCTGCTGTAGAGAAACATGGTGTTTATCAGAGATGGAGAAGTATTAAAACATGTGCTTTCTCAGGACGCCAAATGCTAGAAAGAAAATATAAAATAAATGTAGGAATACCAAAGACAACAGACTTGGTTCAGAACTTTTGAAACAACTCCCCAAACCCAAGAGAATTTTAAAAGATACAGATTTTCTTCTTTATATTTCCTTGAAAGGCATAAAAGGATGCCTGGTACCCTACCTAGGGGGAAGCTACAGAAGCAGAACTAACTAATAAATGTGTACCCTGATAGTTCTCAGCAGCAGTTCAGCATTTTAGAACTGTGACAAAGTATTCTAACACAGGAAAAGATCGTGGTGCCCTGGTACTTTATCCTGCAAAACTGTGAATACATTTTCTATTTAGACCAGCGAATATTGGTTTTCAAGGTCAGGCAGACAGCTTGTAAAATGCTCTATGCTCTTAGAGCATTCTGTGTTTTCCTGCGGTCTCCATTTCCCTAACCAATCCACTCATATGCTACATCAGTAACCTCAGCAGGGGTCACCATGAGAGGCAAAACGCAAGCAGCATAAGAATGAGAGAACACCTACATACTGTGCCTTTGAGGAATTAAACAAGTCAGAGAAGACTTGGACATGGCAGCTTCTTTTAAGAATAAATAAATCAGGTAGAGAGAGTGGTCTTGGTAAATTCTGCACTGCCCTGGAAGAGGTGTGAAATTGTGCTCCACATGATTAGGAGCTCAGATGAACAGAACTTCAATGAATTATTGAATTGTAAGAAAACAATTTCATATAGTATAAGCTGTACAAGAAAATAAAACAAATAAAGATTGAAAAAAACACTATCAAGAGCCAGTAAATTAAAAATGAAAGAAAATAGGGGGAAGGAAGAGAACCAGGAGTTACTACAGAACCCAGTGAATTGTAAAACTAACAGTAAACGTTAACAATGTTTCTGTGCTGGGCTTCATTAATCTAAAAAAAAATATACCAAAATAAGAATAGCTTCTCTAGTTATTATATTGATAAAACAAGAGTTCCAGATTGCAAGCCTAGCAGGGATTATTGCTTTCACTTATCCTGGTCATCTGCAAAACACAGGCAGTAAGATTTCTCAGAATTTGTTCCAGCTGGAGCTAGATATTAAAAACCCAAACACTTACTGGGAATTTACAATAATGTTTGCTGAGCTCTGGCAAAAGCTAGTTGTCCTGTCAGTTACAAGGTAAATGACTCATCTTTTAATCTCAAGCTTCAATCACTAGTTGTTAGAAGTGATCATGCTTGCTTTTGCCGATCACCGTAACCATCTTTCCACTATGAAGTTTTGGTCTGCAAGCAGGCAGTTGCAGACTGCCACCAAATGATCTCAGACTTCTCTTCAGACACACTAAGCACCTTGAGCCTTCCATGTCTGGACCTGTCTCTCAACCCTTTAACCTCCCACGACCGCTCTACAAATTCTCTTTAATTGTTGAAAGTACAGACTTCTTTCCATCATTGAGTGTCATCTGTGACACTCTGAAAGATATGAAACAGAAATATTAAAAAAAAAATTACAAGTTCTATGTTATGTCAACACTAGGGAAAGAACTACTCACAACACACACACAAAAGGTTTTTTAAATTAAAAAAAAGATGAGAAATACTAGTTCAAATGACAATGTAAAATTATTTTTTTTCTTTCAACTGCTGCCCAAACCAATTCTAATATCAGTGCAAATACAGTCACATTTCACTCAAAGCAAACTTCAGGCAATGGAGAATGCTCTTAACCACCTGAGCAAAGGTAGGATACAGTCTCAGGCTGCCTGTGATGGCAAAACAAAGAGGGTTCAAACCTGCAACTGGTTTTACACAGCCTCACTTGCAAAATCTGTTTGAATATATGGCTTTATTTTTCCATTTCCTCTGGTCTATAACCCATACTACTGCAGATACGTTGCAAGCAAAATCAATTTTTGACTATCGACCAGTTTTCTCACAAAACATCTTCAGGCTTCACTGACACACCATCCATGCTTTTCTAGGCTGGTGAAAGACTAAGCCAAGTACTCACAGAAACTGTCAAAAGCTTATGTTCAGCAGCAGAAAGTTGCAGACATAGTTGTGTCCTTCTCTACAGTTCTGTTATTTTTAAGTTTTCCCAAAATTGTCGCTACATAAACAGAAAGCACACAGAGAAAAAAGAGCTAAGCCACCGGATTTTCACACCTATGCCTTTGTAATTCCATCCAAGGTGTTAAAACGGACAATATGACATTGGGGAGTTCAGTCAGTGTCTGAGGCTTATTTAAGTGACATCACTCCCACTACGATCCTGCCATCTGAGAATGTGGCTGACCAATGAGATTGGATTTGTCAAAGTTGGAAGGGACCACTAGAGATCATCTAGTCCAACTCTCCTGTTGAAGCAGGATTGCCCAGAGCACATCACTCAGGACTGCATCCAGGTGGGTCTTGAAGATCTCCAGAGAAGGGGACTCCACGACCTCCCTAGGCAGCCTCTTCCAGGGCTTTCTCACCCTCACCGGAAAGAAG
Source organism: Gallinago undulata (assembly GCA_026546715.1). Taxonomy (NCBI): domain Eukaryota; kingdom Metazoa; phylum Chordata; class Aves; order Charadriiformes; family Scolopacidae; genus Gallinago; species Gallinago undulata. Next base: position 43,019,229 of record JAOTQQ010000023.1, read on the forward strand.
TTTTTCCTCATATTGGAATGGAACTTCCAAGCTTGTTCCAGCTTGAGCCCATTGCCCCTTGTCCTATCGCTGGAAACCACTGAAAAGAGTCCAGGTCCAACATCCTTTAACCCACCCTTTCGATACTTATAAACTTAAATAAGGTGTCCCTTCAGCCTTCACTTGTCCAGGCTAAAGAGTCCCAGCTCCTTGAGCCTCTCCTCGTAACGGAGATGCTCCAATCTCTAAATCATCTTGGTTGCTCTATGCTGGACTATCTCCAGTAGTTCCCTGTCCCTCTTGCACTGGAGGGCCCAGAACTGGATGGAGTATTCCAGTTGTGGCCTCACCAGTTTAGAGCAGAGAGGGAGAATGACCTCCCTCGACCTACTGGCCACACTCTTCCCTATGCAGCCCAGGATCCCATTGGCCCTCTTGGCAACAAGGGCACATTGCTGG
>JAOTQQ010000023.1:43032935-43049748 GCA_026546715.1 Gallinago undulata
GGGGGGTGTAACACAAATGAAACTGCCTTGCAAGCATCCATTTCATTAACGTACTGCAAAAAGAATTATAATTGTAACACATTTAACCTTATACACACAGAAATAATTTTTTTTGATTAATATTATTATTGATACAATTTACATTTTTTGGAGAAATTTTTTTGTGAGGTCCGCACTTCAGAAAGTGTTATACTGTAATTCACTGATCACTGGTGTGACCTGTCAGGCCATTTTCTTGTTTTGGAGGACACCTCAGCTCACAATACTTTTTAAATAGATGCTATCAATTTGCTGCATCCTGAAGTACTTCCTCCTTGAACAAAGCAGCTCTATGCTGTTGTTCACAACAAGCACCAGAAGGTTGTTTATAAATGACAGGTTGCATTTCTTAAATAGCACGTACCCAGTGCAAAGACCATCAGGAGATGTTCTTTTTAGAGAATATATTTAAAAGTCAAAACTCTCCACTTCTGGCTCTCCCTGAAGCATGAAGCCTCAGAGACGGGCAGAATACCTCTGTATCACCAGCTCACACTGCTCCGGAGTTTTTAAAAATGTTTGGCTCCTTTGGACCAGGATACAGAGGCAAAAGTTCAGTTCCCAACTGATTTACAGCATAGTCTAGTAACATTTGCCCACTTAACATTTCTTGAAACCATTTTTATAAGAACCTGGATAGGAATGTTTCCTTACTTCCTTAATGCACAACGACAGTGAGATGCTCAGCTATTAAATGATTGTTACATAACAGTAGAGTAACTATTACAGTGATACATTTATACAGCTGTACATCTGTCTTTTCAAAGATTGAGCTACTTGTCTGGAAAAAAAAAAAAAAGAAAAAACATAAAAACCTACCAAAAATTTGCAATCTAAAGAATACTTGAGAAAAATAATTTCCATCTAGACTCTGCACAATACAACACAAAATATCTCTAGCACAAGATCTAAACTGTAGCATCATCCTAACACCAGAAATTTGGTGGTATGATCAAATAAGTAAAGGCATTTAGTAAGTAAATGCAATTAGAAAATTTAGCCTTGAAGCAAATATTAACGTAAAACACATGCAGTCACACATATAAGATGTCTCATCAGCTTCTGAAGTATGTGCAATGACCTCAGACTCCTGAAATAACTTTATAATACTACCAACATTATTCAGATATAAAAGCGTCCTTTGGTGGTTTTTTTTTTTTTTTCCTTTCAGGAATCCAATAAACTATTGTTTATACACAACAGATCAATCAAAAAAAAAATATTTTTGAAAATCAGGACATAATCCAAAACATCAAATCCACATTACAGTATCCTAAATTGTGGCATTACATCCCTTTTACCTGGTGTCTCAAAAGTGTTAGTCACAAAAGTCTGAAAGAAGAATGGTTTGGGTGTTGTTCATTTCTGTCAAGACAGGGAGCCAGAATTGGACCCAAGTATTTACACTGGTCAGAATATGGCAAACCACCTGAAAGCGGATCCATTCCTCCAGAGCATAAGAGTGAACAGAAGCAGTTACAGTGAATAATTACAACCATCTTTCTGGAGGAAGGATGCTGCAAACTCAAGTGTCTGTGTGAGGATACGTGTGCCAAAAGGAGACCACACTTTCAAAAAATTTGGAAAAGATTGTACCAAATAAATCAGGTTTAACAACTGAATGTTGCTAAGTAGGGTAGTCTTGTTTAGTGCAAGCTTTTTTTTAAAAAAAAATAATTCTGAGGCTATGGTAGTTGCTTAAAGCTGACCTTTTTTTGTTTCTTTTTAAGAGTTCAAAACTCCCTTATTTCTATTCCTCAGCTAAAACCCCATTTAAGTAACTATAAATATGCTTTACACATAATAGCATCTTACAGCTTACCAGCGCATTTATTGGGAAACAGTAGCACAAATTTTATTATCTTAATCTGTCATATGTTTCCAAGTGGGCAAAACATGGCAGCAAGATAAGCAAGGCAAAAATCACTGGAAAAATGAAAGATATTCAGCTACTTCTAAGGCAACAATTTAAAATTAAACAGTGCTCCTTTACTTCACCTGAACTCATTCGAAGCATCAACGCACAAGAGCCTTAATAAAACATGAAGGGTAAGAGATTCTTCATTAGAATCTAGAGCTTGCTCTTACATTTCAGAAGGCAGCAAGGAAAAAGGTATGATATTACATATGAAAGTTTTATACATATTGAATGGATCTTAATTCCCAGAGGGGAAGTTCATATCAAAACTGAGGCTATGAGCAAAATGCATCAGATATATATACCCCAAAGCCAAAACTGCCAGATGCAGCTCCTCTTGACAGCAGAAATGTCTGGAAGTCTGCAGCAAAAAGTCAGAAGAGCTTATACAAACTCATGCAGCACAAGTGCCATCAGTGACCTCAATCACAGCAACCAAAATAACTGTTTTCTAAAAGCCGTAAGAAGGTTGATTTAAAAATTAATATATAATCCCTAGCTGCCAGCATTAAAAAACATGCCCTCCTGGGGTTTTTTGTTTGTTAAGAGACAAAGTCACATTGGATGCTGTAGAAACATTCAGAAGATATGTGTCAAAATATTTTGTGTTGCTAATATCCTGAGGATGTTAAAATCCTTTTTTTTTCATGAAAAAATAATTATTTTGCTTAAGTAAACACAATAGCTGTTACTTTGTCAACCACTCATCAGAGCTATGTTTTATACAGCCATACTGCTGGGAGAGTTCTAGTTGGGTGACATTAGATAAAGTCAGTCCTAACTCTTCCCAGGAAACGGAAAAAACATCACTGAAGTTAACAGGACTGCTCACTCAGAACATCTGTACATAGACAAAAAAAATGAGGAACTAATAGTCTTAGACCAAAGCTGAGCTTCTGGTCTAAACCCAGACATGAGACAGAGATTCTATGAAGAGGACTGAAGGGCAAAACGCTTTACCCATCCTTCTTCCTGTCATGCAGTGACACTTACTAACAATGTGAAATTTTAGTCACCGCATAAATGTTCACATAAACACACTGGGTGCAAACTGGCACACCAAATGGGGAAACCAACAAATTCAGAAAACAGCTAGGCTAGAAAGCCTGTTGCTCTATCAGAATCTTAAATCTATTCCATCTTAAATTGAATAAATACAGGGAATCAACAGTGCTTGGATAAAATGGCAGGACCTGTGGGGAGGGGAAGAATAACCATGTGAAGTGAAGTTGGGATTATAATAAAATCTGAAATCATTTGACATGAATTTGGTGAAACTGATTATATGTCTACAAGACTAACACTGGAAAGTCATATTTTCACTTTCCAGCTAATTAGAAGTATCTAGTGCTCCGAACAGGTTGAACAACGTGCTAGTGTTACACTGTTTTAAGGAGCTGAGTATGGAGTACATACACTTCACTTTGAGGGGCTGAACCTTACTGTTATCTCAAAAGACAGCAACAAAAACCTAGTTTAAACTTCCTCCTTAATTCTGCCCTATGGGGCTCTCTAGTGACATACATCCTTCATCCCCTGCTCTCTACAGATAGTAACATCAGCAAAACTCCAACAGCTTGATATGAAAGCCAAAAGTACCAACCAAATCAAGCAAAACCATCCCAAGTGGAAAAATGAAATTAAAGAGTTAGCCCCAGGCACAACATAGTTACATAACTGCTTTTACTCACTATAAACTTAAATAGCATATTTACCTATTTTCTGCTTTTCCCAAAGTTTTACTTGTACGGCTACATAGTACAGCTAAATAGCACTCCACATATTAAGTATATTTTCTCTATACATAGATACATGCAACAAACTCATGTCCATTATAACAGCTCATTGTCAGATTTTACTATATTGGGCAGATTATTGCCCATTTAGTAGCCTCAAACTAACATACCATTATTTTGGTACCATTTGCCAGCAACAAATAGACTAAAAATATGGTTTGAAATCAGTCCCATTTTGTAAAAACCAACAAATGTGTTACTTTTAAGCCTTGTTAAATATTTCCCCTTCAAAATATAAGACAAAGTGAAAGTTAATGGCCCACAACTTTTTTACTCCCACTTTTCCTCATATTTATGCCAGAAACTGCATACACACATCGTTTCTGTAATCCATACTTGAATCTGAGAGGTATGCCCCATCCCTACTGAAACTATCTTCATTGTGGTACAAGTAAAGAAGCAATTTTTGCATAACTGTAAAGCATACATACTGCACGTTGCCTTGAATGTAGAAAAAATAGAGTGATTATTATTTATCATTATGTCTAAGCTAATTCTTTGTAGACTAACACTACCTTTAATAATACATAAGAAAGTGAAAATTTACAGGTTAGATAAAAAATTTACAGTTTAGCCTAGGGCATTTGCAACCTTGGTATTTATCAATGGCACTGGAATTCAAGATTGAAAATCCTTGAATCCCTGTCATTAATGAGAATACAAACCAATTCCAACACCAGAAAAGAAATTGAAGAAAATAAATATCATTCAGCTGCACACAAAGAAAAGAGGAAAAGCTAAAAACATGACAGAGATGTAAGATTTTTGAAGCGCTGCCAGTGTGTTTGCACCTCTGAAAAACAAATAGCAAATGAGGGACAGTCTACCATCCCCTGAAACATTTTACAGAATTCCAGAATATTTGAATAACAATTATTGTTTTTAAGCCATAACACATGCCAACATTTTTATGAAGCATAATATAACTGAATGATTGATGTGATCCTGAAAGTCAAAGTAAGAAAATCCATCAAGAAGCAGGCAAAAGACCCCACAGACATACATTTGGAGGAGGATTTCTGTGCCACAGAAATCCTCTTGTACCCAGCCTGAATCAGTTACCACAGAGCAAACCAGGGATTCTAAAAAAAATAAAGGGGGGAGGGGGGAGCGGAAAAAACACAGCAACAACATTTTTAATCAGTAATAACAACTCAAAGGCTCAAGTGAAAATTATCAGCAAGAAAAGCACAAAACACCTGAAATTTAAGGCAGAGGTTTGGAAGATGGCAATTCAGCAATACTGAGACACAGCCTGTTCCAAGGAGCAATAGCTACTGGTGAATGTTGGGCCACCAGATGCTCTCAAGTGCCTGCAATGGGGGTGACAAGTATAGCCCAGGAGCACGTTAGTCACAGCAGTTTACTATGTGCGTTAGCCAATAAATGGTTGTTGCAAGTCATGTATAATTCTCTTCCAACATGGTAAAGGATGCACAACTGGAAGTGACTCCAAGGCTGAAGGGTCACCCAACAGCACAGACCTGCACTCAGGCTTCCTTACACGATCACTCCCCCTCCCTCATAGCTCCCATTCACCTTATGCCTTTCAATCTCTGGTGCTTCTGAAACTCCCTTCTCTCCTGCCTTTGCCTCCACTCTCTACTGCCACCAGGGGAGAGGAAGGGACATGCTGAAAGAAGGGAAATAGCCCAGAAGTGATCTCCATGATGTTGAGGGCTGCATGAAATCATCACCCTCCTTTTTACCAACCAGAGAAGGATCGGGGACAGAAATATTCATGCCATATAGATTTAGGCACCAAAATTGCGGCACCTTGGTTTGTCACCTTGGCTCCCTGGACAGAGTGGAAAGAGGGACATCACTGCTCCCTTCCACACGCTGCACAGAGGTTTTCTCGTGTCCCCTCCAGACCACAGCACAGACTTTCCATGGGGCAGGAGCACCTTCCCTTCACAGCTCTCCCCATCTAACATTCCTCCTTTGAGCACAAAATCCCAGAAAAGGAACTGCTAAAGAGCTTACCTGACTGTCTCTCACCCTTCAGGGACAGTAGTTTAGGTAACCGGGGAGAAAATAGTAAGTTGTTACATGACTGATTGACTTCTGCAACGGAAGCAATGATTTTCTGCTGTCTGGTCACATATCATGCTCGAACTTTAGCTGCAACAAATTATCCTTGAAGTTCCCTGAAAGCCAGTAACATCCAGCAGCCTCATTTGGAAGTGAGATTAAAAAGACAGACAGTATAGCTGTCTGCAGCCTTCACGGGAGTTGGATTCCCAGGGGGGTCACTGGAATTATTCTGTAAATGAGTTAACAGGCTTACCAAAAAGTACATCACTTGCAGCAATCCACGGTAGTAAATTCTATTTCACATTGTGGGAAGACACCCCAATATACAGCCTTGTATGCTAGAGCCAGACATTGAGATACGGGCGTGAAGAAGAATTAGTCTCAACGTGCCTTTGAGTTACCAACCCAAACCACTGCTAGAAGCAGGAATTTGAAAACAGGGAACCAGCTATGTCATCTGACAAGAAGCAGGTTTATCAAACTCTAATTTATGAAAAACTAAGCCTTCATGAGAAGGCACAAAGAGGCATGTTTTTGCTTCTAAGACTAGACAAGTTCTCCAACTAGTAACAAACAAGAATTCTCAGATACAGAAAAGATGATTAAGAGGAAAAAAAAACACAGGAGCATCATTGCCTTCCGGTAAAAGACAAATTACTAATTGTATGTACAAAATTATGTCAAAAAAAGACAGGTATTTCTGCATGATGTGACAGAATACAGCACAGGCATGAAAAAAGGACATCCATGTTACCAAAACACTTGTATGTATGGCTGAAAGTGTCCTTCAGCCTGCACTGGCATCCTTCAATCTGCACTGGCATCTTCCAGCCTGACTGCTCTGTCCCCTTTCTATCCTACTCCTTCCCAACTGGAACGCTCAGCACCAAAGCTGGAAAGCTGGGGGCTTTTTTTGTTACAGGTGCTTTCTGAGCCTGCAGAACTTGCCCTTAATGAGCATCAAAGAGCAGGCAAAGAGGCAACAGTCCCAGAATTAAGTTTTGTGAAAATACACTATTTAGTATTTATTTTCTGCTATTTATAAACTTTTCGTTGTACTGCTGGAATCATCCCACAACAGTATTTCCAGTCAGCTCCCACTTGAAGGTATTTAATGAAATAGAGATAGTACTAATTAGAGAATGATGACACAAGAAAACCGTCTACACCAGTAAGAGATAAGAACAGAATCTTCTATTTTTTTTTTTAACTACTTACAAGTCACCTCATTCTAACTTCTGTGGATGTAATTTGTATTTGTAAAGACACAGGGAAAGTTAATGACATGCATCTCAGATAACTATATAATTAATTCAGGCTTTCATTCACATCTGCTTAGCTCACTGCTAGACATGTTCTGGCTATCTAGTCCTATATTATACGTATTCTCAAGAGAAAAAAATAATCATATAGAGTATACGAAAATCCTGTAAAATATATCAAACAACTTCTTTTATTCAAATATAGGAAACAGACAACACAACGACTAAAATTCTTTTCAGTTTACATCCTCCCTCCTATTCCCAAGTTATTTTCTCACTAACTAAAAATGAGAAATACACCATTTCTCACATATGATTTTCTCTCCTACAAAATAGCCTCAAGTAGGAAAATAAATTTTAATACTATTTCTATAGTTCCGTGCACATTTGTTCACATATTGTCCTATTTGAATTTTCTTACTGGTTTAGGATTATTTGATCTGCAACTTATTCCTCCCTGCCCAAATTCATGCTAAATAGACACGTAATGCTAAGAGAAAGAAGAGAGTATCATGTACTACCATGTTCTTCCCATAACTGATGAAAAAAATTTTATAAGCACGGTAAGAGTTAGTGTAAGAAGCAACTGTTATAATAATCACATGCAGGTTTCTAAGTACTGACATTAAGGTGTTTTGTGGGGTTTTTTGGGTTGGTTTTTTTTTTTTAATCTACTAGATGCTAAACCATAAGAGTTCATCAATAAGTATTTTAAAATGTGTATGTCAACAGTAAGAGCGCATGCAATCAGGAGTACTTGTTAGCTATAATTACTTAAAGTTACTGACTTAAAACCCGTGAACAATGTAATCAGATTCCACTAATTATGTTTGGAGAAAAATTCTGGACTAACATCTCAGGAGTATTACCTGCAAGTTATTTATCACAACAGGAAAATGTCAATCAGAAGGTAAAGGAATTGTTGATATAAAGGATCTGAATTATTTCTGTTGATAAAAATACCTCTTCAAGGTATGTATGTGCTTTTTTTTTTTCCATATAAAATCACACTGGGATTTAGTCAGTCTACTGTATTTATTCTATGACCTTCAGTAATCCAAGGATTCCCAAACCTTTCTTTCCCCTCCAATTTTAATTTTACACTTCTTCCAAGGAAGAAATAATAGGGAGAAGAGAGATTTACATATGTAGCATCATCTCTTATGTCTTTATAGTATCACTTCTTATGCAGTCTTAAAATCGAAGGGATTGTATTGACAGGACTAACACAATTGTTATGCTTAATACTGTATTTGTTGTGGTATTTGCATCTCAAAACAAGAAACCGCTATATTCTTACAATTTCTGGTGCAAATACTGTAAATTAATGTGTTTGGAATAGAAAGTAGAGTTTACGTAGAAGATGAATGTCATCTGAAGCTATCAAGGTAGCCATCAAAGGCTGAGGTATATATCATACTTTCCAAGTCATCACATCATTAAGTCATCACATGTAAGTTATGAAACTAATGCATCACTTAATAACTATAATATTAATCTCCTCTAATTTAACATTTGGGATACATGAATCCAGATGTGTGCAACTGCATTCAGATATCTTTTTGCTTTGACACTGTTCCAAAATCACTTAACTCTGGCTGCTTCCTGCAGGAAAAAGCTACTTTAAACAAAAACGATGTAACATCTGTTTAGAGAAAAAAAGTTGTTCTCCATATCCATTAGTACTGTTGTTTGAGGAAATTGTTTGAACAAGTGATCTAACTGCTATGGTAAAAAAGCAGGAATGACAGATATTTATCCCTGCCTGATGCTTCCAAACTAAATGAAAGACTCTAACTATGACCACTAAACTTTACTCTTACTGTATATATATAAAAAATATAATTTTGAATTTCATGCTATTCCAAGGCTGTCCTTAAACAACTGCATATCACCAAACTGAAGATTCTCCCACTTCCTAGCACTTTAATATATCCAGACTGTTGATTAACATTCTGATAGCTGCCTGACAGTTCAGGGAATACATATATACTGTATCTTGCTTAAATCCTAACCAGTATTTAAAAGGTTAAGAACTACTTCATAACTATGCCTTATTTAAGAGCTGTCATTCATTTATTCTTGTTTTAGAACAAGAACACACAGAAACTGAATATTTCAGCCTTCTCTAAATTACCCACTATTCACTGCTTTTGCCTTAAGTTAAAAAAAAAAAAAAAAAAAAAGCTATTTTAGCTCCTCCTTCCTTTTTCTTCTGCATTTACCAAGTGTTTTCTTCTCAACTTGTTTCTCTGCTAGCTGCAATTCATCCTGCATCCTGGCTTTTCCGATTTTATTGCTTCATGCTCTAAGACTAAAATATTTCCATTATTTCAGAATTATCTTTATTTTATTTTTTTTTACTTTCAGGTCTTTAGAGAGCTTTTTTTTTAATTCCTGTATTTCCCTTATGTCCTCTGCATACTGCTCTGCATTAACAAATCCAAATCTTATCCATTTCTTACAATAAGGTAAAGAAATTACAGTATCCACTGTCACCAAATTTCCTTTCATCCTTGATTTTCAACCAGTTCCCTCCAGAATTTTGCCTTACTAACAAGTTAGGATTGTACCATTCACAGTCATTAAAATTCCCTGAAGTAAGACGTTTTCAAAGTAAGAATACAAAAAAAGAAGCAATGTTTTTTATCACTACTAAGAAACAACACCAATACTTCTTAAAAAGCATGGAAAGGCAATCAAAGTCACAGTACTGTGCAAACACTTTACAGAAACATCAACATTAAACTGTCTTTTTAATTCATTCCTGAAGCAAGCAACCTCTTTTAAGAGCCAACAAGTATAAAATATTGTTATGAATGTTTTGGAAATAGTCCTCAAGTTTTCATTTACTCTCTCGAAGTGTCAGACTGAGGTACATCTTTTCTGGCCAACTGCTTCCTCCTGGCAGCACGAAGCAGTTGTACATCCACTTTATGGGCTATTTTGTTCTCAAGGACGACATAAAATGGCTGGGGAAAACTTTGACCCCATTTCTGAAAGCGAGAAAATCACCTACATTCAAAAAGCCCACAGGCAAAGAAGGGTGATTGCTCACCTTACCTCTCCCAGGTGGACACAGAGAAATAGAGAGGGTTTCCATTTTGAAAAGGTGTTATGAGAAGCAAGGAAATTGAGCACACTCAACACCAACATAACACCTGGTCCTTAATTTCCTTCATGATTTCGCTGAAAACTGACGTTATCCACTTCTGGCAAACAAATCATATGACACTGCAAAAGGTTTCTTTTTAAACTAATTCATGTGTGCCAGTACTGGATTCTTGTATCTAATTGAGAAGGTAAATCATCAACAGATAGTTACAACATATCACCACGACGTGTATTAAAAACCCTCTAGCCTTTCTTTACTTGGTTAACTCTGGAAAACTGCTTGTAGTCAAGTCTATATCCCCTCCCATTCAGCTTCCTCTGAGGCAGGCATCTAGCAAAGAGACACCAACTTACACATCTGCGAACAATCTGCTGAATTAGAAAGCCCACCTCCTCAAACTTAAGAGACAGAACCCTGCTTTGCCTTCTTTCCTTAGTGACAAGCGCAGCAGTCCCAAGTAAGTGACATATAAAGCTGCTATGTATCAGACTCTGTAATCACATTTCAATGTTTTACTGGTTGTAAATAACATGCACGAGTGCTCCAAGGACCAAATTGCTCTTTTGCTGCCAACATTAGTTGTTTAATGATCTGAACAGCAGAAGCTGCCAATTACTGTATTCCATTTTAAAGTGTCATTTAAAGCCACACTTGTAATTATTATACCTTTGTTGTAAATTTATGCTCTTAGCTAGAGAGACCCAGGCATATAACTTGCAAGGTCCAGGAACAGGTATTGAAAATTATTTAACCATTTCACCAATGGGAAAATATCACATTCTTTGCACATTTACCGACTACCACACAGCATCCACTCTGCCAGTAGTTCCCAACCATGGAGATGAGTGTGGAGCACAAAGCATAACACAGCCCAGTTCTGCTGTGTCTTGCTGTGACTTCAGGGGATCTAGACAAGTGTATATCAATGACTTTTCCTAAGTAGTCTCAGCTATGAGAAGGTGAACAACTGGTCTAACACACCACTCAACATTAGTCCTCTCATAACTTAAAACTTACCTGAAACAGCCAGCATTTTGGCTTCAAGAAGAGCTGGTAGTTGAGTCTCAATATCACTCACTTTCCTCCTCAAAGTACTGCAGAGTTTCTGACTCGTACAAACCTAGATTGAGGCAGACAGCCATAATATATAATTCATTCATGTAAAAGTATAAGGCAATTTAAATGGGGTTTCAAACGTTCTCGGTTTACAGACATGACATAACATCCTACAGCAAGGTGAAGAAGCTTAATAAAAAGTGATGTCTTTACAGAAATATCCAACATGAATTAAAATTTCCAGTCTTTGCTGCACATTCTATTATAAGAATAAGGGATGGTATTAGCATTAGCTACCTGCAGAAGAGAGAATGTTTCATTATTAGATACTGAGGCTGCACATAGAAGAAAGGCCATCTTATTAATTCTGCATTCTGAATTTCAGCATTAGAAGTGATATCTGGAGTGGATTGTAAATAACCCCGAGTTTGGAGTTCAAAGAGTCATAACACAGAATGTACAGAGAATTTTATACAAAATATACTGTGCCGCATATCTTAACTGAAAAAAGGCAAAGCAGCCATCATTAGTTCTCCACACAGGCAATAAATAAGGCTATACCAGCTCAATACTGTACTTTGTTTCACAATCAGGAGACGCAGCTGACTGGGGTTTAGGTTTCTGACTTTTCCTCTCTCTCTTTTTTATCTTTTTAACTGGAAGTTCCTTCAGCAATGAATCAGTACTGGTATTAAAAACATGGAGAGAGAGAAGAAAAAACAAAGTGCAACTATTTCCATACTTTACATTTAAGCATACATTACCACCTCAGGAGGACCTTATATAGCATATATAATACATACTCAAAAATTCATATTCAAAAACGTTGCTCCTTCCTCCATATTGCACCATTTGTGAAGGAAGTAAAATGAACAAACAAAAGAATCCCTCATCAAGGACAAATCTCTTGTTCTGAAGGCAGACATCAAACATTTGCTTAAAATTGTAGCTGACACTTAAGAAAACATTGCATTCGTTGGAACCAAGGGTAAAGCAACAGTCAAGAGAGGCACAGGCCAGTTGTGAAGAGATGACATGCGAAATATAATCCTCAGAGGAAAGTTTCCCTGCCCTCCTTGACTTCCCCCCCCTCATTAGAAACAAGCATATATACCATGCTTATTAACAGAAGCACAGCTATCACTTCACTTTTAGAGCAAAAGCCTTACAGCTCTAATGGCTTATCTGTTTGTACAAGTATAATAATTCAGATATGACATTAACCGTAAATCCCTTTAAATGGATAATACGCTCTTCCTTTATCTGAGAGCATCTGTTAAACATAAATGGGTCATATTTTCTCTTGAGTCAACACACTTATCCTCCAAGCAGTAACTGTTACCATCTAAGACTACTCATTCTATTAGTTTAAAAACACATACATCTCATCACTTCTGCACCTATTATAATTCTTCAGTTCCCAGATATTTCACTTTTCACTTGCCTATTAATTCACTTGAAATGTTTTTAAAAACCCAAACCTGTCAGAGGTGAATAAATGTGTCCAAAGAACCCAAAGGCCATTTCTGTCTCACATCCGAAATAAATCTGAAAGTTTTTAATGACTTCTTTCTAAGCAGCGCTCTCTCTTTAGGGGTACTGAATGGCTCAGTGAATTGCAATTAGATAGGGAATCTTTCAGCTCCAGGAAAACTGCAGGAATATATCCCACGCTGGTAGTAACTTAAAGTCATTACCAGTAGACAGCTGTTTGGCAATTATGCAAAGTAAGCTAGGAGGTTTAATCAGTTCCTAGTAAACACTAGGAACTTTGCAAGCACTACTGTCAGAACAAAGCTCGCTGGCACTCTTCATTGATGGACCAAATGCAGGGAACCAAAAGCCGAAATGAAGTTCCTGAAGTTCACAGAGATGATTCTTCTGGAACATGAGATAAGTACGTTACCAAGCCTCTGCTTGTATCTATGTCTTGTGTATTCTGCAGATAAATGAACAACATTAATCTTCAGAGCTATGTGGCACAGCTCGACAAAACTAAATGAGCAACCGGGAGAGGCAAAATAACGTAACATCCTCTAAACTAATAGCACTACTTCTACATTACATCAGTTCTACTCTACAAGCTCCAATTCTTTTCATTTTTCCTAATTATTTTATCTTAATAACAGCTACTATTATTCATTACAGTAGCTTATTCAGCCACTGAGGAAAGGTTATTTCTTAGCTAACAAAGATGATGATCATTCACAAAGCCAGCATCCTTCTCTTCTCCCCTGGAACACACCATCCTTCCCTGACCAGTCTGGTTGCAAGTGCCTCTGCCTGTGGCCCCGGCAATGCCCTTTCCCTCTTCTCAGTGACCAGCTCTGCTGCAGCCCATGGACCAACAAATTCCAAGTCTAAAAAACACCCCCTTTCAGTTTCAGGGAAATTCTTCACAAATAATTACTGTATCTATTCAATAGTACTCCTTAGTGGTTTGTGGGATTTTTTTAAAGCAGACTTTCAAAAAAAAAAAAACAAAAAACCCAAACCCACTCTTGGTTAAGAATACACCTTACACATCTGTGTTCAGATACATAAACACTACCCAAAAAATCAGTCTATCTGAAACAAGTAAGATGCTGGTTAGGAAAGATATGTGGAATCAAGATGAAAAGCAGCAAAATATCAAAAGCAGATATTTGCCCACTGTCATCTTTTTCCATCTTCCCAGCATATGATATTAATCTAAAGCGGCAGAAAGAGGGACAAGGACACTGACTAAAGCACTGAAGTTTACTCTTCCTCCAACCATCTCAAGGAAAAATAAGTTTTGAGTAACCTTCACATTTCTTTACAAAAGCAGCTTGCAAGATACAGAAATTCTTTGCACTGCCTGAAGGAAAGAACAGTCCACCTGTATCTCCCATACAGCACAATCTAGCCATTAGCAAAAGTAGATATTCATTTTTGAAGGAAGGTGGTGGATAAGGGAGATTGTTCCCTTCATTAGCAAGTGATCTTAGCTTTTGCAGCCTCAGCTGAAAACACAGATGAGGCACAAAAGGCCATATAAATATTAGTGACACAGGGGGAAATAACAGACCTTTGACAAAGTAGTCTTTTTCCCATTCAATGAAAAGGTTTAAAAGACCAGTAATGTTGAGTTTGAGAAGAAAATAATAAGATGAGACGATCTGAATAAATAAAATAACACACAATTTGGAGGAGTGTCATTACATGCTTCCTATTTATCTTCTCTAATAAATAAAAGACATCAAAAAAGAATGGAAGGAAATTAAAACAGTATTTTATCTATTGAATATTTAAAGAAACAGGCTGCGGAATTCTACCTAGCAGACTTCTCAATTGTGACTCAATGTTTCAGCTCTCATTGTAAAAGTCTCTAGATGCTCTGGCTATAAAATAAACCTTCAAGAGGCACACATTTTCAGGGGAGAAGGCAAAATCTGTAACTTATATTTTAGCTTGCAGGTAGCTTGAAATAACCACTCCAAGGTACCGAACATAACTTTCGTTTTAGTAGATGAGCTGTAGGTCAATTACACACTTTTTCTTGATACTTCCTTCACAGTCATATAAAAAACACAGGGGAGAGCATCACGTTACAATGATCTATACTAATTTTTCCCGGGATGTGTGCATAAGCAAGGAATAGAGATGAATGAGTTCAAAATAAAGTAGGAGGGAAGGAGGAAGGAATATTGAGATGTAGTCTTTGAATGGTCTTTTTAACAGTGCATGCTAAAAGTGCTGGTCAAAAACATTAGGAATAATAGACTAGAAATGTTATTAGAGAAAAAACATGAAAATAAAATGATTTCACAGTATAAATTCATCTCTGATGAAAATGCAGAAATATTTTCCAGTCCCTGTTCCATATAGACATATATGAATGAGCTACAATAAATGGACCTTTTTTTCCTAGAGGTATTCTGCAGCAAAAATGCTCTGTGGCTCACTGAGCCAATCTGAAATAAAAAACTTTTTTTTTTTTTTTTAAGGATGCCATGAGAAATAAGTAAAGGAAAAGTATTAACATCTCCAGTTAAAAACAAAAGGTATGCTAAATATGCCACACCAGTTTTCTTTGTATTTTTTAAGGGGTGGTAAGAATTAGATTGCTGGTTTATTATTAGTGAAAGTGTGGGGAAAAGAGGTTCATCATTTATGTTCTTCTTTCACACCAACAAAACTAATCAGCTAGAAAAGTAAAAGAATGTATTAAGAGTGAAAACATTCAGCTGTGACCAGAGTTCACTTTCATTTCATAATGTTGAGGAATCTGTTCCTAAATGGAGAAAAGCAAGAAGACTGATCATTAGTAAACATAAACCAAGAAACAATAGATTACTCCATCTGCTTCCTTAGGCATAATATCTGTGTCCTGCCCAAATATAAAAGTTGGTGGGCTTTTTCCTGGAGTGTGTGTTTAAAAATATTTACATGCAAAATCTGTTTAGAAGAAACAGCACAACCCCAGATTTCTAGAACACAGACAGTTTATTAAGATGCAAGCTATTATCTGCTTCTCTAAATGTTCTGAAGAACTGAAAACTGATGTGTACTTACTTTGGCAGTAGTTTCTTTAATGGACATGCTGAACAATTGCTCTTTTTCCTGAAGGCTAGAAGGGAAAATAAATAAAATAAAGTTGACCTTCTCTGCTTATCACGGTCTGCTACACAAGACACGTTTTCATATGGAAACACATAGGCTTTAAGACGATTCATACTAACACAAAAAGAGCCAATATCAAGATAAAATCTTTATATTTGGATTCAGTGTTGCTAGTTACTAACAAACATTTTTTCCACCCAATTTCTAGTCAATTAATCCTGTTTGTTTGCAAAATGTTTTGCATGCTAGCTTTACAGTTCTTAATTAATGAGTTTATATGTATTTTACTTACGTCTGAAACACAATTATGATTATTTGTGTAATCATATCATCTTAGAACTTCCCAGCAGTATCCATGACTGGTGCTTTGCTAGGCTACTGTCCAAATGCCTAACACAAAGGCATTTCTTACAACCCAATTTCCAAGTCTGCCAGGAAAAGTTCAACTGCAGTCACTTATTCTCATGGAATATTGTATGAAATATCACTACTCAGTTTGCTTAGTTTCATAAAAACCTAAAAAATATTTGTACAAAATTTATTCAACGGTGAGTTGAAATTGAGGCATTGTCTATGCCTATATGAACAAATTCAAGGTTTTCTTCCACATGTGAAAACAGGTAGGTTTACTGCTTTGGTATTACGAAACCTAACGTAAACTTGTACCTTTGGTGCTTGGAAATTAATTCATAAGTTACATTTTTAACACAAAGTTCAAAATTCCAAGTCAAATCGAATATTAGGAGTTAGTACAGAGACTATTTCAGCATACACTTTTATACAGCGTTCAATTACTTTATCACTGCGTACATGACAATCAGTGCTCTCCATCAGCAGCATCTCCATTCTTCCTTGTAGCTGCATTGTAAAAATTGTACTTCTTTCAGCATCGATCTGATGTTCTTCCCAAATAAAGAACTAATAACATATTTCTTTAGTGTTCAGCACTGAAGTATCCAAATATTTCAGAAATGTCACTGGATTTATTTCAAGGATACTCTCATAA
>JAOTQQ010000023.1:43056782-43072451 GCA_026546715.1 Gallinago undulata
CAACTAGTTCAGAGTCTCTTCAAGATGCTGCTGGCATCTTTAATGATGATTCCAAGTTGAATTTTCATTGCCATATATTGAGAAATCTTCTGGTCCTACAACACACCATTCAGACAGCTGAACTGGCTGCCTGTTTCAACCAGCCCTTCACATGGTGCTGTGTTTTCCACTGCTCCTCTGTCAGCTGCTGCCACAGAGCAGTCATTGCAGTTGTTGCTCCAGCTGCTACCTGAAACAGCAGCATCAGATTGAAAAAAGGCAGAATCAAACAGCATCTGCAGCAGCAGTTCATCACATCCAAAGCCTTTCCCCAGATTTTCTGATGTATTAAGGGATGCCCATTCTTGTGCTACATCTGTCTGGAGTACAAAAAAACCCTAAAAATTAGAGCTTGCTCACACCAGCTGCAATTATTCTCCCAAGAATAACATCCATTGTACTTCACTAACTGAAAGGATCTGCCACTGGCTACTGTTGTTAGCTATTTCTCTTTATTATATACAAACAAATTCAGTATTGATTAGGACAGCCAGTCATTTTTCCCTAAAGAGATATAATTCTCATCGTATGCATACCCAGAGGAATCGGCACATATGCAGCCTGGACTTTATAGGCTGTTACATCCCACTCGATGCTGTTCAGGCAAGCAGGAGGAACCAGATGCTCAGCAGGAAAAAAACAGATTCCTCATTACACTGCACACATGGGTACTCAAGTGGGTGGTACTGATCTTTCTGCTGGGACTTTTTCCTTCTGTAATGCTTCTTGGAAGGAAAAAAACTGCTTCTAAGATTGCTCAACAATATTTCACATTGCTAGCAGTAGCTCTTTCCTCCAAGTTGGAAGACTTGCTCTCTCCTTTTCTTGCTGTGCTTCCAAACCCTCCTGTTCTTCCCAAGGAATACCAGTGCCTACAGTGGGAGCAGACTTTGCAGAATCCCTTTTTCCTCCCTACAACCGGGGTCTCCACTAGCCCTGGTGGGATCAGAGTCACTATGAACTGCTGAGCCACGGAACAAAGGACTCTGCTCAGACACAGACAACTCAAACAAGAAGTCCTCTGACACAATTTCAGACTCTGGAAATTCTTGTCCAGTGACTTTTGTAGGAAGAAAATTCACCTTGTGCTGAAGCACAGACATTGTGTGGCATGCCAGGCTTTCAGTACAGAGTTTCTTCTAGAGTTGCTCCCATAAGTGAAACACAAAAAACCCAAAAAATCAAAGCCACTTCCTCAAGGAATCTACCCTTCAATCCTAGGCAGAGAACAAAGGAATGAAATTAATCCTAGGTAGACAAATTGGAGAGGAAGTCACCTATCTATCTACAAAAACAGAAGCTGAGCCTCCTAATCAGTCAGATCACAAAGGAGGAGGCAGTCCTCCTCTTTCACCTTCCTTAACCTCTATCAAAAACCTGTAGCCAACTTCTTTGAGGAAGCCGACATCACAGCCTCCTCAAAACACAAACCCAGCCATAGGACTAGCTGAAAATGAGAAAATCCTGTTATCAAAGCTTGTGTTGGGTTATGACATTTGACACAAAATTTGGAGTTTCCCTCAAAAAGCCCCTTGTGGCAGAGGAAGATGGCTGTGCAGCCAGTCACTCCAAGGGCAGGAGGTCTGGGAAATTTCCAGGGGAGAGTCCTTCCCAGGTGCTGAAGAACATTCTCTTCTGCTGCAAGTTTTGTGAAGCTGTTGCACACAGAATAAAATAAATCAATGGATCATTAAACGCATTAAACAAAAGAACTATAAAAACAAATAAAAAGAAAGGGCACCATAGCACCTTCATTACAGCTTGCAGTAGCAGTAGCTGTTGCAGTAGCAACAATGGTATTGGCTATATTTTAAGAACCCCATAATTGAATTTTAGTTGATCTCATATAGGAAACATGTCTCTGTCTATGCTACCACAGAGAATAGTTTTAAAATTCTGTGCTAAGTTAAAAAAAAAAAAAAAAGAAAAAGAAAAAGAAAAGGAAAGGAAAGAAAGAAAATCAGAGCAGCATAAAAGGGCCCTAAGTCAAGGCAGTAAGGAAAATACTCAAGGTGACCTGTGCATCGTCCTCACGTCATGGAAGATGATTCATCACAGAAATTAAGTCAACATAAACAGGCCTGGAGGGGAAGAGAAGCTGTCAGAAACCTTGAAGACTTCCATGCCCAGAGCTTATGACTGGTACAGAAGTGAACAACAGGAAAAGCAGTTTCTGCGGCTGTGCAGCATTTTCTTCACATGGTGTATTTCGTATGCAAACACCATTTTTCAGAATTCCTGCAGACCTGCAAAGCCAAAATAACTGAACTAGTGAGATGCCTGAGAGCTCTCTCTTCTTCACGCCTATTATTCAGTGATGAAAACCTAATTATGGCGGCCACCACACAATTTACCTGTTTTGTCTGCACATCTGACAGCTCAAGATGCTCATTTCATTATGCATATTTATAAGATGAAACCAAGGACAAATTTCTCTTCTCTTACTTATCTATTTTACTTATTTGCATTCCTTTTTAATAACTTCCTTTTCCTGGACTTCTGATATTTTACAGCAATACCATGTGGACAGAAAACATGGCATGGGTGTGAGAAAGAAGGGGAAAAAGAAGAAAGATTGCCACAAAAAGCAGGGAAGCAGCCCAGAAGCTTTATCATCTCACACAGCACAGGAGCAAGAACCTTACACAGGTCAGACACATATACACACAAACACACACACACAATTGTTGGTGAAATATAACTGTACCTGGGAAGGAAAACGGCTATCAGGTAGTGACAATGGACAGCAGGAGGGAGAAAGTCTGGCCAGAAGGGCAAAAAGCCTTTCTGCTGAGGGAACACCATGGGACTGCAGACATCCTCCCAGAGCAGAGACATGATGACACAGCCTGTGAACATCACCCACCAAGAGAAAGACCCACAAGTAAATTAACAGCACAAGGAGGGGAAAGCAACATTGACTTGCTGAAAATGGCTCCATGTATACCCAGTCTCAGGATGAGCTAAAACCTCCCCAGCACCAAAGATGCCAGAAGATGTTACATAATGATGCAATGTGCTTCAAGATCTACTAAACTTTTGGGGTCTTTGTGGTCTGACTTATAACACAGCACAGGAGTCTCACTTGAAAAATATTCAGGAAGATTTAAAAAAAAAATATTTAGACTATTTTGCTTCTAATATACCAACATCAGTTTCTATTTGTAATGAAGCACTACTAATGTTCTGAAATCAGGAAAGCGCAGACAACAAGAAAGCTTTGAACAAGCAAAAAACCCTATAAGTAAATCGAGAAGTAAAGACTCTGAGTATCTGAGCACAAATCAGTTCTCTGCTGTCCCACAAGGCGATCCAGCAAATAGTCAGGGGCTTTGAGCAACCTGGTCCAGTGGGAGGTGTTCCTGCCCGTGGCAGGGGGGGTGGAACTCGATGATCTTTAAGGTCCCTTCCAACCCAAACCATTCTATGATTCTATGATTATCAGCCTGAGCACTGTTGTTAGAAACTTTTTGATGCTATGAAGCCATTTCATCCATCTGCTCTTTGTATTTGTGCTACCCTTCTATTCCCAGAGGATATTTTTAACATGTATGCACTTTCACAGAAATAGCCAAAGAAAGCCTCAAACCACATATTTAAAAAAGACTTTCCTGGTGAGATTGCGTGTTATCTAGCAAACAACAGATATCTTTTTGAAAGCATTAGGTGCAATTTGCTTTGCTTCTTCTAAATACAACTCTTTAAAGCTAAGATTTTTGTTGAAAGGCTGATGTGAATAAACACGGCTGCATTCAGACTTCAGTAATTTCACATTGCCTGCTAACCTCTAATTTGACTAGAAATTTGATGTGGACACACATATTTGAAGAATAATAAAATGTGCACAAACCATCTATCCTAATGACAATACATGACAGCCCATTCTGAATAGCACTTTTGCTAAGTTAATACGTGAAACCACGTGTAAGTCTTTTTCTTCCAACTTTTCCCAAGTAAATGAACTCCTCTTTAAAAACCCACCTTTTTTGGCTTTATCAGGCTTTGGCCTCAACTGAATGCTTTGAGTATATTCCAACTAATAAAATTTTCAACCCCCTGAGCATTTGCATTTCACTTTGAATTAATCTTTGTCAGATAAGCTCCAGGCATCACTAAAACAGAGTGAACTGGTTGCATAAAAATTCAAGTTCAGTTCCTTGCGCCACTGGCCATGACAGTACTATAGTAACTAATATACAGAATAGAGAATTACCCTATCTTCTCCACACCCACTGTGGAACAAATTCCTACTAATTAAAAATGGTTCCATGGGAAGGGTGGAAGAAGAGGTGGAGTATTCAAATATTTTAAAAGATATTTAATTGAATTTCCTTCTTTCCACCAGCATTCAGTGCACAGACAATAGTCTAGATGGAACTGTGCAGTTTATTTTAATGGTGACATGCTATACAATCACATGCATCTGTAGATACGGATAAAATCAAAAGAGAAAGTGCTAAATTAAACTAAATATGAACAGTATAACAGACTTCCTCAGTTTTCATTGTGAAATGAAAAGAAACAAGAGAAGGAAACAACAGCTGCTGAAAGAATAAATCAAATAATTAACATGGTCTTTTTTTATAATTAAAAGATTCAGGTTACACTAGTTAAAAAACATATATTTTTGAAATGGTGTCCTCTTCAGTAGAGGATACAGAAATGATATATTTTGCTACCTTTAGCAGTCTCCGGAAGACTATGAAAGTCTCCGGAAGAAAGATACTGAAACACTCAGAACTATTATCCTCTAATTTCAGTACATCATCTTCAGTTAAAACACAGATATGTGTCATGGTACACACAACACCAGCTGTTCCCACTTTTTAAACACATCTCCACGCAACCCCACGCAAGCAAACTGAGATTTTGCACTGCAATTTCCTTGTTTTATGATAATGATTACACCCTTTAGTTTATCAAGAGCAATTAGGCCTGTCTGGATGAGCAAAACAACCACATTCTGTGGTCTCAACCTCAATGAGAAACCCTGTCAAAACACACGCCAACATATTTGTTAGCACATTAACTCTCTAGGTTTTAACCTTGGCTTCCAACAGCCCTCAAGAAAGGTCCTAGGGTAAAGTATCTAACATTTCTCAATTCTTCAGACTCAAAGCATGCTGACAAAGGCTTTTTGTTTTCAAAAAGTCCACCAGGCACTGAAGATAAAGAAAACAAAACAAAACATTATTAATCTTCCTGAATATAACAATGTTTGACAAGAAAAATAAGCTTAGAAACAATGCTCAACCCAAAGTTACACTGATTTGCTTGCTTGCTTCTGCACACTTCTACCTGGGCAATTATTCTTCATTTAAGATGTTCTCTCACAGTCCCTGAAGTTTGCTTTAATAAGTTGCTATTTAATAGCCTTTAGACCAAGAAAATCAAAATAATTTGTATTTCGTAGTGAGCTTTAAGCCACTCAATATGATTTATTATCGCACAGATTGTCTTAAGAGATGCTTCACATCAGCCCTGTGTTATTGCAGTGCTCAATGCAATTCATGTACTCTACAAATAATTATGTAAAAGCACATTATACTGACTAGCACAATGCATTTAGAATAAATATATGGTATCTTGCAACCCAATACCCGGGAGCTTGTAATTTACAGCCCATCAATACTGAATGACTTTCTACATAAGCATTGATCATTAGTATATGTGCATGAGTAATAGCTTTATTTCTCACACCGATAACCCTAACTTTAGAAGACTTTAATATTTTTTTCTTCTGCAACGATTCATAAAATAATGTGTGTATTTCCAGAAAAATCTCTTTCACACTAAATATCCCAAGACTCTGGAATTTAAAACTAATATGCTGAGCTGGCTTCGTCAAGTATTTTAACCTGTCACCTAATATACAATCGCCTTTCACAAGAAGTATGGATTTAGGATAAGCCAATGCAAGTTGCAACAAGGAAAATTCTGCGCAGATAAGCAACAAGGATGGTGAAACGCAGGACGCCCAGCAAGGCTGCAAAATCTCCATCCTTGGAGATATGCAAAGCTCAGAGAGATGGGGTGACCTAATCTCTCTTGGAAATTGTGGCCCTGCTTTGAGCAGTGGTTTGACAAGATAAACTCCTAAATTATTCTATAATGGTATGACAGTGTAGGGGATGGCCATAGGTACATGGGAAGTATATCCACACCAGGTGCCTTAATACCCGCTTGCTGCTTTTGCATCTTACAGAAAGAGAACAGAACATAGCCAGGTACAGACATAAGATTGCTGTGCTTGAGGTATGATGGACTCCACAGCTTTAAAAGGAAGACACTTATCCCTTTGTTCAGTTTAAAAATGAGCCTAACTCTCACTGCTAATTAACCACAAATGTTGTAGAAACATATCCTTCTCCCCAGCCCTTCTGGATATATCGCCTGCCCTGAATGTAAGAAGTGGCAGACAGTGCTGGAAATGTGCCTGCTGCCATCACATAAGCACAGATATGGGATGCTTTCAGCCACCTAAAGTAGCAAGCAGGTTGAGGGAAGAACCAAAGGGGAGACATGATAAAGTCAAGTGGTTGAATCACATCCCTGGACTGGAGATTTCAGTCTGTGCTCTCAAGGCAGTTTGTGCGTTTTTCAACAGAGCAGCAGGCACAGCATACGCCTTGTATACAAGATTTAGGCACATTTTGAATGGAATTTACCAGACCAGGAAGCCACATCATGTGGAGAAAACACCTCCAAGGTGTTTTTCATTCAGAGAGAGCCACCATCTCAAGCAGAAAGGAGAGAAGCTGCTGAATAGGCAGTGATTGCTATCTTGCTTCTTTGAAAGGCTGCATCGCCAAGTTGTGACACATTCCTACCAGCTCACTTTGCTTTTAAGGCGGGAAAAAGAAGAAGAAAAAAAAATAAAAATCTAGCACTTCACCAATGGTCACATTGATGTCCTTCCACAGCTATATGGCCATCAGGTCTCTTTCTCATCTCAGCTGAGTACTATAACCATTAGTCCTCTCCACTTTCACTCTCCCAGAGTCAGATCTCCTCTTGCCTGTTAGCCTTCTGGCCTTTTGCATTCCTGGATACAGTAAAGCCCCGCTTAAGAACTGCGATGGAGCATGCTCCTTGCTGGTACACTGATATCCTTGGTAGGTAAAAGCTTGTTCTGGGGCTGTAGGTTCAGATCCAGACAGGCTGCAGGGGACCTAAATGCAGAGCTTCCATTTTCTGAACCAAGGACTCTATCCTCCATGTGACCATGCCATAGGTGGGCATCTACAATAATTGCTATTAGCTCTGATCAGAAAAGGCTTTGAGGTTTGACAAGAGCACACAGCTATAACCTGATGTAGGAGATTTCAACTGTTCCTGAAGGCTGTCACAGATGTCCACCTAAGTGTGCTTGCTTGTGCAGCCCAAACCAGCATTTATATGTCCCTGCTTGCAATACGGGAACTCCAGTTGTGGTAAAGAAAGCAGAAGCACCTACTCATTGGCCTAGTGACACAAAGTTGATCAACAAACAAAACTAAACCAGAAAACTTCCATTCAAGGCATCTTTTAAAAATGAACAGAAAGGAAATAAATTAATTATAAGTCTTCATTAAAGTTCTGAATCCACTTCAAATAATGAATGCCTGTATTCCCTCAAGTGATTGTGCTATTCATGGTGTTGGTGAGTGAAGAACTTGTTTC
This sequence comes from Gallinago undulata, assembly GCA_026546715.1. Classification (NCBI taxonomy): domain Eukaryota; kingdom Metazoa; phylum Chordata; class Aves; order Charadriiformes; family Scolopacidae; genus Gallinago; species Gallinago undulata. The sequence continues at coordinate 43,064,484 of JAOTQQ010000023.1, forward strand.
CAAGTTCTTCCTAAACCAGTACTAATTTAACTCAAATCTTTGGGAAATTATTTAAAGATAAGTACAACTCAAATACTGCATCAGCAATGTGAGAAAAAAATCTGAATATTCTTTCACAAGCAAATCCAAAACTAAGAGAAAACTCAAATCTAAGCACAAATTCTCAAACAGACTGCTTGAGACCTTTTATGCCCCAATCTCAGAAACACAGGTGTAAGACACTATTAAAACAAACTAAACTTAATTCTAGAAACTATTTCCCATAACCTAATTTAAAATTTTAAACAAATCTCAAAAGAGAGGAATGTGTCCTCTATGAAAATTTCTGCTGACTTTAAAAAAATGTATGTATAAATTGGTACACACGAGCAGTAATTTCTCATGAATGTTAATATAACCAAACTAAATGCAATAAACATGAAGGGAGAAAAAAAAAATGCAAGCAACATAGTTATTGCTTATCTGGAAGAAATGCAAGTTAGGATAAACAGGAATTTTATTTTGTCCTGGTGACACAGTAGAAGTAACACTGTCAAAGTTCCATCACCAACATCCCATTGACTGCCAGTAAAATTTAGGCCTTGAAGTGCTTCTATTGCTTTCGTAAATAAAGATGAGTTTTTCAAAAGGTTGTCAAGAGTAGCTACTTTTCCATTTAAAAGAGCTATACACTGTGCATTTAACTGTAGGTGTCCTGGAAGCCTCCACGCTGCATCCCTTCCCCCACTACCTCGAGTCCACTGTCTAAGCCTAAGACTCATAACATCAGATTTTATTATGATTGGAAGTTCACTGAAGCATCTCTAATATTCATTTGGATGGTACCGAGGTACACGCTTTCAGGCTGTGAGAAATGTGTTGTAATGACTGCATTACCAAGCTGGGGAAAAATTCCACCAGTTAACAAGAGATAATTTAAACTCATAATAGGTATTAAGAGTTGATGGATACATATGCTTTCTGTACCAAAAAAAAACAAACCCAAAACACCAAAAAAAAAACCACAGAGGTGCAAGACCTTCCAATAGCTACAAAGGCTTCCTTCCTGTGGAAGTATACTGACATTAGAACTTCAGCATCTGTTCTCAGAAAAATTGCCTGAATCCAGCTAATTAGATGGCACAATTATCAAGAAAATAACTGACAGCGAATTCAACAGTACATTGGGAAGATAAAATACTCTACATCACTGGCAACATATTGAAATTTAAATACCTCTTTATTGTCCCTGGAAGATCCAGACTGAATGGAATTTGATAGGAGGATGCTATAGTGTCATCCACAGCCTTGCTTATTTCCTGGAGTTCTTTCAAAGAAACACAGCCAAGTAAAGCAGTCAGTTCACAGTCTTGTGACTGAATAAGCCTATCATGTTCTTCAATTTCTCTACTCAGCTGTTGATCTTTTGCTTCTAATATGGCCAGTCTTGCTCGGAGGTCTTCAATTTCTTTCTGCATAGAACAGAAAACTAGGTTTACTATGAAACCTGTAAAAGAAACCCTTCTGCCCCTAGAAAAATACAGTAAAGGTCTCAGAAGTAGCATGAATTAAGGTTGTCCAATTTAGCCCAACATTAAACGAGAAGACATTCTTTTGTTGACAGAAAAAAATTCTTAGGTCTGTTGTATTTAGAAACTCTAGTGCTTCTACAGCCTGAAACTCCCTACCTCCATTCCAACACCAAATTCCAGGTTCCTCTTCCAAAACCAACTGTCAGTGACCTTTTACCTTTAGAATACATGGGTATTTTCCAATTTAAAAATGTCCCTCCCTGAACCCCCCAAACATCTCAGTTTCACCATGACAACAGAATCTTGCTACAGACTGGCAGCTAAAGCAATCAACCATCTATCTGCCCTCCTGCAAAATATCTCTGCAATGGTTCCTCCAGGCTTCCAATGCAACATCAGACACAGGATGCAAGTGGTGAATCACTGACTATCTGGACTTCCTTTTTCTTATTAATATCTAATTTTAATTAAAAGCACAAAATCTGCCCCTTAACTTAAAATGACCACAGCTTCAATTTCAGTTGCATTCATCTTGTCAGAAGTTCAAACTCTATGCGTTACGATATTGATGTTTCTTGCAAGAGCATTTTCTAATTTTTCCTTGAAAACCCAACAGATAGCTTGCACCAAAGGAAGGAGCACTTCATGGAGGAGTCTGGGTTGCTGAGTTATTAAAGTTATTTAATATATGGCCCTTGGCTCATTTGTCCCAGAAACTGAAAAGTGAGTTTAAAAAAAAAATAAAATTCAAAGGAGAGCTACTTGTTATCAAAGTAGTTGAATACCATAGTAGAGAATTCTATTATATTCTTGTGTTTCTTACAGTCTGTAAAACTTCCAAGCCACTTAAACTGTTATCTCAATACACAGCTACAGGCTGAATATTCACCATTTTCCATACGAGCAACAAGAGAGGTCTCTGAAGTGCTACCTATAGACTCTCAACAGAAATCAAAGTTCATAATTCCAAGTTCTGACCATATTCAATTCATCTAAAAAGAAAAATGAAAAAAAAAAAAAGACATCTTTTTCCGGTAAATAACTAGGCATTACAAAACTGATATTAGAAATGACCATGCAGCTTTCTAGCTTTTTATGGGAATTCACTTCTTCATTCTCTATCTGTAAAACGGCACTAAGAATATCTCTTCACCCGAAGAGATGTTACAGAGATAGAACTAAGTGGTTTTGAATCACTCAGATGCCATGTTGATTAATGCTGTAAAATGAGCCAATTCACAAATTAATAAATCTGCATAGAAAAGAGTGTTTGAGTGGATACAGTAAAAGGGTTTTGGGGCCGAATACCAAGTAATGAAGATAAAATGCCATTCTGAATATCTGAAAAAGCATTTTCCATCTTCAGCAATGTATGAGGCAGGGATCCAGGAAAAAAAAAAAAAAAGGCGGCAAGATTATATAATGAAAGACTCTCGTAAACAGACATACTATGCACAGATAACTGACTTTGGCATTTCTTTCCCTTTGAGTGCTTCCTGTTGAAACCTTAACATTCTTTTAATGTTTTCAATGTAATCTAAGTGAAGTTTAGTTCACTAATGCTCATTTTGCAAAAAAAAACATACTTTCAGGTTTGCTGCACTACAAACTCCCTAAGTATCACTTTAAACAAGAAGAAACAGTCCTTGCATGTTAAAAGGTTGACTGCCCAAAAATTTTAACTTATTAGTGCTGCACACTCGATTCATCAATTATTTTCCTCTTTTTTTTGGTTTTAGATTTAGAGACAAGAGAACAGAGTGGCCCATGTTTCAACCCACAGGCGTTTGTCAAGGACAGAAAGGTCAGCACGCCAAAAACATCAGTTTTGTTTCTTTCAGTCTCAAATTAGGCTTTTAGTGCGCACAAAGGACAATTCTGTCTCTGTGTTACTGGTTTGGGAATGCTGCCAAAATCTTAATAGGCCCTACTTAATACAAAGACCTTCATATTCTGTGAAAACGTAGTAATTGCAATCACTGCAACAAGCAACCTACATGGAAAAAGAAAGGGAGACGAACAGAATTTGGTTTTACAAACACACTTTTACTACTGAAATTTTTTACAACATAAATAGATACCAGAAGCACATAATCTGCATTCACAGAAAGAAAGCTGTTCTGCTCGGGAATAGTTCACAGGCATTCTTGGGAGAATAGAAATTTTAGTCAGTAAACTGGAATTTTCCTGTGTTCTTTTCCAGAAATTCCAAGAAGCCTTTAATGTGTTCTCAGTCAGCCTCCAGGGACAGATAGAAAGGACTTAAAATTCTCAGCATGGAGTGGCAGATGATATTCAGCTCACTAAATGTAAGGTGGAGTTTTACTTTGTGGATTTGAATTTAAACTGAAATTTCTAACACGACAGCTAATCAGTACTGATTGTAAACCTCCAGCTTCACTTATGGCTGGTGTTCTCCATGAAGTACAGATTGCATTAGAAAGATTAATACATACATTTTAGATACTATGTCAAATCCTTGAAGATATATGCAGAACCAACAGGAGAGAGGGTAGAAAGGAAAGGAAAGTAGGCTGAGGAAAAAGAAAAAATAATAATGATGATGATTGCAGATCATGGCAGATTTTGGCAGAAACATTCCTTAGGGGATGCTGGAAGCCATCACACATCACAGGTCAGCCTTTTCTAGAACCTGGAATGCATGATAATTTTGATCAAATGCTCATAAATAACATGTCTGCACATCAATTTGACTAATTTGTCCATAGTACAACTGCGTAGGAATAAAGATTCACCTGGAACAAGTATAAAAACATTAGCTGGCATGGAGTCATAAGCAGTTTTCAGTTTGAACATCTTGAGGTGGCTAGCTAATGTCTAAATTACCCAAAATAGTTTTGTGAACACTGATAATGTTGAACTAGACTATGTCTCTTCTTCTATGTTGATGAAATAAATCCAAAGAACACAAAAGATGATGACTAGGATAAAAAAAAAAAACAAACAAACAAAAAAACCCCAAACGTTTCTTCATCTAAGTAACATTTTGCAATGGCCATTTAAGATGCTTTTCTCCATTTCTTTCTTTTTGATGTATATATTTATGTGTAAACGCTCAGAGGATTATACTATCAGACCCACCAAAGGAATAGAAGTATCAAAAATAATATTTCAAGACAAGAACACACACAAAAAAAGAAAACTAGATATGCTAGTTCTCTTGGATGTCACACTGCCAAGTGTGATCACCAAAGTTTAAAAGGAGGTGGATTAAGACTTGGACTAGACAGTAAACTAAGAATTTTGAAGGACACCAAAAAGAAAGAGCTAAATTTTGTTTAAAAGGCTTGTAAATTCAAAATTGGACAGAAGCCATCTTAAAAACATTCCATTTGCCAAATTACCACATTGTGACATCACGTGTCAGTGCAAAGTTATTGTTGGCAAATGCCAACTGCTCTGTGATGATTCCTTCATCCTTATGAAATGCATCAATCATCTTTCAGGAACAAAAGCTGGTAAATCATGTATTTATAGTCAATTCTAACCAGAAATGGATGAAAGATCACTTCCTTCAAAACTTTTTGTCTTCGAATAAAAACTTCTGAAGATCAGTGAAATATTAAAATGGCAAATTAGAACATAAAGAGCACACTTAAAAAGATAATGAGGAAAGTTAAAGAACGCACACAAGCCACCGAGCCTTCCAGTTCTGCTTCTCTGTAATGAGATTAACACAACTCCTGTGGCTGCCATCTCCAATCATCACTTAGATTATCAACTGGACTATAGCCAAGGCTCTAATTGCTGCATTGAAGCAAAGTCGGTATTACAATAAATTTATTTAATTCTGTGTGACAGCTTACAAGCTTTTCCCACACAGCACTGGTTCTTACAGACAACTTTGCAGTCCTGTTACCTGTAACCATTTCTTTTCTTGCAAAAGTTGGTTTCGTTTTGTGGCTGAAACCTGTATCCTCTCCTCGTAACTGGATCTCAAAAGTTTATATTCATTTTCATGCCAAAGATGGGTTCCTTCTTGTCTAACCCTTAAAAAAAAAAAAGACAGAAATTTAAAATTAGCATTATCACGGAGTACTGATGTCTCAAAGAGATGGTATTCTGATATTACCTTCAAAGTCATAACACCCCATCACCACAACAATTACATCTTAGATACAGTTAGAGAACAAGAGATTTTTCCTTGGCATATCTTCCTTTATTATCTCAAACATTTATACTGTTTTTACAACACGTTGAAGGAGGAAAAAGGAAAACTTGTATAGCTTCAGGCTTACCCCAGCTTTTTCATATTTCATAAATTTATCCATCACTGCCTTAAAAGAGACAAAACTAAGGCATGTAATTTCTATCAACTAAGAGAAAACTCTCTTAGACAGAAGTTTAGAAACTTGCCAAAACCATTTTTGCAGCTTCTGTCAGCTTTTGGAGACTACATTAGAGATCATCTGGAGTGTTTGCTCCACAATGCCAAATTTTACTTCTCTCTTGCACAGCGAGTCCAAAATCGCAGTCAGTGGGATTCCTCACAGTGGTCGGTACAACCCTCAGCTGTAAATCTTTGCATGATTGGACCCGAAGGTAATTAGTGCATTACATTAATAGTCTAGCCTATAATCAGCTTCTCAAAATGCACCTGCAAACAACACAAACCTATTTTGTCTTGCATGTTCCTGCACAATGGCATGCACACTTGCAAAGCCAATTGCATGCCTATGTCCAGCTCTAGAGACAAGTGTGTGCATTTCTACATAAAAGCTACAGACACATTTCAATATCTTGTTTAAAAAAAAAATACTGTTTCAAAGAATATTTCTGAAGCATGGTTTCCTATTGTAATCTTGCAAAGCAAATACATTCCTGCCACATACAAAAATCACATCACAAGTCTGGTTTAAGCATGATTAATCACACAATTATGATCTCCATGCACAGCTGTTTAACAAGTCTGTAGAACAAGAGGTTCCTGCCTTTTCTGCAGGACCATGAGAAAATACTCCCTCTCTACAGGCTGAAGAATGTACTGAAAAAGCAAAATTAAACCCTGGCACTAAAATAAATGGCATTAATACTCAAACAAAATAGACATGATTACAGTGTAACTGTATTTCTGTAATAATAACAAAATAGATCCAAGGGACACCCATGTTGTGAGGTGCTAGGCCATCACCGTGTTATGTGCCATACTATCACTATAGATTGCTGCGTCTCCAACCAGCCACACTTCCCAGCAGCTCTGAAGCTGCCTTCTTTTAGTAAGAGCTGTGTCTTTCTGAGCACTGTATGCAATAGTTATTTATGAATGGCTGGTCAAAAGTTAGGAAACATTCCACAATAAACATAGGTTGTTATGAGAACCTCACTAGAAATCCCATGTACATCTGCCTACTTGGTACTGAAGGAACAGAGACAAGTTCTCTCTGATCTCACCAAACCTGCACAAACACAGCATTGTTCCCAAACTAAACATAACCAAACCTGGCTCCTACCACCCCAACAGCCTCTGTCAACACAAAATGCATTCATCTAAAACTTTATCTCATAATTCAATCAAGTAAAACAAAACTAGGGCATGAATTTCAGTCTCATGTATTGAACAAATAACCTGCCATACACACTTTTCATTTAAAAAGTTATTTATTTGCAAAAAAATGAGACTGGCTGAACTACAGTAGAATTGCAATGATCTGGTCTACAAGAGTCAAGTAAGAAAAAGAAATGGTGTCACAATAACAGTCAAGCTCAAAGGAGCATGCACATGACAGAAAAGTGAAGAGGATATTCATCTGACTATGAAGAATGGCACTGCTCTCAGACATGCGCAAAGGGAAGTGTGACAGATATAATCATCAGAAGAACAGGAACACTTTCATAAATGTACATATTTTATATATAAAAATATATTATATAGGAAAAAAATAAGCAGACTATGTATTTCAAGCATGTTTTAGTGACTTGATTTCTATGACACCAAAGACACCACCGCCTCTAAAGCCAAAATCATTATTACATATTAATGTAACTTGTCTTAATGAAAAAATAGAGAATGCTGTATCCTAATCTTTCAGAAATGATAAAAGAGCTTCTTAGAGCCTCAGAAGGTAGAAGAAAAAACACTCTGAGGGAGCGCAGTTTGCTTTAAACCTGCCTCAATATAAATAGAGGCTAAAAATACCCCTAAAATTCTCAAATTTCACTATAAAATCTTATTTTCTGCACTGATACTGGCTGGGCCCAGAGAGTGGTGGTAAATGAAGTTAAATCCAGTTGGTGGCCGGTCACGAGTGGTGTCCCACAGGGCTCAGTACTGGGGCCAGTTCTCTTCATCATCTTTATCAATGATCTGGACGAGGGGATCGAATGCACCCTCAGCAAATTTGCAGATGACACCAAGTTGTGTGGGAGTGTCGACCTGCTGGAGGGTAGAGAGGCCTTGCAGAGGGATCTGGACAGGCTGGATGGATGGGCTGAGACC
>JAOTQQ010000023.1:43072551-43106948 GCA_026546715.1 Gallinago undulata
GTGGGGTTTTGTTTTGTTTTTCGTTTGGGGGGTGTTTGTGTGTTCGTTTTTTTTGTTGTTTTGGTTTGGTTTTTTTTTTTTTCATTAGTTGGACTAGATGATCTTAAAAGTTCCCTTCCAACCTAGGTGATTTGGTGATTCAGTGATTTTATCCAGTTTTCTTGTCTATCAAAAATTACACCCAAATGTGTTGACTAGCACACTGCAGCTTTTATATGCACAAGCTGCCAGAAAACAAAAGGTTTTTCTTCTTTCATTTGTGCTATTGCATTTGAGGACAGCTTCCAATACCTATGAAGGATCCTCTAACAACAGTAACCAGTAGCATAGCTGAAGACAGACCTAGAAATTGAGACAACTTTTTCTTCCTAAGCTAACTACCTCCCTTGGGTCATCCAACACATCTCACATTCCCCCAACCTTTGAAGTTCAGGAGAAGGCTGAGAATTAATTTTTGTGACTTTGTACAGTGCTGAGCACGTTACTGCCACCTAACAAGTGATGCATAAAAGGAAGCTCCCAAAGGTCTATTCATATCAAAAAAGGATCTGTTTTTACTTTATATTTAAATATGCTTTCATTGCATGAAAAGGAGCATCAGAATTAACTCCACAGGGAACCATTGCTCAAGCTGCCTTGCTGTCGTATGCTCAAGCTGCTGCATCAAGGATTCAATCCATTCCCGCTCAACATCAGTGAAAAAAGTTCCATTTAATTCACCAGTTCATGAACGATGTTTTTCAGGGCTATTCTGAAAGACTTGTAGAAAGAAAATAAAAATAAAAACAGGGGGGGAGTGAGGAGGAGATCTTCATAAACAAGATCCATATTGATACTTTAGAAGGTCCTTAAAACTCTTTATTAAAATAATTCATAATTTGTATTCCACATTTTGAGACAACTAGAAGCGGCACTTTACATAATAAGGAATAAACAAACTTACCAATGATCAGCAGCCCAGTGTAATGCTGCTTGAACTTGGGTCATGAACCTATCCAAAAAACTGCTAACTGAAGGATGCCTTGAAGGAAGCTGAAATTTTAAAGAATTTTTCTCTTTCTCCAGTTCTTCCAGTTTCCGTCTAAATTTATCAGCTAGAAATTAAATTTAAGAAAGAAAAGGTTACTTAACAGTGACAAAAATGTTCCATTTTAACTGAAGAAGAAAAAAAGGTTGATCAACAAAAAGTAGAATCCACCTCACAGACAATCCTTCTTTTGATAAAATATATCAGTCTGGTTTGTTCAAGGATGAATTACTAAGACTACAATGGAAAACATCAGATAACCAGGATGCTAAGCTACTTTCTTTTATGACAAGGACAAAACTGCAGGCTTCCTAGGACTTTCACAGAGTTTTAATTTGGTAAGGATCCAAAGAATTTGCTCAAAATTTTTATCTGTGCTCTCTTCCTAGATTAACAGCTCTGAATTCAATTCTGTGAGAACTCCTTTTCACTCCTCCAGTTTTTAAAACAATCTTAGGTGGCAGTTACACATTTAAAATCTGACCTATTAAAAATTGCATTGCTAGTAAGTCAAGAAGTGAAGAATCACCTATGGTTTCTCAGCAATATATTCCAGCAGAAAATACACATGCAATTATAGCAATTAAACAGTTATCTCATTCCACGTTCTCCTGAATTACGCTTATTTTATTATGCAACAAAAAGGTTTACTTTCAACTTTAAATAAAAATAACAGTGGCTCTTAAGAGATTGCTTTGACTCTACCATAATTCTACACATTTCTTAAACACTTCTCTATGTAAGTTAATTCTGATTTGTTTTCTCTCCCTGTGTAGAAAAGAAAGGAACATAGTTCCAATTACAAATTAATATTTCTGGTATATATATTCTCTATAGTGCCAGTATACTAGCAAAATTACATACATGACAGATAACAAGCCTGGCTGGTCCAAGCCAGAACATCTTTGATGGTACATTAGTCAAATCAGAGAGCTTTGAGCTAGTCCACAAATGGAAAACCTTTACAGTTCGGTACTTTCCTTGTGACCTCGCTGTCTAGAATTTTGCATGATTAGCATTCCTTCCCTTCTAACATTTTCAATACAACATGTTCCTATCAGAATAACATCCATCTGTGCATGCTTTTCACTGCTTATTTTCTTTTTTAGCCTCAAAAGAATTTTAAGAAGAGGGTTTTTTTACATTTGCTGGTTTAGCGAGATGATCCATTTTTTACAATAGTCTATCATTAGCATTGATCTTCCTTCTGCTTCTGTGTCAACAGGGTGGAATAAAGACGGAACATACTAATGAGGCTAGATCTTATCCCTAGGCCAGGAGGAGGCAGGGAGGCACTCCAGGGCAGTGGAAGTGAACCACATCTGCGGTGTGTTTCTCAACTGAACCAGTTGTTCTGAACCACAGCTGAACACAGTTGTTCTATCCCTGTCACCAAAAGAAAACTGGAATTTGGGCCCAGATGAGACTTCCGAGTCCATACTTTGATGAGAAAAACGTATCAGCATTCACATTTTGCATGGAATTTCAAGCACAGCCATCAAAAGTATCATGGTTACAAACAGAAATGTAAGGGTTGGATTGTGATCAATGACTGCTGAATGCCAAAACACATGGAAACACCTCTTTTTACTCAAACCATTCACTGCTGTGCTTTATGTGTTACCAAGTAGGAGTTGTAACAACACCTTACAGCCAATAAACAATGTGCTTCAATATAATTATGCTCACATTGTGTTTGTGTGTCCAGGTGTTCCATCATTTTACTCCTACCCATCCTGGCCCTAGAAACAGGCTATTTTGAGAAGGAAAACAGATGAGAGGATCCACACACCAATTCATTTTCTCTCTCGTTAGTTCTTGGCTGCATCATTTCACATACTCCAGTCTACACAGAATTCAATTAGTTTCTACTAACAGACGTTTCTAAATAATTTGTTTCACTGTCATTTTATAAGTGCTATTGCTGGCCATATCTGCTCATTGTCACTCAACACTAAAAGATGGTTTACCCTTTCAGCACTGCAATTAGGGGTCACATCCCAAGAGACTCCTTCACCACCACTGAGATGAACACTGCAGCACTCAGCTTTCAGACTCTTCTCCTGGAAAGGAGACCCCTTGGTTTGACCTGGCTGACATGTTCAGTGCACGAAGGGACCAAGGCACACCAGTGCCAGCTGCAGAGCATGGAACCATGCAAATAAAGCTTATCTCAATCCAGCTTTTGGTGCTGCAACTCAAGAGATATAGATCAAGCAGATGTAACAGAAGCGATCAAAAGTCTAGCAAATAGGACATAAGAAAAAGACGGCAATAAGCAGGGTTCCTCAATCTAGTGGAGTTAAAGACTGAAGGGAGTAATTTCCAGTACTATTACATACCAGGAAGCTGCAAAGAAAGCAGTAATGTTTTTCACCTCTCCTCAGAACTTGAGTCCTCAGTAACAAACCTGAGGTGCAGCAAAGGAGATGAGGAAGAACTATCAGAGATAGTAAAGCACTAACTGCTTGGAACAGCCAGTAAATCTCCATGAGTGTTGTTTTTCAGGTCAAATGCCTCTTAAGAATAGCTCTGGCATAGTTTTTAAGTTCGAGGCCAGCAATATGAAATGTGTTGTCCTGAGATCCTCTCCCACAATATTTTCTAGAATTTTTCAGCCAAGCAGCAGACACAGAAGGCCTCTGCTGTTTGTAAGCTATCAGACTCAAGGACACCACTTTCTTTTACCTTTATTTTAGTGTTTTTAACACATTAATTCAACACAGAGAAGACCTTCATAGAATCCCAGATCTCACCAATGGACTGAGACACCAAAAGAAATCTCATGCACTCAGATAACTATCACACACAAAGACTTAATATTTTGCTCCTCTGTCCCATACTTCAAAATAAGTCATTTAACACACAGCTTCTATGCAAATAGAAGCACTTCCTCCATTTGATGAAGTTCTTAAATTAAGGAACTTTAAAACAGTATGTATTGAATACATTAAAGACAAACATTTGGAATAATATTTAATTCTCTTTACCAACATTTTATCTCGCTGTATTCTGTCGCTAGCTTGCTGCCCTGCAGCAGTCCTATGGATACCCTAGAAGAAGCTTCTACTTCCATGTAAACAGCAGAAGTCAACCCTTAACTTACCCTGCATCCCAATCCATTGCTGCCTCGTGCACTACAGACACCCCACTCAATTTAAAGCTATCCCACGGTACAGACCTGGAAGATGCTGACTAACTGCTGTTCTCAATTAAACAGACAGCAGTCAGAGAACTGCATTGTCTCCAAAGATCATGTTTTGTAATAGCTTTGAGCAAAGGAAGCAATTTCCATAATTTTTAATTCACCATATGAGAACATCTGGCTACCTTTCTACTTTTTACATATTCTGATATTGGTTTTATTCCCTTGAAGAGAAGATTCACTATCAGAACTATTTATCATCATTTAAAAAACATTTAAGAAAATCATGACAGTAAGTATAGAACCTCATTTGCTACCTTCTGCATATATTTATGTCTGTTCTTTACTGACAGGTGAAAAGACAATCACACTATTCTACAAATTGCTGGACATTAAAGAAGTCGTTCTTCAGGTAGCTCAACTACAGAAAGCCATTTGATTCTGCCCCACAGTCCTGTAAACAACCCCCTCCCTCTTTCCCTCACATCCCCCAAAAATCTGAAGGATCTAAACCAGGATTTATGCAGAGTTTACATGCATAAATCAGACACTGCAGTCCTAAAATCTTTTTCTTACCTGCTAGATACTTCCAGAGCTGGGTAATCTCCCCAGTATTCACGTTCTTAAAAACTTAAAGCTTCCAAGATAACTGCAGTGTTTTTGTATGCTCAGCATCAAAGATGTTGTCACCTATTCTTTAAGAACTAAAGAAGTCCCAGGTTCAGATCCAGAGATTCTTTTAGCGGTCTGTCTCCAACTGCACACAGTAGCAGACTTTTAGAGAGAAGACTAAGAACCAGGGCAAAAAGCACGCTTTCACCTTCATGCTGCTCCGGAACCCCTAATGTTTGTCAGCTGAAAGACTTCCTGAGCAAGATACTACTCCTAAATTACTTTCAAACTTTCTTCCACCTGAAAGAAAACCAGTCCATGCACTCCAAGACAATGCAAAGTACTGTATGTAAATGGGACAACTGGGAGACTCCCTTCAAAGGCTTGCATCCAATATGAACTAAAATGCTATTTGGGCCAGGGTCCTTGGAATAATTCTGACAGCCAGTGGAAAAAGTAGCTCCCGGCAAAGCCAGTAAGCAGAGGCTAAAGCTTTCCAGACAAGGCTATAAGCCCCTGGGTACCACAGAAAGGCATTCTGTTCATTGAGTTCATAAAAAAGCTAGAGCATAATGGCTGCTAGAACAAAATGCAAATGAAGTTACCCTGCTTATCCACCGCTTAATTTTTTCCATTCCAAGCAAAAAAGGCACCTTTGTGAATTCAGCACTCTAGCTGTGCTCCTGAATTATCAAGACAACCTTGAGGAAGAACTGAGCAAATCAAACTCCTGGCTGCTGAACATCCTTTGGTGTTGGAAGTAACTGCTACAGAAATCACCTCAAAGCAGGAGGGCCAAAATCTACTACTACAACTCCAAAATTATTTCTTTGGAGTGTATTCCTCAGTTATTTGACAAACCGTTCTAATTCCTGCTTTATCTTACCAGGACACTAGATCGATGTTTGCCTCCAATTTAAAGTTAAAAGACTAGTAACCCGAAGACTACAAGAGAGTAGGTCTCTTACATTCCCAGCCAGACTTGAGACATCAGAATAGCCAAAACAGAGAGATGACCTTATGTCACATTTGAGAATGACACCATAAGCTTCCTGCTGCAGGAAACATCAGGTGTCTACCATCTCTCCACTCTTTTCTTTCCTAGCAATGAGAGACTAGTGTATATAAATCAGGTAGTGAAGGAAAGGGATGGAAACCTGGTACTTGGAATAGTCCCTGCAAGAGAATCAGAGAACAGTGCCTGAAAGATTTCTTACACAGACTGCTCAAGCAGACTCTCCGCCTCCCAGCAAGCTCTGCATTTCCTCCCCCCCACCATCAGTTCATGCCAGTTACAAGCCAGAAAATTGCTGTGTCCTTAAAACATGTATAACATTTCAGAATTTAATGTATTAAATGTCAGTGTTGCAGCAGAGTTGGGAAATCCAAAAGCTTTAAAAAAAAAGTACAAGAACAAACACATTTCAGCTGTTATACTTTTTATAAAAAGAAGCTTGACACATTGGCAGATATTGATTTTCTTCCCCCTCTAATTCATATTGAATTTAAGAGCATTCATTCAGGCTCTCAGCAAAAAGCTAAGTTCTCAGAAGTTTCACTGATTCTTCCCCTAGAGCACAACACCTACAGTTTATATCCTAACACTGAAAAGTCTATCCTGTGTGTGAAACTTCTTCCCAGAAGGGCATTGGTGCAAGCCTAGTGTTGACATTCAGCGTTAATTTTGACAGGTGCCCCTATTTAATAGAACATCTATAGCAGCAACACTGCTGACAGATTGCCACTCATATCTATAACATTTTCTGTCTCTTTGTAACAATGTTTAAAGGGAATGGTGATTTATCAACACAAGCTGTAGGACTCGGTGAGTTTCATGATGGTGTAGGTACAGTTATTTTCAACGTCAGCAGGAAGATGAGCAAGAAGCCACAAAGCCAGAAAGGTTCTTCCAGAGCAGCACGCCTCTGGGAAAGGAGGACGACAAGCCCAGCAGGAAACGTCAGAGCCCTGACTTGAGTGATTAATCTCTTCAATTATTTGCCCAGCATTAGAAAAATTTTGCTTTCACGTGTTTCTTTCTCATTATCACCTGGCAATGATGTAGGCTGAACTACCCTCACAGCTGTTCTTTCTGGGCTGTGTTTAAGGCACATCAGGACTATCTGGATCAACATACGCTACAATTTCCTGTTACACAACTGCCCTGCAAGCGAAGTGGTTACTACTTGCCACTACTATCTTATAGAGGAGGCTCCAGTCATACTAGGCTCAGAAAACAGAAAAAAAAATAAAAATAAAATCTGACTCTAATGAATTAACAATCAACAAAACAAATGACAACCAAAGAGACAAAGGGAGATGACAAAGCATCAGACATACAGTATGAGTGAAATGATGTACAATGATGTAATTTCAGCGCACCAGAAGCAGCTTAATCTCCACTGTTCTTAACCTGACATTTCTCAAAAAAAAATAAGTTTTTAGAGTATTTTTTAATAGCAAAGAGCTTCATAAGTATTTTTTTTTTTTTTTTACATTGCAGCATCGACTAGCCACTTTAATATTTTTCTAAATGCTGGAATAATTACATTTCTTTGAAGTACCTGACATGCATAAAAGTTGCTGAAATAGTGGACAGTTTTCTGTATATGGCAACACCTTACTCAGTTTTGTAATTACACTAAAGGTACAATTCCATACAGTGTCTATCCCATATAGTCCTTGTCTTCAGATTTGCTGCATTTGCAAATTCCTTCAAATACCACTGGAGTTTTAAATGCGTAGGCATTTTTTGAAGACATCATTTCTGGTTTAGTCAATTCATGATACAAAGTAAACAATGCCCTGTTAACTGTTTGCTTTGCACAATCGTTCATAAACAAGTTTCCAGTGAAACCACTGAGATGTCTACATTCCCAATATGACTTTACAATAAAAATAATTTACAGTAACATCAAAAGATACATTAAAGGAAAAAAAACAAGTTGATTACTGGTGCACATTATTTGATATCAACATTTTTCTGTAAGCAGTGCTGACAGTACTGTCACTACATATGAAATTGTACAGAAATATAAAAAAACCCACACCTACTGCTTATTGCAGGCTGAATCTGCATTTTAAAAAGGAAGGCTATGCAGCACTATAGCATTCATGCCTATTGTGAATTAAATTCTACTCTTAAAAAGGTCCCTCAAGACAAGGAAGCTAGCAGAAATCAATGCAAAGCTCCTTGGCTTGCAATACAGCCCCTTCTTTTATTGGAGATGGTAGAGGAAGAGCTTTGGTTAAGGTTTCCAGTCAGCACAGTTCACATACATGAACTGTCAGCTATATATTAATGTCAGCCGTGGACTAGTCTGTCCCAGTACACTAAACCCCTTTCCTTGCTTCAGGAATCTCAAAGCCAACATTTGCCTTTCTTTACCGCCTCTGAATAAATGCCATGGGTTGATTAGAAGACAGGGCAGTCAATTAATAGTGAAACGATGTAGTACTTGACAATTAACTATATTATATTGTGAGATATTTGTCATTTTTATAAAGCAATAGTGAAACGATGTAATACTCTACAACTAACTGTATTATATTGTGAGGTATCAGTCATTTTTATAAAGCAAGTTGCAAATACTCTAACAAGAAATTTAAAAATCTGAGGAATGATATCTGGGGGTTTATATCAAGGATTTTATGACTAGACACACAGTCAGATTATGTTGGAATTTTATTGTATCAGGCTTTACTTAAGCACATAGTGTGAATCTAACATGCTTTGTTTTAGCTGTCAAACAAAGAAAAGGCTCCTTTGTTATTGCCTAACCTGAATATATTGAGAATACCATCCTAAAACACACCCTTTAAAAGATTTTATATTTTTTTTTGCGATAGAAGTCCAAAACTAGCATAGATAATATAAGAAGCCTTTTGCAATACAAGAAGCCTTTTCTTCATACTTTTAAAAGCCATGCTGTAAAAACACACAACAAAGCAGCACAAAATCTAGGCTAAGGAACACAAGTGAGTAGGTATAGAGTTGCTTTAAGTTTGAAAAAAAGTAGCACAGATTTTATTGTGGTGTATATTATGTTGTGGGATTTTCCCCAAGGACTACAATATGCGAAGAAATCAGCTTGTAGATCTGCTTAAGCCACTGGCTACAGATCAGCACCAAGCACCACCAAAACCAAAACACAATTTGACAACATTATCTTTCTTCTGTGGCAAGGCACACTGATGAAAAAGTATCACATACTCTTTCTTATAGAATAGATATTACACACAGAACTATAAAAAGACTTTAAGTACGTGCACACAACCTTAGAAAATTGCTCTGAAAACTGCAGCGGGGAATTCTACAAGGAGACTTGAAGCTTTGCTCTAGAAACAAAAGGGGAGAGGGAAGATAAAGGAAGTCTTTGTGGCAACTGAGCTGAAAACAGTACATCCATTCATTATGAATGAGTACCTGGATGCCAGAATTTTACTTTTGCTTAAGCAAAATATTTTTCTCTGTGTCTTGCTCCCTGCATTTCCCTTGATAAGTTCCCAAAGAACAATGCTCAATGTTTTTTGTATTCCAGGTCTCCACTCTCACATTTAGTAGTCTACATGATCTCAAATATATACATCTAATCTCTTTCATTGTTCCTTCCTTATACTCAATGTTTCAAGAATTAAAACTTTACCTTTGAATTAAGCTGACACCTTCCCCAAGCACACTGGATCAGTAGATGCAAACCCAAGAACTGATAAAAAACTACTAAAGACACTAGCTTAGTTCAGCCTAGTTACTTTTCCAATTTCTACTATCCATCACTATTCTAGCACCCAGAAGTTATGCTGTTCTGCTTCATCCAGAAAAGGCCATATTCTAAGAACGCAAGCAATAAGAGATAATAGTTTACATTTGCAACTTGTTCTGGGACTACTTTGCCTACCGCAAGTCAAAAGCGGTTCACAAATGTTGAAGTGTCATAGAAACATAGAATGGTTTGTATTGGAAGGGACATCTAGTCTAACCTTTCTGCAATAAGCAGGGACATCTGCCACTAGATCAGGTTGCTCAGAGCCTCTTCCAACCTGACCTTGAATATTTCCAGGGATGTGGCATCCAGTCCTTCTCTAGTCAACCTGCTCCAGTGTTTCACCACCGTCACTATAAAAAATATTTTCCTTAGAAACTAGTCAGATCAAATAATTTCCACCAAATCAAGGAATCTGAATTCAATGGCAAAGGAAAAAATTTAAACACAGAATAATTGCTGACGGTTAATATCTAGTGACTTATTTCCTGCCCTTCCCTTGAACTTGGCCTCACTAACCAAGTCTTTCTCCTCAGCAACTCACAGGCACCCTTACATTCCAGTTTCTCTCCACTCTATTTCTGCACCTTCATCCTCTTCCCTTCCCACACGCTCCACACCTCAGGCTTGCATCTGCTTCTTTGTCTCCTTTCTTTCCTGGAAGCAATTTGAGTTCCTCCTGGATTTCTGCTGGACTTCAAATTATACTGCCAGATTTACACAGATTTCCATTTCCTTCACCACACTCCAGACTGTGATCAAAGGTTAGAATAAAGTTAACTTTTGGTGGGGCACAGAGACAAAACACCAGACAAAATAAAGCTGTTAGTAGTTGACCTACACATGCACTTTATTTGGCTTACGTATACAAACACTGAGCTCTTTCCTGTTTCCTAAGTACCACCTTCAAGATTGCTTTCCTAAGACTGCTCTGGGTACCAAAGCATAACTGGAGTAAACACAAAAAAAAATTAAATAGTTTTGGGCAGTAATGACTACAGTTGGATCCTGCAACTCTAAAAAAAAAGATAGAATATCAAATGCAAAAGCTGTAAACTCCACAGCTTTTGGGGTGGGTTTGTTTTTTTTTCCAAGGAAATGTATTTTGAGCAAACTTCATCCAATTGATCCCCAATTTCAAAACATTGAATATTTCCTGACATTCCCAAAGTTCCGTAAAAAATTCAGGAATTTTGTGGGGTTCAGAGCACTGTGCAAAGTAAACTTCTCTACAGAAGCAGGTTATGAAGCTGAACTGGAACAAAGCCATATCTCACTGCAATAACCTCAGAGGGGTCTCTTCCTCTGCTATCCAGTCATATTTCCTGTCAGCAACTTTGCAGCTGTGTAACGTATTGCCCTGCAAGTCACCACCTCCTGCCAAAGCACGAAGAAAACAAAGACTTCTCCTGCTCCCTACGCATGTGGTTACAGCCCTCACACTACCTACTTACTGCTGTGACCGTTCCACTGTGTGAAAATGAGAAGACCTTCCCTTAACTGGCACAGATCCAAGGGAGACAAACTGCCCCAAGCATTCTTGACCTTTAAATATTTCTTTTAAGTCTTCCAAAGAAGACTCTTACTCATTATGTTGCCAAGTGGTTATGTTTTGAGAAGTAGCGTAGACTAGCTGTGTACCAGCAAACAAGGGTCCCAGATATCCCTCCTTCCATACTGGAAGTCACGTATTTTCACAGGCTACTGTTCATTTAGACCCATCTAAAAAACTCAAACCCAGCTGGTTCTTATTCTAAAAATTACTTTGGTTTAGTAGGCTATTTCCCCTTCCATAGCCTACAAGTCTCTGTTTCAGACAATGAGCTTCCCTTGAAACAGTAGCTTCTGTTTGTCTGCTTGTGAGGAACAAAGCCTTGAAACACTGAGATCTCCACCACAAGACAGTCATTTATAAATGATCAGTCCATACGGTAGGAAAATAGGATGCAAACAGAGTTGGTAACTCAGGGGCACCACCCCTCTAGAACAAATCTATATCCACACACGATGGCAATGGTAGAGTCAATGCACCTAGCACATTCAACCCGTTATGGAGGCTTCCAGAAACAAAGGTGGCAATTTTGACAATCTTAGTCTGCAGCTGCCCAAATTCCACTACCAGGGAAAAAGAATAAAGCAATTAAATACATGGCAGGCAACCACCCACACTATGTGGGTGGGCCCTCTACAATTACTTGAAAGGAGGTTGTAGAGAGGTGGGAGTTGGCCTCTTCTCCCAAGTGAATAATGAGAAGACCACAGGAAGTGTTCTGAAGTTGTGGCAGGGGAGGTTTAGATTAGATATTAGGAAGAATTACTTTAGTGAGAGGGTGGTCAGGCACTAAAATGGCCTGCCCAGGGTGGTGGTAGAGTCACCAACCCTGGAGATATTTAAGAAACATGTAGACGTGGCACTTCAGGGCATGCTCTAGTGTCCGAGATTGTTGGGTTGGGTGTTTTGGTTTGTGTTTGTTTGGTTTTTGGTTTTGGTTCGGCTTTTTTTGTGTATGGTTGGACTTGATCTCAAAGGTCCCTTCCAACCATGAAGACTCTGTGATTCTACATAGGGTATGGTCAGACAGACAAAAAGCTTACATGATGCGCTCAGAAGTCCAGCATCCTACAAACAAAGCATTGTAAGAGTATCTCAAAATTCTCTGTTTCCCCATCCTCATCTATCCACCAGTACTTTCACAGAATTTCTTGTGGAATTATCAACAGCTCAGGAGTATTAAAGGAAGAAAAACAACAACTAACAACCATTTGATTTCCCTGTAGGGAGTTTACAAAACAATCTATTTGTCTGCTCCGCGTTGGAAGGGCTGACACGAACAGATGACAGGAATTAAGATACACTTCATCAACATAGGTACATTTTCCTTATTGGTAGTTCCCATACGGCTTTCAAAACACTAAATGCCAACCAAAATATCACAGGAACTCACAATTTTGAAGCAAAGCATTAGAAAAAAAAATTAGGAAAACCCATAGTAGTAGTTACAAGCATAAGCAAGACAGCCCATCTAGAAAGAATAACTTTTCTTAGTCCACAGTTTATTTTTATGCATCTACATGTACCTATGTTTTCAGGGAAAAAAAACGGCAGAGATACACAGCATGTTCTCATGGAAAGGGTTCTGCCTATGACAGTGCCAGGTGGCTTCAAGTCACACTCTGCATATTCTTTCATGAGCAGGGATTCTAGTGCTGCATTATGCGATCTCAGATGAATAGCCCCATTTCTTTCAGCTTCTAGGTCCTCTGTGTCTGTACAAATGTAGATAGTAACAGTTGCTCCATAGGGGCCTCATTAGGCTTAATAACACCTGTGTGAGAACTTCAGATAAAAGGATTGTTGTAATTACACAATCTAAAATGGTTCTTGCATAAGAAACCTTGCATTATCCTTTTCATAATTTGACCTTTTCTTAAAAGTTAGTGCCCTTTTGCTCTTTTATAGGATTCTGTTTCCTACAAAAGACTACTACATCCTGGAGTCACCTCTTAATTTTCTAAATTCAAAAGCAGATAAAGCTCACCCTCTCTTTCCTATTTGAACAAAAGGGTTCCTGGAATCTTCCTTTTTTTATTTTTTTTTTTTTTTTTTTTGGTCATTGTTTCCTGACCTTCCTCCCTTTCACACACCTTCACATCTTTGATATTCTTTTCACCCTGGCTCTGCAGATGTCCCCACTGTCACAGCAGAGCTCCTAGAAGTATTTCAGGTGTCAGAATTACCCCTCAAGCACACAGGGCAGCAGGCAGAGCTGCCCAGGAAGGTGTCGCAAAGCTCAGTGGGGAGAAGACCAAAAGGATCTCTAAGCAAGTTCCACAGTCCTTTAACTCTACTTTGGTCTCCCTTCAGCGAAGCAGTTAAGAATGAGACAACATCCCATCAGCCACCAGATGCAGTCAAGAGGCCTGGCTAGATCCTGTTTGAATAGGAACAGTGAAGCCCACCCAATGAGAGCCACTGCAAAGAAGCCCAACTACCTCCAGCATGCAGACCCACAGAAGAGTCTCTCACACGTCCAACCTGAGTGTAACGCAGCAGTGCCATGGTACCTTCACTAGACTCCATGCTTCGCAGCTACAAGACTTGAAAATTTTAAATACAGGCTCACTGTTGCCTTCCAGCCTGACCCCATGAAGTTTCACTGCCTCCAGCAGCTTATCCACCTGCTCATCCAAGGCTCCTCAGGCTGGAAATTAAAGCTGCCAGACAAATATGCGTGTTGACTGAGAGCCAGGTGAGAATCAGAGCCAGGAGGGAAGGGGAAAGAGGAGCAGAGTGGAACTCTGATGGGACTTAGGCCAGTAGAGGCAAGGGCAGGAAGCACCTGCTAGAAACAAGCTCGGGGAGAGAGGTTTGGCTGCTACCATGCTCTTCAGAAGGGGTTCAGAAAAAAATGTGCTCCAGAACAGACAAGGGACTTGCCACTTTAATATGAACCCACATACAAAAGACAGGACGTCCTTCAAGTGTGATCCTGTTGTGGGCCCCAGAACTGCAGCCCACCAGATGCAGGTTCTCCTTCCAGCCCCGCAGCCGAGCTTTCTATGCATCTCCCGCTAGCACATACAATAAAGGCATTTAAACCTACTATCTTCTGTAGCATGTGTTAACTACAAATGAAAACATTGCAAGAAATACGTTTTTATTAGCTTACAGCTTCACAATAACTAATCTCTACTTTCTTCATGAGTTACAATTAAATAGTATTGCTACAGTAGTGGATCTTGCCATGAATGTCACTCTATGCCAGTACATCCACACCACCTGTTTCACCATAGCAAATTATACATTTCTACCCAGACTCCCACCTTGTTTCTGTCCAGCAGCATCCCCTTCTATTGAAACTGTTTGAGCAGGTTGCCTTTGAAATAAGAAGCAAGGATTATATTAGTGTGTCTAAAGGACAACCTCTATAAATATTTTTTTTTCCTTCCAAATACCTCCTGCAAATGCAATAGAAAATAGCTGAGCTGCTTTCTCCTCCCATACCCATTTTACTTTACCTCAACTGGACAACTTGAGAAGAACTGTGGTAAAATATGTAGAACAGACAGATGGTATTTGCTGCTCTTTTATCAATCCTGCTGCTCAATAGTTTTAAAAAGCCATGATAATTCATCACTTGAATAGTCTCAGATAGATCCTGGGTTCCACTACAACTTTGTCTTACCCATTTTGTAATTTGCTACTTACAAGAAGTATCAGAACCTTCAGCCAGGGCAGAAAGAGATCATGCATTATAACAAGACACATGAAATAACTGACTTGTGTTCTTTGCCTTTAAATTTCTCCTCAAAAAGCATAATTCTCTCCCTGCTTAATTTCAACAGATCTGCAGAGCAGCTGACCTCTGCGCTTCCCAGCTGGAGCAGCAGGGCAGGGGCAATTTGACTCTCCATTACAGTTTTTTTTGCACTATCCACTTGCACCTCAACATGTGCTTATGGCTCCCCGTTCCTCCCCACAACAAGGGCTTCTCTCTTCCCAGAATTATATCTCACCATTACTTATTTAATATATTAATAAATAACCAAAGCAACTACTCATAAACACATACATAAATATGTACCCCCACTACAAAAAAAAGCTGTGGACAGGTTGGAGAGGGTCCAGAGAAGGGCCACAAAGATGACCAAAGGACTGGGAAGCCTGCCATATGAAGGAAGGCTGAGAGAACTGGGTTTGTTCCCCCATGAGGAAAGAAGGCTTAGGCGAAACCTTATTACCATGTTCCAGTATTTCAAGTACGACTACAATGAAGATGAAGAGTCCCTTTTTACAAGGAGTCACATGGACAAGACAAGGGGTAATGGGTACGAGGTACTCCCGGGGAGAGTCCGATTGGCACAAGAAGAAAATTTTTCACAATGAGAACCGTCAGCCACTGGAATAATCTCCCCAGGGATGTGGTAGATTCCCCAACAACAGACACTTTTAAGATTCTGTTGGACAAAGTGCTGGTCAATCTTGTCTACCTCATACTTTTGCCATAAAGGTCACACCAGATGATGCTCCAGGTCCCTCCCAACCTGGTATTCTATAATATCCATCTGCACACACACATACATACACACATACCCTCCCATCCTCTTGGGCGATAGGTCTTCCTTGTCATACACTGAAAACTGTTTATCTGACTTTTACTCCTCTTCCCTTTATGGACAGAGGTGTTGAAACAAGAAGCAAGGTTAAAAATTATATAAAACCATTGTATTTTGGTTACAGAACAAAGAGAGGAAAAAGAGTTAAAGCAATAGATTTTACTCTGAAATAACCCTATTTGATGGCTGTTTTGCTAGAATCTCAGTTAATCAATGTTCAAATAAAAATTTAGACAGCGGTTGTTTCTAAGCAAGTTGTTCCTTAATGATGGAAGATATGCAAATAACTTATGGTATTTACTAGAGGCTCCACATTTCAGCACATATCTTCTTCCCAACAATAAGCTCCTGTCAAGTTAGTGTTCCATCAAATCTGTCAATTGCAACTCATTTGGTGCTACAGGACAAGCCGACACATTGCATAAAGGTCAAGTGGAAAAATGTCCCTTCCGCTACATCAATGTCATAAATCGGTAAAGGTCACTCCATCCAATAATTGCTACTAGAGGAAATAACTTTGTTGTAATATACATGATATACAAAAAGGCAGTTCAAGTCCTTCATTTTTTTCCAAGACATGACAATCAGAGAACTGCACTTTCCTTGCAGCCTAAACAGTCTAATGAGAACAGCTTAACCTACAGACTCTACAGCTTCCACAAGTACATCAATTACAATACACAAAGTTACATGAGGACAACCTTTCCATAAAAACATGAAAATTAAAATGTCAGCATAAACTGATAGTAACACCTTACTACTCTGAAGCTCTAATCATGATAGGATATCAGTGGGCTTTCCAGCCGTTTATAAAAACTCTGAAGACTGTAGAATGGCAATTGATGATATACCCATTTTATGGACAGCTCATCTGAAACAGACTGCAGTAGACTACAGTTAAAATAGCAAAAGCAGACATGATCATGTAGTCTAAAACAAACAAGAAAAAAATAAACAACCTCACCACCCAAAAAAATTCAAAAACACAAAAGGAAATCTGTTGTGGTTTGCTTTTTTTTTTCTTTTTGCTCCCTATTCCTATAAAATAATTCATTCTCTCTCATCAAAATGTTTTTCTGCTTCTCCAAAAAGTATCACTCTATCATCAGTGGATTGGAAAAATGTAAAATTCATGTATACAAATGCAGAAGATACGATTAGGCCACTTCACTGCTGAAGCTGAAATCCTAAGGCAAAGCGGTCAACAGCCCTCCTCATGCAGGTGTGTGGCCCTCATCACCCGAGGAAGCCTGGCTTGTGTAGTGCAATAATGGAAAAGAAGGGGAAGGAAGCTGTTCAGCTTCACCTTGTCTCACTACATCAATCCAAAAACAACTCGTATACAACTCAGTGTACTCTCAGTTTCTGTTATTAATAAAAGATTAAAAAACAACACTAGCACATAAGATTTAGAACCTGTATCATCAAGTAAGTTTGGAAGAAATTTCACAGTTACTGGGAAAACAAGCAGAGTCTCGTGTGTAAACATTTCTAAAAGGAAAAAAAAACAAGTGCTCTGGTCACAAGCACGGGGTTTCTGGATTTGCTGCAAAGTTGCTTAGGTCCTACTAGATTTCCCAGATGCCAGCTGAATATAACCAAAAACGCTGTGCATCCTAAGCAAGATGTAGGTTAAAACAAGGAGAAGTAACTTTTTGTTAAGGTTAACAAAAAGTTAACCGCAGACAGATGCAACTCTGTCCCTAAGATACAGAATAAAAATTAACTACTTGACCCTCTCCAGAATGAGGCTGATGGAAATTATAACATCATCAACATTAATAACAGAATCAGGCCATCCTGTCAATAAATACTTTAAGAGATACAGTACAGGTATCTGAAGCCACATATCACCTTTCAAAGCAGTATTGTTCCATTAAAAAAAAAACAAAAAACAAAAACAAAAAAAACCCACAAAATCTGGCATAGCATAGTAACATATAACTCCTTTCATAGATTTTTTGTTTCCACAGGGAAGGGGAGACTGGAAGCTGGCCAAGGGATGAGGTGGCATTCTTCACAGACCTCTTCACTACCACTTCAGCTGCCACATGCAAGAATGGGAATGATGTTTGTTTCACCCTCTGGCACATTTCTTAAGTGTGTTAGATTCAACCAGTTATTCAAAGATACTCAATAACAACACTATCAAGACCTTAGAAAGCCATAATGGTTTCTTCAATTGACAAGCACTATGAACAGTGGCAGCATCGCAATGTTAGGTTGCAAGCAGCTGCAGTAAAGCACATCCAGAAAAAAAAAAAGAATTAGTCTCAAAGATCCTTGTTTTCTTGATGCTCAGTAACAGACAGGAAATACCATTTTAAAGTCTTTTAGGTTAACAAAGCACTGTGTTTGACAAATGCCCCTTGAAATGTGGATGCTTTAACTGTAACTGCATTAACACAACACAATATATCCCCCCCATTCTGGAGAACGTTATTTATGTTTACTTTGAAACTTCATCAAATAGACGCGTTACTGTGTAAATAAAATTTGCCCTTGGCCAGCTGTATCCTACCTGAAGAGGCAAAAGCTCAAAAATCTAAAATCTAAATATAACGAATCTAATACCCACTGCCATGGTGACTCTTGGGTGTGCAGCCTATTTGCAGGCTGGAGTGGTTATAAAGGCCTAAAGTGTGATATAAAAACTTGTTTGTTTTTTGTTTTGTTTTTATAGAGGACTAGAAAGAAAAGAATACAGACAATACCTTATACCTTTCTAAGCACAATCCAGCAGCATGTACGTACATACAACAAAACACAGGCACATGACACTAGCAGAAGAAACAAAAAGAGTCTTGAAGCAACAACAATTGCCAGGCTGGATCAGACTCGGTCCATCCACCATTGCCTGCAGCAATGACAACTGGATTTTTCAACATTTCAAAGGATGGAGACAAAGGCCTACAGGGACAGCCTGCCAGCGCCTGGAATGCTGCACGTGCTTCTGGTGCCAGGAAATCCTACAGATCTCTTCAGCAGGCTCCAGGAATTATCTTATACTTAATGCAATTATGCTATGATGAATGATAAGAAAGCCTCAAACAGAGGAATTTCCTCAAATTCTGGGGAAAAAAAAAATAAAAAAAAGATTGGAACAGGATTAAAATCTTGTTGGTGGCTGGTCATGAGGCTCTCGTCAGGGTGGAGTGTAAAGCTCACCCAGTGTGGTTAGAGCAATGGCCGATTCCAGCTGAACCCCAGAGCTGCAGGTTGCCAGCACACCTGCAGTCACATCAGGCCTATGGACAAAATCAGATCACCAGTAGCTCTAGCTCCAGGCAGCCACTTGGAAAGGAAAAAAACAGAAACGTGTGAGCTTCAGGAGCAAGGTTGAGGGAGATGTCCCACAGTAGCTCAATACAGGTGTTCCACTCCCAATACTAAAGGTAGCCTGGGAATTTCCTGGAGATGCTTGGGGCAGGAAGAGCCACTGCATGGGATTAAGAAAAACAGAGAAGGAAAGAAAAGAATGGTGATGTAATTGTCTAAGAAGGTGCAAATGGTGTCAGCTGCAGTAGGAAGTATGGCATAAAGCACAAAAGACCAATGACTGCAGGCAGTGAGCAGAGAGGTTTCAAGCATTGGACTTTGGGGTAAGAGGTTAGGCTGGGAAGTAACAAAGAAGCAAGAAAACTAGAAGAAAAGCAGGCTATTTGAGGCCAGACATTTAATCTCTTAGAAAAGGAGAAAGCAAGAAGTATATGATTCAATGTAAATATTTGCTTTAAAAAAAAATAATTCCAAAGTAGGAAGCTTTGACAAGACCAAAAACAAAAGGTATAGGCAAAGAGCAAGCCAGAAGTACTCTCTCACTGTTCTCTCACTCCCAACAGACCAGGACAACAAAGGCTAAGTTCTTCTCATGATCACACATAGAAGCCTGAAGCCTCAGGAAGGACAGGAAATTTCATTAGGAGTCAAGCATGGTCTTACAGAATCTGACCCAAACCATTCACAGAAAAACAACACACAAATACACACGCACCACCACACAGTTTCACTAGTTTCCGGAGGGCATAGATTCAAGCCACCAGCATCTAATTTTGATGCAAGTGGATATACTGTGTGAGGCTCCCTCCCATACTAAAGGGCACAGTGGTTTGACCTCCAGCTCCTTTCATACATACAATGATGTTCCTCAGGCTCCTGGGGGGCTGCCGCAAATAAAGGAATGTAGGAAAACACCATCTGCTAAGAAAATGTCAATAGCTTTCCAGTCTGGTGAAAATTAACTCATTGAGAGGACGGGACAAGGAAGATGCACCTTGTCATCATGCCCCTAATCTTTACATCAGATTACGGGGAGTCACCAGACTGAGTTGGAGTCTGGATCTCAGAGGACTGTTACAACCACAGAAATGCAGCACAGCAGCAGGCTGATATATCCACTACCACCCCCGGGGGACCACAGTTAACAGGTGAGGGGCAAATTCAAGCCCTGCTCATCAGATGACAAACAGAAACAACAGTAGCACAGGCTAACAAAGTCTGCTGGCTAAATAAATACATAAGAAGGGCACAGGAGAGAAAGAACCTGTAACTGAGGGGAGGAGACAAAAGACACCAAGCACCTTCCTAAAACACAAAGTGGAGAGAAGAAAAATTACTTCTAGAAGATTTCCCAATGTTGTGAAAGGAGGGCATGGGAAGAGAGGACAGAGAGGAAGATAAGGGAAAGTAAGCCTCTTGCCTCACAATCACTGAAGTTCCTCATATCATCCTGTGCATGCAGGATGTGCTCTTCATGTGCAATTCCTGTCTCAAAGACTGGAAATCTTTATTTTTAAAATATCATCTGCTGGAGCTGAATTTGCACAGTAGGAACCCTGGAAACTCCTCATGGCCAAAGTACTAGCCATTTGTTAGCTCTTTCACCAGAGAGGAACCCCAAGCAGCATATTTCTCAATGAACAAGTGCAAAACCTCAGAGTAACAGAATCCACCTGGGGACAGCAGTTCTGTCAGATCCTTATTTCCCACAGGGGTTAGCCTGGTAATTAACACTCCTTTTTTCATTATGGTTATTCCCACAGGTTTCAGTAGCAAGCAGCCACCTATGCTTGGAAGCAGCCAAGCACTAAGGAAGGAAGAAGCAGTTTAAATATCTATTAAAAACAAGCACGGCAAAAGCATCACCTACAGTGATGCCTGGCACAGGTAGCACTGAGTACATCATAGTACTGCTAAACATATCCCGAATCAACAGGTTGTTTCTCAAACAGGTATTTAAGGCCAAATTGGCCTCCTCACTAACAGAAGGAAGCAGAACACTCATGAATTTCCTGAGAGTTGGCAGCGATAAAATGCTCATTCCACTTTTTGACCTTACCATGAGCTCCCAAGAACATTCTCTGACTAGAAATAAGTATTGCCAGCCACAGCTTCATCTTAACCTTCAAAAGAAATCTGCGGCAGTTAGTTAATCTTAGCCAAGCAGAATATTAACATCAAGGAAGATTCCAGCCTCTCTGTATCTGTCTTCTGCAAGTTGATTTGGGCTGTTTCTTTAAACCCTTTTGCATAGAAGGGACGATTGGTATTTTTTGTGACCTTTAGCTGGCCTCAGTATCTTCTGCCTACTTGCTTGGAAATGGAGATGACAGGTTTGTGCGCTATACATCACTTAAAAAAAAGACCTCCAACTGTCAAGAATCAATTGGCCTGCAGATGAGAATTGAAAAAAAAAACAGTATTTCAATTGCTTTCTTGATTTTTCCAAAGGTTATCCAATGTACTTTGGTTTAGGTAGTCTTTCTGGTTGCTTACCAAAGCTATATAAATGCATGAATTCTGCATCACAGGTAACATTTAGCAAATCTTCATTTAAGTAGGCATTGGCAATACTATGAACAACACGTACTGCTGCATTACATGACAGATGAATCTTGAATATTAAAAATGGACTTTTGTAATTTTAGGCAAGCATAAAAAAGGAAAAAACCCACATCTATCCTGCCTAATTGACCCCAGCTTCTAGGATCCCTTCTTCAGCAATTGGGAAGGCACTACAGCCACTGATCTGCCCATATCTGTTACAGAAAGAAATAACTTGGGTAAGAGCAGAGAAGGCTAGGCAGCACACTGAACCCTGGAGTGGGGAACTGGGAGCACAAAAGTTCACTATTCTAGTAGAAGTAGAGAAAAGGGAGAGCTGGGAAAGCTTTTAGAAGCAACGAGGGTAAGCTTCTCTGAAGAACTAATTTTCCAACCTTCCTAACTTCTGAAATAAAAATTGATCTTGTAGGCAACCATTCACTTTGTTATTAGTTGCTCTTAACAGCATTCACTCTGAACAACAATTAGAGGCACTTTGCAAGGAAGTTTCTATTAAGCAATTATACCCTATGAAATTAAAACAGTGAAAAAAGCACTTCTAGACAAATTAAAGCAGACATGGCACGCAAGGCACACTTGGCCTCTAACTCCAGAGAGACAGGAGACACGGTGCTGTTGCTGGCTCACAAGGGAGGCCAGGAATCATAGCTGATGCTGCTAATAGCACAGTCCCTGTAGGAGCATACACAGAACTACAAGAAAATCTTTCACCACAGTCTCGTTGAAGTCAAAGTCCAAGTTTGCTTCCTGGAAGTTTCAACCCAGGAGATGCTTGTCCAGCAGAACCAGACCTGCTGTGTTATTCCTCCAGACAAAAAAGCTTTGCTTCATAGTTTTTGACATAAAGAATTTTTTTCCTGCATTCAACAAATAAGTGTGCCACAAGATAAGCAACTAAATCAAATACAGCTCAGCTGCTTTGCTGCCCACACTGTTTCTGAGTAACTCCCATCTGTTTGCACTGAGCAGGCATTAGCCATCCACACAGAGACATGCAGCCTTGCCTTATCCTTGCTTGATTTTTTTAAAATGAAATGGCTTTTTTCCTTTTTCTTTCTTTCCTCTCCTCCCCCCCCAGCCCAAGAGAGAAGTATTTTTGCTGAGCGTGTAAGGCTGCCCCTAAATATTCAGACTGAATGGGTCAGTCAATGCAACACCTGTAGGTAATCAGAGCCTAAGTGTTTTGAAAGCAGGAGAAGGGGTGAGAGAAAAAACTTCTTGTATAAAATAACAAGAAGTTCAACCAACAAGTAAAGTGGCACATAAATGACAAAAACTAAGGCATTTGATAATAGCACAAATACAGTACATGGCACAGGGAATGAAAATTATTTGTTCCTCTGCCAGATTTATCTCCTCCTCCTTATTTGTAATTGCATGATTGTATTTCAAAATGTGCAAAAGAAGAAACATAAGAGTCATTTAAAGGAAAAAAACAACATCCTACTGGATCCTGTGTATTCCTCATTACAAGTCCTGGGAGTTACAGGTGGGGAAAAAAAGCACCTGGGACAGGAAATATAGAACTGCACAAAACTCAGGAGACTTATCTACAGTCAGACGTGAACAGACTTGTGAAGGCAGAATAATTAATATCAGAAAGCTATTCCAGTAGCTATTCCAGAAAGCTATTCTGTGGGCACAATGCTCTGAAACAGAATTAAATTTTAATTCTGGAATAGCTCTATGTTTTTTGGGGGTATTTTTTTTCCCCTCCAGTATTTCTCATTCTTTCTTCTCAACATCTTCAGTGTTTCTTTCCCTGGAGGATCTTGCTGTTCTATACAACGTTATGGAATATTTTAATATATTTTTTTTTAAAACACTCACACATCTTGACTCTTTTTGCCCTAGGTCCTGTGAGGCAAGGCAGGTGACACAGCATGATTGGAATCTCTTTGTTCAGAACTCCTCACTATTTTCATTCTTGTTATTAGTTAGATGGCACCAAAATAAGCAGCTGTTGAAGCCTGCATGTGACTGGGGAAATTTCAGCTCTTGCTCACAAGCGTTTTCTCCAGCAAGGAAAGGTCATAATTAAAATATTTCAAACCAACACCCCCAGTACTTCAATATGAATTTGGGTTTGATTTTAATTACTGCTCAGCTCTTTCAAGTGCACAGCTTTTTTTGTTCTTTTTGTTTATTCTTTGAAAGAACAGGACAGCAGATTCTCTATGAACTTGGGTAACAAAGCATGACATTTGGTCTATGAATACAGAGTAGCAGATACTGCTTGTACACATTTAGAGAAGGTCAGGATAAGTGTAGCACCATTAAGTTGCCAGAGTGACTTCTAAAAACCTGTAAACACAAGACTTCAGTAGAATTACTGATGCACTACTGCTTCTAGTTCAGCAGTTTGACTCTTGCTTAGATTAAGGGTTGAGCAGTTGTTGCCCTTGAATTTGATAGATGAGGATTTTTTCAGCAATAAACCCCACTACCAGGTTTTGCACTACACTATGGCATACAGCAGGAACCTTTTCTTTCTATATTCCTATATGGTCATCATTTAGTTTCAGATGATTCCCACAAATAGGAGTGGTTGGTTTGAGCTCCAACAAATAGGAAGTCACATACGTTGCGTTTATGCAGGCCTTATTCTTTGCAGTCTTAAAGCTTCTTAAGCTCTTCTTTGCCTCCACAAAATCCAACTGTACTGATGATTTCCCACAACTCAACTTCATCCCTTTGCTTCCTGAACGCTAGCTGTGACATCTCTTCATAATTTAGACCTCATTTAGAGACGGAAATAAGTTGCCACATCCCTGCAATGCTAAACTATATACAAGACTTCACTCAACCCATGAATTTAAACTTAATGTTAAACTATGCTTCCTGGTGAAAGAATTTCCTCTCCTCCCACAATCCTAAGAGATGTTGAAATCCTGCCATCTCCTCCAGTGCACACATGCCCACAGACCTATAGCTCTCTCCTGGATTTCCTCTCTTTTCTAACAAGGGCCTTGATGTTCAAATCTACACCAAGTTTCCTCAATGCCAGGCCCAACCACAGTGTGATCAAACCACTCAATGCAGTACCACAGCCAACAAATATAGACTGGTTTTGATGGTTATTCAGAAGAAACTAGACGTGGTTTCTGTTGTACCACAAGGCCTACTGCCTCTGCCATTTCTCTCCATTATTTTAAAGCATTCCATCACTAATCATTTCATATCCTGCTCCAGAAGTGGCCATCAGTCTCACTAATAAGGTGGCTGTGGACAGCAAACAAAGCATTTTTTGCCCCCCAAGAACGGATGTAATGGACAGGATGAGGCATGCAAGGACTTAAACACACACAGTTCAAGTTCACAGGGACTGTATACATTATGTGGAAGATAGACATGCACAGTGGGGAATATCAGAACAGTCAGCTTAAAGAAATGCTGGCCTTTTGGAGAAGATTACCATTATAAAGCTCTTGTTTGCTTCACCTGAGACTGAAGGCTTATGCAAGTCTTTTATTCAAAGTGTTCTTGTTGCCTCCTTCTGAACAGTTACATTTTCATGTCCTTTCTGAAATGATTCAGAATAAAGCCAATTAAGGGTGAATGACAGAAAAGGGCAATGGCTGGGCAGGCACACAGTCCCTCAGTCTCAGAATGGCAATTCATTCCAGAATGCAAGCATATCCATGTGATGTGACTGATGGTCCTCTTTTTGCATGTCCATCTGCTATATCACCTACACTGTCCCTGTGAATTTGTACTGTATTTCACAACCCCCCATTAGATTGATTTTTTTTATGGGGGTAAAATAAATAAATAAAGAAGTTCTGCTATCCATCACATTACTAAATGACATACTGTTTGAGCATACATCCTCAGTGGACAGTATGTGTACTTATTTAGAGGGTTGCTTTTCATTTTTCCTGAAAAAAAAAGTGACATTATCTCAAAACATCAATACAAATAAGAAAAAATACAGGAGAACTGTACATGAAGAGAGGAAAGTTTCCTTGGTGAAATATTAAAATAGCGAAGCACCTGTATTGTTTCCATTATAAAAATTATAAGAGCATTTCATATGCATTTGATGAGAAAAATTCACTTACAGTTTGTATTGTTTGGGGGTTTTAAACTATATGCTTTCCTTTAAAACTCTAAAATCTCTTGGAACTAAAAAGAACTACTCCAAAAAAAAAGATAAAGAAGAATTAAGTTCAAGAATTAGACTGATATTCACACACCTACTCCTATGCCTTTTTCTGATGCCATGACTCATTTCAAAATTGGTACAATTCTAGAAGTGACAGATCATTGGTGCAACTGCATGGCTGAGCTTCACCCCTGTAAAGAAAACTAAACATGAAATAGTTACACACTGAGTGCTACCACCTCTTCCATCTGTGTCTTCAGAAGAAATACAGCAGCCTAAATGATGTACTTCTCACCTACAGCTGTTTTTTATTTTTTCCAAGTTAAATGGTCTTACTTCCTTGTAATTATTTTATCTTAAACAAACATTTTCTAAGACATATGCTAGTTGAAAATAAAGCTGAAATAGCTTCCCCAGTACTTGCTACATACAAGAACTTTACATATGACTTCAAAACAAATAGTTTTCTAATAACAATAATTCATCCAGAATTGTCTAAAAAAAAAAAATCTTTTTAATTCCAGCAGCATTTCTTTTATTGCTACTGGTATGCATAACAGGAAATTCCAAACTATTCGATTCTGAATCTCCAGTTTTCTAAAACATAATCAGGATTTATTTTTCATAAAAATAAACCTTTTTTACTTGATAATTTTAGTTATCTACACGTTCTCTTGGTTATGCAGATACAATGAAGCAGGTAAAATTTGTAACTTGCATATTATCAACTGCTACTCCAAGCCAGCCAGAATAGTTTCCCCTTCTTAACTATATACTCTTATGAAAATATTTGATTCGCCTCTTACAAAAATATTTAGTGATTCCTTTTTTTTCACTTGAAGAACATATTGTATGCACATATATTAATTATACCTTACTTTGCATACTGCATTTAAGTAGTAATATAAAAACAGCTGCACTAGCTCATCTTTACTGTCTGCTTTTGGACCTTTTACAGACAACTATATCCTTTTTTGAGATGAAGCAATCAGAACTGTATGCACAAAGTAGAACAGTGGCACAAGAAGGCTTCAGTTTCGTCCCCTGTTACTCTCCTAACATGACTAGCTTTCATGACTACTGCCAAGTACCAAGCTGACATTTTTAGACAAGCAACTGTCATGTTTTCACCATGAAGTCTCAATGGTAAGCACTGAGCCTACCACTTTGTAAAGCAAAGCTGGAACTGTTGTTCCCCACTCCCATT
The DNA here is from genome assembly GCA_026546715.1 of Gallinago undulata. Lineage (NCBI taxonomy): Eukaryota > Metazoa > Chordata > Aves > Charadriiformes > Scolopacidae > Gallinago > Gallinago undulata. The sequence goes on from JAOTQQ010000023.1 coordinate 43,099,372, forward strand.
GCAATACCACACCATACACAACATCGCTTATAAGGCATTTTACCATGATACCATGAAATAAGTAGCACAAGACCTGCTAACTGGTCTTCTAGGGCAACCAGTTAATTTGGAACAAGACAACAAAATTCCAGGCACACAAGCCCTTCTTCAAGCTGGTGTGTCCAAAAGCTTGTCTGATTATGGTCAAACTCCTAAAGATAACAAACCTTTTCTGGAAATCACAATGGCCCTGAAAAATACAACCCTGAGTACTTAACTCCAGAAAGTCAACACCTGTGTCTACAATGCTAGACTAATTTTACCTGATTGTTTCACAACAGAACAGGAAGAGAACAAAGAAAAATTTTCCAACATCATCTTTTGCACTATTGAAATCTTACATCTAGGGACAAAAATAAGGTTACAAAAAACATTTACTCAAGAGTGCTTATTAAGTACTGAAGTTATATTGTTATGCATATCAAATTCAAGCCTTTGTCTCCTGTGTTATTTCACTTAGCATGCCTCATATACACTGGCTTTTCTGGACGCATCAGTTAGTACCTCCTTCCAAGATATCTTTTGAAAGTTTGTTCAAGTAGAGGCAGAAACTGAAAACAAGATTGTCTGAAATCTATATATTGTAATTCTAGGTCTTAGGTTAGCTACTCCTGTTCCAAGTTTAGGGTTGGCCATTACGACAGCATAGAAGTATTTCAGGTACAGCACATAATGAAAAAGATAATAACTCCAATAGAGACCCACCAACAAGCAGGTCTTCCTGTTGAGACCATTATCCCAGGTGCTCTAGCCTACAACACTATTCCTGACACTTTGGTGCAACGCAACAGATGCTTTGTGTAGTGCCATGGCACATACAAACCCAGCCTAGTTTTTCTCTTTACCCCCACTGACACAGTTCCTTAAAAAGCTGAATGAATCCTGGACAGCTTCTAGCAACTAAATATTGTAGTATTTTCTCCAAGATGCTAACTCTTCAGTGAAATATCACTAGAAGGGAAAGAAAAAGAGGCACTCTGGAATGCCAGAGGTGTGAATGAATCAACACTCACAAGTAAGTCAGATGAATAGTATATTCTACTATTGAAGAAGCTGTACTACTTTATTTGTATTTGGTCCCACAATCATGTCTGAATTATACTTCTGATATACAGCACCATTTTGCTTTTTTATTCAACTTTGCTTTATATCAACCAATCCAACTCATTAACTTCTTTTACTTTTTTGTGCTTTAAAAATCTCAGTGAGCATGGAGATGTCCCAATTGCTTCTTGCTCCTCAAATCAGCTCCTACCAGGAATCCTGACTAGTATTACACTGGTAGGATTTCACCTTTTTGAGTAACACATTGCTACAAGCCTGTCACTCTCTTAAGAGGTCTAAAGATCTCCATAAAACAGCACTTTTTACTACTTTACCTTCCACACACTAAAGATAGGAAAGAAATGCACAAAAGCTTGCATATACTGAAGGCAGTGCAGGAAGCATCAGAGAGGAGACACATACCTACGGTATTATGAACATACTTGAGCATGGGCAGTTGGGTCTGGGCGTGTGGGCAGGAAGGAAGCCTTGGGAGAAAGGAAAAGTTAATTGACTAGAAGCAATCCCACTTTGCAGAGGAGTTTGACAAGCAATGTCAGGTCCGCAGAGGTCTCCAATAAAAGCATCCTATTAAGGAATTTGACCAGATACCACCCAGCAATCAGCAAGGAGCATTATCAGTTCCCCACAGAGGACTCATGCTGGAAGGCTTTCATGTTTGCTTTCAAATAGTAGTTACAGTCACTCAGCATCTTTTAAATCCCCAATTACATAGAAGTCACATTACCATGCCATCTAGAAACTTCTGTCCATGTCCAGTCATTTTTTAAGCAGACAATAATTAAAAAGAGCAGGTCCCCCCTCACCTGCTCAAAATGTTTATATCTTAAGTGAGAGACAAGGGCAGCAAAATCAATTTCTACTTGTTGGTTGAATTAATAGTCCTACCGTCTCCAGTGGTCACATTGCAAATGAAAGACAATTTTCTTATCTGGAGTTAATATTTCTAAAGAGCAAGGGAAAGATAAGTCTGAATATAAAATCGGGCTGCATGATTTTGCAAATGCAAAGTAAGCAGATGGGCTGGATGTCAGGAGAGCTGTGTCACTCACTCAGTGGGTACTGTCCAGATAGCACATCAACACTTCTCCCGAGTTACACCCCTCAGAGCTCTGTGCTTCAAACTGCAATTCAGCAAGTAGGCTCTTAAATTATCTATAATTGCTTATTTTGTTCAGATTTTTTCATTGCTTGTTTGTTTGTAAAAGACTAGCCAGGCTGTCTGGGAACAGCTTGGCTGCATCATGGACTGAGAAATAGAGCCCAACTATCATAGGAGGGGTAGCCCACGGTGTCAGTTTTAGACAGCAGATGGCTGGGAGTATAGAAAGCTTCCAAGCACATGGTATGCCAAAACTTCAGCAATTTTCTTTTTGTCAAGCAGCTTCCAGAAACACAAGATGTAGCTGAACCTCTACACGCTGGCCAAGATTAAAATAAGAGAGCATAGTAGAATCCCACAAAATAATACCACTTCCTAAAAATATTTAGGCTGCACAGTCTAAGTGAGATACTGCATGATTACAGCAGCTTCCTCTCCAATATTGGCTAAGGAATTAAAGATGCAGAAGACATGACTGTATTTTCAATGTGTGGGCATAAGCAGACCAACAACAAGATCCTGGTGGACCTCAAAGATGAACTCTGGTGATGGAAACACCCAGGCTAAAATGAGGGTTCACATCAAAAATGTTTCAACAAGTTGTTGAAGATGCATGTGCTACACACATAATAAGCAACACAAGATGCTGGAAGCACCCAGAAATGTATAGTAGACCTCCCTCTGGTAAATATCAGCTATTACTATATTGTTTTAGTATTAAAAAAAGTCTGACAGTTTTTCAGCTGTCTACCTGGCAGTAAGATAAGGAGTTTCAGACCTTTAAATTTTGACTGGCTCAACTCCTGTCCCAATTATGTGATTTAAAAAAAAAATAAATAAAAAGATTTTTAAAAAATCAATAGCAACTAGATAAGCCTGACACAGACTGCATAAAAAGAAATGCTGATGTTGTTACGGTTGCTAGTAGATAGAAGCCAAGACCAAGTATTTGAATGACAGTATCTTGGTCCACAGTTTCAGCTAACACCAAACAATAAATGGATATGGACAAAAAGTCTTATCTTTTCATTTCAGACTAGTGTCTTAAATGGCAAAACCCAGGCAAAATGAAAGAGTTAAAAGGCTTGTGCTGCTTCTGTTTTGTTGCAAGGAAAATCAAGTCTAATTTATACTTCACATAAGCACGTATTTTCCTTAACCACCCAAACCCTTTTGTGGAGGTTATTTGAGTTTGTCAGAGAAAGACAGGGTAAGCAAGACCCATGCAAAGAAGATTCGGTTTTGAGAAACTGCACAAGCCCTTCCTCCCATCCTCTTAATAGCTTTATGGAAAGTTATAAAATTGAAACCCGAAGAGGCTTATCCACAGATTTCAGGAAGCTTCTACAAGCTTATGACTGAACAAGGCTCTGACAGTATAGCACAACAGAAAGCCCTATTTGTCCCATCCACCCCAAACCCATTTCCAACTCAATGGCCTGAAACTGCAAGTTACAAGCTTTCAGTAAGTCTCCCGTGTCAGAGAAACTCTGGTCCACCAGCATCCATCACCTTTTATTTGACTAGTAGCCTCAGATACAGAGCTCATATACAGCTAGGTTTAAGGATTTTACTTCTACGGGTACACACCATCCTGAAAAAAAGTACAATCCAAAATAACAGGTCCTTTGACAGTAACTTCCAGACAGCTTCTCTCAAATTCACTGTCCTTCCTCAGAAAGGAGCTAACTTGCCTTCGTTTCTGTGTCCTGTTATAACAACCATCTGTCAAGCAAGCATTTTTGTTCAAAATAATATAAGTACAGTGGAACAGGGACTCTATCCAATCCTCATCTGCAAATAGCACTTCCAGAAAAGAAAAAAAAAAAAAAAGAGAGAAAAATAACCAAAACACACCACCCACCTTCTTGAACATCCAATTGGTTCAAATGCTTAAGAAACAGCTAGAAACAGCACTTTAAACTGGAAAAATATTCTCCCAGTTTAAACCGCAAATTTGGAAAGACCAAACAACTATACATCTCGCCAGGAGTTGGAGGTTATTGCATAATTCAGCATTTGCAAATACAACCATAAGAAGTGGCCAAGACCTCCTTCTGAATACCATTTAACAAATGACATTTTCAAACCAGACATTACTTAACATCATACTCTACTGTTTTCTCTCTTTGAAGTTGCCTTAAAACCAACAGCTGGTTCAAGTGAGCAACAGCAGCAACAGCACCTCTTCCATATAACTGTAAGGGAAACAAACTGCTACAAAAGTCTTTCCTTTCCCTTCCTACACTTGAGATCAATGGAAAATGTGTGAAATAAGATTCCTCAACTCCTATACAGCACAAGGTTTTGTCCTTGATGTCCTGCAGATCCTTAGACATGGAAAGGACAATTGGTATGAGAAGGTCTCAAAGTGCACAGGAAAGATAAAGAAAAATAAAACAACATACAAACACTATTTTTCTGCAGAGCACACAGTGCACAAGCCCATGGCACCTCATCAGTTTGTATAGCTCAAGCTTTGAGACCTCAACTGAAATAACTGAAGGGTCATATGATGTTAAATGTATCTACAGCATGAATTTTCATTGCCAAGATAGGATAGGTTTTGCCATCACAAGTGTAAATGTTTCTATATTCTGGCTGCCACATTGGACTGACGAGTTGCTACGATCAAATCAATGAACTTATGAACTTCAGTGAAAAAGCCTAACTCTGAATATAATCTTATTGCGTAGGGAAGTTGCCCTTCCCTACCAGTTGCAAGCGGTAAATCTGTACACTAATGTTCCTGCATATAACAATTTAAAAATAAAAAATAAAAATTGAAAAAGTCTGTCGTCCTGGAGAAACTTCTGAGTAACAAGGGGGCATGTGAACCAGCAATGGAGTTCAACCGCAAGACTCAGTCCTGATACCTAGTTACCAACATAATTGTCCCTTGCACCAGGCAAGGGTGAGGACTTCATGAAATAAAGAACAGGAAAAGGGTTTTAAACATTTAGGCAATAGATTTGTACTGAGCAAAATACACTTGCTTCCACTGCAAGCACAACTCCCACAGACACAAAAATACGCTGGGTTGTTGGGGTTTTTTTACCTCCTGTATTCAGCAGCATGTTTAACCTTGGAGCTGTCAAGCTCCATCACGAATAATGAGCCATGACAACACTCCAAGTGATCCTTGGAGAACAGGCCAATTTTTACTATATGCTACACAAGGCAAAACAGTGTTATTGTATTCCCATGGTACTGTACCTGCTTTAAAAATATACAGTAATGTGGCCATCAAGAGGAGACCACAAGTAAATACAGAAAAAATAAGCTACTTTCTGATATTTCATCACCTACAAACACAGAACAAGCAATAAAACATGTAACATCATATTTAAAATTAAACCAGGACTGAGCAAGAGATTTGTCTCACTGAATATGCATTTCATACAAACGTTTCACAGCCCAGGAACACCTGCATTTGAAACAACCTGCGGTTGCTACAGCATAAAGAGAGAGCACCCTAGAGCTCCCACAGCACAGCACTCTAATGACCATCAACATGGGACAGGAAGGCGGCCCCTGCCCCAAGATGCCCCCCAACACTCTCAGAACAGACATACCCACCTGCCCATACACATGGCACTGCCAGGAAGTATAGGAAGAAACTGTAGTTGCTTGAATGGCTGGTTGAAGCTCCTGTACGCCAACACACTAACTGTGCCAAGGCAGGTCTTTAAGAAGGCACAGCACAGGTAAACAAGCAACGGCAAAAGCCATTTCTGTTGTGCAGCTCCCAAGCTCAAGGGGAAGAGGAAAGCAGAGAAGTAGATTCATCTAAATAAGGGAAAATATTCACTTTTCTCCTAAACAACAATGGAGGGTTGTGGTTCCAAATATCCCTTAAAAAAAATAAATTACCTGGTCAGGAAATACAAGCTAATTCATTAACACACACCTGGAAAACACATGAGATCTCTAACAGACACAAGCAGCAAGCATCTGTTCTGTGTTTCTGTAAATAAAAAAAAACAAATATATCCTTATTCCTGACCTGTTTGCAACAAGGTATCTGTTCACGACTTGTAAGTGGGAAAAATGTGCCTTTATTTTTGCCATTGCCTAGTCTCCTTGCCACAAGGGAAAACGCAGTGCACCACTTTCCCCTTTCTGTAGGGGCACCACTTTACTTACACTTCGGCTTCAAAAGTCACTATAAACTATGGAAGCTTTCAGAAAGCTCTGAAGAGCAGGAAAGCAGCAGACAGTAGATGCTTGCCTTTCCTTAAGTTGCTAAGTTTGCAGTGTCAGACAGCAGAAACCAGTGCTCAGCTCCTTAAGAAGATTTAAGTGCTAACGCATCTCCCTCTCACTGAACTGCCATTAAAAATCCTCTCCTGCAAGACTGGTGGCTCTTAGAGAGCCAAAGTCAGAAAATCTCTTGAGTTCTCATCTATGGTTGAAGCTGGAGAAGAGCCTTTTTCACTGAAGGGATAACATATTTATTGACAATTTAGTTTTCCATTCAGATGTATAGCCACCTACACCCCTCTTCCACCTGCTGTCTTTCCCCTCTACCCACCTCTTCCACATACAAGGCATTTTGCAGTTACTCGCATCATACTAGATCTCCCCTTCCCCTGCAGCCCTCCCAAATCAGCAAGACCCATTCTGCCACCACACACAGCACTACTGCAGTCTCCCATTCAAAACAGTTCTGCTCTTAACAGAGGACTCGCTCTATACTCAAAGAAGTCCCCCAAATTAGAGGGACAGTAATTTTCTTTTTAGCATTATAGTGACGATGTCGTCAGCCCTCCGCAAACACCATGTCGGTTTCTCCCACTCCCTGATAATATATTTCCATTTATGCCCCACATCACAGCTCTGCACATTTAGCAATTCCATTCCCTGCTAGCAATATTTGGCAATAAGATCCCTTTAAAGAAGGCTAATTACAGATTTTACTTGAACAGGAATTGGTACTGGGCCAATTTGTAAGCTCTTCAATAAGCTTTCAAACTTTACTTCACACCAGGCACGACTTTGTTCTCCACCAGGAGCAGCGGCATAGCTCTAAAAGCAGAGGTGGAAAGCTTGCCACTACAAGAGGAGGAGGGAAGGTCACAGCTCTAATTCTTCTTGCAGCACTGCACCTTCTCCATGTGAGTCTTTCCAAAAAAACTAAGGAAGCCAGTTCAGATATGACAAAAATAATGAAAAGTAGTCACAAAAAAACCACCCAGCTGACAGTTGTATTAGAAGAGGAACAAAGACCAGTATGACAGAAAGTGGGTCAAAAACTCAGAAATTAGGAATTGATAAAATTAAAGATGCATGGTCACGTGTATGCACAGAACGTGGCATGTTCCAAGAGCACTTGTGTGAAGATGGAGTTCTAGTTTTGAAAGGGATGGAG
>JAOTQQ010000023.1:43107063-43155660 GCA_026546715.1 Gallinago undulata
GCCCCTCAGTCTCCTCCTCCCCAGACTGAACAACCCCAGCTCCCTCAGCCTCTCCTCGTAAGACTTGTGCTCCAGACGTGTATGCACGTGTATGCACAGAACGTGGCATGTTCCAAGAGCACTTGTGTGAAGATGGAGTTCTAGTTTTGAAAGGGATGGAGGAATCCAAGGCAAAGAGTCTCAAGCACCCGGTACCTAGTCCCCTATCAGGACAATTTTTTTTTCTGCCTATATATGCCTATATGCCAGACCTAGCACAGAAAACAGCAATCTCACCTGTGGATGTACCTCTCCACCCTTGTCCTGCTGCCACTTTTGCTCTCTGCAATACCTCATATACTAAAATACTGCTGTCAGAGTGGCTGACTGCCCAGAGAATCCCAGCTGGAATCTGTGGGAACCACAAGCACTGAGTACACAGCTGTTAGGAAGTCTCCAACTGAGAGCTCAACCCACAGGCACTTGAAGAAGAGTTACGAGTGTTACACATGTAAAGCACACATATCAATAATGTCTGTTTGACAGGGATTAAACCTACAAATATATGGAACATCCTCAGCTTTTAACGTACCTAAAGGTTTTCCCCGTTGGGAGATGCAACACTAAGAGAATAACTTCTGACAGTAGCAAACTTCTCTCCTCTATATAGGTGAGCTTTTAAGTTGCAAACAGAACCACTCTTGCAATAGGGCTACACACTTAAACCCTAGACACTATTAAAAAACACTTTAATTGATTTGAGGCACACTTTTGCAAGCAGGGAAACAAAACCATGGTACAGCTGCAAAGCTTCACATGTTAATTTTGAAAACCACAAGTCTGACCACTCCCCAACCCCTAAAAGCTGAGAATAAAGGAGTGGCAGGACATGAACTATCTTTTTCCAGCCTTATTCTCTGAAGTACCCACGCAGATTTTACTGAAATATTTGCAGGGCTTACCAACTGAAGAGAGGTCTAATGAGAAAAATTTAATCTAGAGCCTCAAGACTACCAAAATATGAATACCTGAACACAGACTACCATAACAGGAAACAAAAAGAAACCTGAGATGTGTGTCAATGGATGCTCCAATTACTAATGCATGCATACACAGAGCTTATCAGAAATGCCAAGGCATTTGAAAGGAAAAGCACTATTCAAATACAGACCTTTGTAGCAGCTGTATCACTATCATAGTCTCTAGCTGGTTTTGATTCAACTCCTTGGACATCAAGTTAATCCCACAGGACAGTATCACTTTTATAATAGCTACTGACCTCATTTCTGTGTTTGAGCCCTGCTGTAGTGTCATGACTAAATGTGGCAAGCAACAAATCACACTCCGTCAGCAGCCAGTGCCTGTCCTTTCTCCTTTCAAAGCTTTCATTCATTTCTGCATTTTTAAAGTCATGCTGCTTCAAAACAGCTGATCCAGATGGTGGATATTTGGATTTCAACCTTCCCACATGGTGATATGGCTCAAGAAGATAAAAACTGTTGCTACCTGCTGCTGACCTACTTCTTTCTTTAATTTGTTTCCTGCCATACAACAGAATAAACGATACAGTTCATTGAACTAGTCTTCCACAGCTAGCCATTGCTATGCAGCAAATATAAAATAAAATTAATAGAGGAAGGATGGAGAAGGAGAAAAAAAAAAGGCAGCATGATCCAGTGGGGGGAAAAAGGGGGACCAACTCTCACCTCTATCAAAGTCATCTTCCTCTATTGCTTTTTCCTGGAGCCTCTGAAGCCGTAAGATCAAGGATTTTACCTATGCAAAGAGAAAAAAAACGTTCATTATGAAGAAGTCAGCATTTAAAAACATATAGACTACTAACTTCTACATAATATAAATTGAATAAATTACTGCATAGGATCAATTTTGGGAGTTAAGCCCATGATTTGTTAAGTGGACAGACCTATTAAGAAGTCAGCTGAACTGCAGCTATTTGAGCCAAGCATGGCTTTAGTTCAAACAATAACAGAGAATAACAAAAAATATTTCTTGAAAAGCAAATGAGATCATGTGATTGTAGGATATTTTTCACCTTTTGAATAAATCAGAGTAATGATTATTTGAGGATTCTGCCAGCATGACATATACTCTTGATCATACTGTACTCAACAGTGTGTTCTTGAGCCCATTCTAACAATTTTTTGCCTATGAGTTTTGCACAGAACAAATCCATAATTTCCATATTCAAACCACATTTTCTTCTACGAGTTAAAGAAATACAGTATGAATATTTTGGAACAAGTATACTCATGTTACGGCACAGAAAACTCTGTTCACATGCAGCCAATGAAGCTTCATTAAAATATAATTTAGCCTCATCTGCATAACATTGGCATTGGCATTTTCAGAAATGTTCACAGTGCAAATGTGCTAGATAGAGAAAAAAAACAAAACACTAAAAACACCTGTACCCCATAGAGAGTGTGTTTTAACATCCAAAAATCCCCTTTATAAAACTTTATTTCAAAAGTTACTGGTACTCTTTGTTGATAGGAAGGACCAAAGTTCTGAATTTACTAAAATTCAGAAGGCCAGATGTGCATTCAAAGGCCATTACAAGCTTTTACTGTTCGGAGAATTTGGTTAGAAGGCAGGCAATCCTCTCCTCATTGCTATGCCAGCCACAGCCTAACATGGCTACAGTTAGACTGAAAAATGTTTTCTTATTAAATTTATACATGACCTGTACCAAAAAAGCCTCTACTGGCACTGCAAAAGGTAAGCTTAGTAAAAGCAGCAGCATAGATTCATTCCAAAAGTGCTTGGGAAAGCATTTTCCAACACAAGAAAATCCATACCTTAGACATTCTGCATTTATAAAAGATTTCACTCCTCCCTGAAACTCTTTCATATTTAAATCCCTGTATTTAAGCTCTAAATTGCATAAAGAAAAATAGGTACAGCCCAGTCAACTACTTAATAGGAACACTCAGTGATCATGACTATGCAATCAACACACAAATTAAGCATGACATTTAAATTAATGGTATCCCTTCTAAACATGGTATGTGAAAGTGGACTAGTCAGAAATTTACTATAAAAAAATAAAGACAGAAAAGAATAAAAAGTGCTTGAATAATAATAGTCTATAGAATGCCCTAGAGGAAAAACAAAAGCAAACAAAAAGCAACATTGTATGTATTCCCTTTCTCTAAAGGCTTTATTTTATTTTGGTTTTTTTTCTGTCCAACCTTTTTCCTCTGAGGCTGGTGAGGAAGGCATAACATAGCAACGAAGCTGTATTTTACGCCATACTTCTGATAGAGTTTTAAAGAAGCCTGCAGTAGGAATGGTTCAAATGACACTTTTTTCATATACATGATGTATAACAACAATCTGTACCAAGAGCACGGCTTCGCTGCTGTTCTCAGTGCTCATCCCATCACGCGCTCGCAGTGGCAGGTCGTTTGAAGTCTGGGTACCACAGCCCGGGCACCCCCACGGCAAACTGACTGATGCTGCCACAGCAAAGTGCTTTCTGTTTGCAGGCTGGGAAGATGTTTGGAGCTCAACTAATCAAAGAGCTGCTTCAGCACAACGTGTCCTGTATCTGTATCATGTGATGACCATTTTTTTGTTGTTGTTAATAAGTACAGAAAAAGCATAATTTTAACAACTTTAGTATTGTTTCTTGACTACAGTTGCCTTTGATCCTTTCTGAAAAGTCTGGGGCTTGTCCATTACCATTACAATAGGAAGGTGCTTCAAATTAAACATACACAACTGGCTAACCAGGGGCAAAGACATCTGAGGGCACAAATCCCCAATCCTACAGTCAATGAATTAATGAATGCAGAAATTAAAGATAGCAATGTTTCTTTTGTACCTATCAAATAAAGTATACTGAAAAGACCGAAAAATAATTTCCAATTTTTGATTATGTTATATATTCCTAAATTTGCTGCAAATTAATTTCCCAAACCATCCCCGACTATGGGCACATTGTCATTCCAAGCATGAAGCCAAAGAAACTGCTTCATGTCAATGTTTGTGAATTCTGTAAAGATAACCTAGTTTGAGTCCTTCATGCATCCTCTAAGAAAAGGAAGTATTAGAGAGCATCGTAAGTCCAGATCAGATGTCATGGAGAGGAAAAAAATAAAAGTTTCTCTGTCTTACCCATACAGTAGGGTTGTGCAAAGCCTTCCTAGAGCAGGATGTTTCAACAGGCCTAAAGACAATACAGTGCACCTCAGCAAGTGCATCTAAGCTGAGAAGTGACAAGCACTTGGATTTCAGAAAGGCGTCCCAGAAATTGAGGGCACTAGGGAGACACCAAACCAAAAAAAGACCCAAAAAAACCCCACCACCAAAAAAACCCCACCACACCAAGAAAATCCTACTTCCCACTTAGTGCATCTTAAGCAAATTTGTGAAATCCATCATGTCCATATAAATCTCTACATTACTGCTTCCTGCATGCACAATAAAGCCAATATTTGGCTCCTTATCACAGGTAAGCCCGGAATGGTTTCTCTCCAAAAAAACTGCGTAACAAAACATAACTGATACTTCTTAAAGTTTCCCCACTTCTCCTCAAAGAACACAGTGAATGGGACTGTCTGTGTATGTGGTAGATATACATGTGGGCATACACATGTGCAAGAGGAAAAATTCCAGATTCAACAGCCCAGAACTCCTCTGGGCTTGAATGCGGAGGGGGGAGAAGAACAAGGATTTTATCCCCATTTTTCTTCCTGAAGGGAGAGTACCCATCTACTGGTTTACTCTCATTCAGGTGCCTCATTCCAAGAAACCTTTGGCTAAACTTACACATTCCCAAATACAAAGTTCAGTGTTGTTAAGTCATGGTGCTTCAAGAAAAGCGTTCTTACCACCCCTAAATTTTGTACTACGTATACTCCAAACTGCAGGCAAAACAGCCACCTGTGAAAGAAAATGGTAACTGTTGAATTCAGAAACTAATGTGTGACATTAGAAATGAGAGGATCACAGTTTCAGTAGACCCTATTAATCAGGTACTGCAACAACATCAACTTTTTTTAAAGAACCAAATAGAAAAGGAAACTGGTTGCCTCACTTTTATCACCCAGACTGCTACTGTAAACCTTTGTGAACAAATGTCACAAATGCCATTAATATCCCAACTCCTACATCAACTTTGGCACTATAAATACAAATGTTCTGGGGCCAGAAGGAGGAGACAAAGATGAAGTGAGATAACTAACCTTTAATGCACTGCGGTTCCCAAGCAGGCAGTCCTGTAACACTGGTTCATATTTTTTCACCAACGTATCCCAGTTATGGTCACTAACAGTAAAGCTACTCTCATAGCCTGAGGTGACAGAAGATCCAGCAGATGCTGCATCTGAGGAATCTGTAGAATATGAAAGTGTTGCATCTGTATCTGAGAGAGAGACAGTCTCACAGTCCTGTAGTTTATCGTTCACTGTGGTTTCATTTTCGTACTCCAAATCCTCTCTGGCCCTGGAGAAGCAATGCAAAGCTTGCGAGTGCTTATGAGTCTGTGCTATCTCCTCTGGCTTCTGCAGATTTCTTGTGGTGCTGGGATGCAGAACATATTCTGCTTCCTTGATGGTTGACTTGCCTTCAGCATCACTTGCTCCAGAGAATGAGTTCAAGGAAAGCTGTATGAAGCTGAAACTTGAACTAAAGCTATCGTGCGTACCAGCAGAATGAGAAACATCATCTCTGTTTTGATGTTCTCGGTTGTTATTCACTTCTGTCTGATCCAAAGCACACAGGTTTTGGGGCTCACTCACTTTAGCACCATGACTCTTCTGCCATGTACAGCATACACCAGAAACATCATCTTTGCTCGTTGCTGCAGCAGGGGAAACCTGTGTCGCTGTGTTTTCTGACCGTGGACTCTTGTAGCATGAAAGATTTTTGCAGCCCCGTGGCATATTTCCAGTAGTGGCCAACACTGTTACCCCTTCAGCGGGAACTACAGTGCTATTTGCAACTGAACTACAGCGTAAGAATTCAAAGTTGCTTTTATATTGTCTGTGTAGAGAGCAGTTCTCAAAGTCTCCACAATACTGCTGGCCATGTTTGAGCTCTTCTGGGTTGAATGGCTTGCAGGCACCCAGGGACTGAAACTCTATCTGTCGCCGAGCTTCTGGCCTCATGTATCCGGGTCTTTTTGCCAGTTTCTTTTTACGGAGAGAGCCTGCAGGCATTAACTGCTCCTGACCATCTGAGGGGGGAGGACGAGGGGAGGGAGGAGGAGAGAGAAAAAGTCATTAAAGTGTTTCTACAATTTTCTAGGCTTAACACATTGTAGCATCTGAAAATAATTGTTTCAGGAATGTCAAACGGCACATCAGTTTCCATTTCAACAAAACAAAGACACCAGCCATATTGCAGATGGAGAAACGTTGCTACCAGAGAACACTGTGTTTATTCATCCCACTGTCTAATGAGTTTGCACCTGCTTTTAAGTGACCTCACTAACAGTCATGTCCAAGAGGACACAAACCTGGGTAAGATAAACCACATCATCTTCCCCGTTCATAGCAACGCTTTGCACTCTTTCATTCTCAATTCACTTAGCAGCACACCACAGCACAGACCTTGCTTGAGTCTCTCTGATCCAGAGTGATTTTCAGACATACAAGCACATCTACAATAGCACTGAATCTGCATCCAAAAGGTGAGAACCATACTTGCAAAGAAACTTTGTGCATAATCTGTTGTTATTCATGTCCAGGTTTTTGTGTTTGTATCCTTACTTTATTAATGAGCGTTTCAGATTCTGCTTCCAGAACAGATGCAACACCCTTGACACTCCACGGCTGCATACCTGTCAGTCTAATGAGATATTTCGTAAGTTTTCATTTAGATTTACAGTATAACCTTTTGTCCAAAATGTAAAGTTAAAGAAAAATTTCACACACAGGATCATCCATCCTATAAAGCTTGCTACCATCGCTGTAGTATTAGCACCATTAAGAAAGGGCCCTCTGCTCAATTTCTCCACATATACCTTACTCACTTAGATTAAAAGATAAATTTCCTGCTTGCAGAGCAGAATACAAAGACCCAAGATTAAAAAAAAAAAAGGCACGAAAAAACGTTAGAAGTGGGAGATCAGAATGTAATGTCTTTGTTTTCCGTATATTACTACCTAAAAACACCTACACATAGATTTAGAAGATTACATGGCGACAATTTCAGTTTCGTATGGATTTACTAGTGGTAAAAGAGGTACTCCATTCTTCTATCCTGCACACAATCGATGGAAACACAAACCCTGCATCATCATCCATTTTGTAACACAAAAACATATTGAATGGGCCTATTTGTGTGAATCACCCTTCTAAGAGCTCTAGCGACTAGCTAAATTATGCCCTCGATTAGCTGTCCTCTACTCACTGAAACAGAATCAAATGCCAGAATCTCAGGTGTTAGAAATATTCTCACCACCTACACAGAGCTCTTTCAAAAACACAAGTTTCAGAAAAAAAATTCCTTGCATGCAATATATTTAACATCCATCTCTAATGACAACCCTTTATCAACTTTAACGTTGAGAGATGTGCACATAATCTAAGCACCTCAGCAGCTCCTAACACAGGTCTCATACACACCTCCCTACAATGACATCCTACACAGAAATTTAAGCATTAGATCTGAAACTTCCCAGGAGACTTTTCCCAACATTCACTACACCCTCTCCAAATAACCTTCAGCAAAAGCAATTTATACATTTTCCACATACTAGAATAGTGGCACATCTCACCATGGGACTGCAGTTAAGCTTCTGTATTCCGCTTTCTATCACCATAAATTAGAATACCCCAGCTGTCTCTTACGTTCTCTTTTGTCAGAGGAAAAAGCATCACAGAAATCAGAAAGAATAAAGGTCACAGAGTCCATCAGCCTGTCTACTGTAAAAAGACAGTGAAATGCTGTACTGGGAGTAATGTAATAGAAGTCTTAACAAATAGGAACCACTCTTGGAGTAAAGGAACAAAAATTGAACAAAATGTTCTTTAGAATTTAATTCTTTTAGTTTATATACAAAATAACAGTCTAAATTTGCCTTCAGCAGAAGAAATCAGTCATGCAGAAAAAAGTCATTCAGAGACTGGACATACTTTATTGCCATTTACAAAGGCTAGCCACAGGCTTTGTCTGTAAAAATGGAAAAGGTTCTTTAGTTTAATTAAAATCAGTTTAAAATTGATCTCACTAAATCACTATGAATTTCTAAAGCAGACAGATAATTAAAACTCCTTAAAAAACAAATTTAAACTAAGCTAATGTAAGTAAGATTTAAATTTGCTGAGGTGTTAACTATTTGCACCAAGTTAACTAAACAGAATTCTAAAAGTTATTTGGGTCGAAGTGGTACAATTCCAGCATACTCAACTAGTCCACACAAGAACCACACGCTTCCACACTCCTCCCCGCGTTTGGAGGGATCCCTCTAGACAGGTTTATCATTCAGCTCATTTGTGAGCTCCAGGTCTGCCTCCTGGCAAGTCCAGCAGCACAAGTCCCTCACCTGGCTACCAGAGTGCCACCACTGCCCAAATGATACTCCAAACCGTGAGCCATTTGGAGGATGCTACCAGGAGAGGGCTGCAGGTCCATAGCTCCAGTATACCTGTACTTGAGCACAAAGCAGAGAAGTAGTGGACCCACAGAGTACTGGGGCCAGCACCTCAGCACAAACACATATGCTCTCCCCAAAGGCAAGGAAGGGAAGAAGCAGCCACGGCCAAAACACCCCATCCCCCAGCCAGAGAGCAGTCATGGTGCCCTCAGCCATCACAAAAGCCAGCCAGGATGTTACTATGGCTTTGGCTGTACTGTCTGTGCACTGATTACCCTTCTGTCATGTCTCTCTTCTGAAGTTTAGAATCACTACAGTTGTTTATCATCACACATACAAAACTTGGTTACAAAGATTATTTTTTTTTCCCCACATAGCCTTCCAACCACAGCTTGCTTTGTCTGCACATCAGACACTACAGAAACATCAGACATCAGAAACTACACTGAAAAAATTCAGCTAGCATGTCAAAAAAATACAGGCCTCATTTTTCTTTTAATTACCTCACTTTCAAGCATGTCAAGTAGCTGATAAGTCCATGGCATTTAACTACAAGACTACGAAAGTGGTACTTTGGAACACTGTGAAACAACTGAAGGTAATTAAAAAAAAATTACGTTATAGCATGCCATGTACGAGACATGCTTAGAAAAATGACAAATGGAAGAAGGTTCTTTCAATTGCAATATTACAAATCAACTTTTAAAAATATGCTACAATCCTAGAAGATGTAACCTGTATTTTAACATCAGATTATGTGCAAATTGCTTCAAGTCCAGATTATGAAAACTCAGAAAGAATTTAATTATAACATCTCTTTTCACCATACCAATCTTTCCTCATGGCCAACACTTCGTCAAGAGTAACAGCTCAGAGCCAAAGCACAAAAAAGAAAGGAATTTTAAAAAAATCTAGCACTCCAAAGCAAGGTATGACCATCAAGGCTGTTCATGTCATAGTTGTGCCAATAAGATGAAAGAGGGAGAGGTGAAACCAAAGAGCATTTCCCACTGATGGAAAGAGCACATTCTCTTGTACCCAACCTGATGTTAAAGGACAGTAGAACAGTCTTCTCATTTATTTTAGTTAATCAGTCTTTGTTTTCACCCGTAAAAGAGGCAGTTCATTTTTTTTAATTAAATGCTCTAGTAGCACCTGTGAACAAACAGGCATAACTACCTCACTTTTTGGTGAAGTCCACAAAGGACTTTATAGATCAGTACAGAAACTCTGGAGTACCTCCCTGCCTCTGCTTTAAGAACGTTAAATACAGAATGCTTCCAAACTCATTAAGTTCTACCTTAAAGTAACTGAGAAATTGTACATGCAGTTTTAAAGGGAGCTCAACTGAATACACCTATATTACACACGGTTGATTTTTTTATTAGAATAACAAATTCACCTTCAGAGCATTCGTGGGAGGTAACTGTGGTGTGGAGGAAAAGATAGTTGGTCACATTCAAAGCCAACTATCAAAGCACTGCTCTAAGCAATTTCTGTAGTGCTGTTTCTGTCAAGGAAGCCTTAAACACTTGCATTAAATTGTGTGCAAACAAAAGTTAAATGAAAATATTTATAATTTACAGAGAGAGAGAGAAACAAAAGTCTAACCTATCCCTAACAAAAATAAACCACTCGGGGATTAATCAATCTGACATGACAATAGCCATTACTGTTCATTTTTTACATCATAAAAACATGTGAAATGATGCAGGTTCCTAAATAGTTATGTTTTGACTCGTTCACTGAATTTCAAAGATACCACAAAATATTCAAAATAAGTTGGCAGTAATCTCAATGCAGCCTATATTGAAACAAATCAGCACCATCTCTTTACACAAGTAAACTTTCTTTGAAAGTTATTTTTGAATACAGGTTTTTATAACCCTTAAAATGCAAAGGTCTCATTCAGCTTTTTCATCTTATTTATTGAATGTTATGCTTTGATTTATCTAGTATTTTACAAAGTGTATCTATAGAAGACAAGCAATGGCTGAACCGCATAATATTTGATATCATTTATCAATTATTTCCTCCTGTGATTTTGAAGACTGCAGGCTGGGTTCAGTTATTCAACTGTTAAATTTCCAAGACATCATGTGAAAAATATTCTCTGAAGTGATTTAATGCATGTTTGTTTCTATTCTTCATTAAAAGAAAAAAAAGCCAACGCGTCAAAGCTTTGTGCATTTTAGAAGTCGGAGTAGGCTTTCTTAGCCAGTATTTAAATAATTGTATTTTTATTGACACATGCCCATAAAGTGCATGTCATCGAGTTGTTACATTTAAACCACTTACCTCCTTAATGCAACAACTCATTTTAAACCATTTGATGAAATTACAGCACCTCTCTCAAGATTAAGAATTACATTAGCTGATACCAGTTTCAATAAGCCCATCAAATTTTTTACCCTCAAGAAAAAGTGGTTTAAATCTGGTTTTGACTTAACACTACAAGAAAAAAACCCCAAACATTAAGAAGCAAATTGGTAAATACCAGATACACCTCCCATGTCAGTAACAATCACCTGTTTAGTCAGCTAGAATAAGAGAAGCACCCCTTTCCTAAATTACATATTATAATTGTGTTCAATACTGCTAACACTTTAAAACCCATCTGCATCCATGAGTGTTCAGCAGCGCATCGACTACACACACAAGCAGGCTTTTCTCTCAAGCAAATGCCTTACTGAATCAGGGCCTTGATGTGACAAAAAGGAAAAGAAATATGCCTTCCTGACCTTTTTAAAAATACAATAACTACCCAGCCTGCAAAAACATGCAGTTGCACTGTGAAGGCCTTTCTGATAACTAGTCAACACCCTATGGCTGGTGACCCAAGGCTTAGCTATTATAAAAAAATTGCATTCCTCCAAGATGTATGAAAATTACACCACCCAACTTCTTCACTGCACGATTACAAGGAAACTCATTTTCTTGGCCAGAAAAGTGAGTGGTTAGACTTGCTCTAGAACAGCCAAATGACTCCTTGCTGTTTCAGGAAAGCAGGACCACTTAAATAGCACAATACTGTCAAAAAAATGACATTTCTGCTCTTTTCATTTCTGTTTTCTTGCAGTTAGCTACTGTTACAGGAGTCCTAAGAGAAAAAAAAAAAAAAAAAGAAAAAAGAATAAAGCCAAGGAAGCCCAGAACCTTTGCAATAAACTTCAGCCTCCCATAACAGACATTCTTAGTGCATCTCATTCTCCAGTTGTTACTACATCTCACATTCAAAATTCATCTCTGGTTGACAAGCCTCAGCCCAAGGAGTCTCCAAACCTCCTTATACAGCTCACTCACGTATTTCACACAACCCACCTGCTATCAGCCTAGGATAGCTGGAACTGCCAGAGGCACATAATCAACCACCTAACATAAGCTGCCTTTTCAGCCTCCCTAGTCATCGTTTACCCTGCACCCATCTCTGCAACCCACCCTGTCAGCCACTGACAGACAAACAAGCACAACAGGGAGACCACAAGCCAGCACCATCGCTGTGTGTCTTCAGCACAATCAATAGCAGAAGACACTTAACTTCCCCACAAATATCCAGCCCCAATTTGTTTTACACCAATCAGCATAATTCTTTTTAACTTATAGGTAAATAATTGATCCACTTCGCAAAGAGGCAAGAGGACACAGAAGTTGCAAGCCTACAGAGCACACTCACAACAGAGAACTAAAGCTTATTTCAGGAGTTTTGGGGGGTTTAAGGTTTGTTGCTGGTTTTCTTCCTGGGGAAAAAACCTCTTGTTCCCAGTTTCAGCACAGAAGTCTGTAGGGGCACTCCATGCAAATGTCTCAAGTGGAGAAAAAGCTCCAGTTCTTACAGTCAAGTTCTGAAAACAGCTTTACATTTTACACAAAAATAGGGGAGCAATGATTTTGCATAGAAACTGTAAAATTTGCTTAGGTCTTAAATTAATTTTCAAAAAACACTTAATGGGCTTGCAGTTATATCCCATAAAAGAATTTCATAATTACAGCATGTTTTGTGAAATCAGTACACAGCAGTCCTTATCAAGAACGGTCTATTTAACACATCACACTTCTCTTTCATCACTCTGTCTATGGAGTGACAGTGTAGATTCCCACTACTTCTGCTCAGTCAGATCATCTACAGCAAGACTCTAATATAAAACTCATCAGGAGGGAAGGAGGAATTAAAAAAAATTTAAAAAAAAAAGAGAAGAAAAAGAGTGAAGTGTGAGAGCACACTGACAGCAGTCAATTTCTAATTCAAGCACAGTTTGAGTGCTCCAGCTTGGAGATTTGAATTTTTAATTTCACCAAGAGAGTGGGTTCCAAATTAAGCATCTGATGCACAGTCAGTCTGAAACTAGAATTGAGTTTACTGAAATAGAAAGTAATTTTCTCTTAACAGCTCAGTAGTGATCACATATAATGAAAATAAAACAACGTGGCAGTTCCTATATTGCCAAGGGTGAGGAGTCAGAATGCTTTTAGCTTTACAATTTAATATCAAGGTCCCAGGACAAATAATCCTCCTTTGCCTGCTGAAGGAAGTTTACCTTACAGCCCCAGCTGGGCTGTCAGGATGGGATGTCACTGCTGTCCAGACAACAATGGAGACAGAACGGAGCTCTAGACACGAAGAAAGCTGAGCAATAACTTCTCACAGAAAGCACAGCACCTCAGGATGCAGCTTAAATACAAGATACTGCAAAAGCCAGGCATGTACACAAACTACAGTTACGGCAATGCATGGGACATAGAGCCCACATGCAGTGAGGGGAGGCAAGCAAACAAGCAGTGCTGGTCCCTCACTCCCTCCCCTAAGAACAACATCTCAGGGCTTTGCATGAACCCCTGCAACTCTTTATGCTCCCACAAAATTTCTGTAGTTAGGTATTCTCTGCTCTTCACAGCAGCGATTGTGGGGATTGTGCTTTTGCTGGCTGACAACAAATCGTCACTCCAGGTGGTGAGACGAACATTCTCAGGTGAACCACGAGGCACAGACTGCAGCACTGCTCTCTGTCCTCAACAGCTGCACAGACTTCAGTTAACACAAGTCCTTGCTAAAGGCCAGCAGATTTCCTCAGCACCATCAGTCTGCAGATGCCATAGCCTGCTAGGGGTCAACCTTTGTGCTCCAGCAAAGTGAACGCAGTTCCCTTAGAGACCTATGCAGGGAAGATGCACATGATAACCCTTTTGAGATCTTCAATGAGAACATGCTCAAAAGCTAGCAGTCCATACTGCCCCAAATAAGAGCCCTGGCTTTGGAATCCAAATATGGTATTTCCTACCCACATCAGCAGGTATTGCAGGAACATTGCTTCCATAACCAGTCTACGGGAGTGACAACTCACATCAGATCTGAGTGACTGCCTACTCAGCTCCAGGAGAAGCTGAGAGTTAAAGCATTGGTTTCCAGTCATGGTGTGAGGCATAAGACTCAATAGAACTAAAGCACTGTCTTCACACAGATGTGAAAGCCATGACCACTAGAGGCAGACAAGGAGCAGAGGACACAGCCAAACAGCAGGTAGCCCCCATGATGAGGGAGCACATCATCAACAACAAATCTACTTTGATTGTCATTCTCTCATTTTTGTACGCCCCAACTCTGCCAATAACCATGCTTTCCACTGCTCCCACCAAACCCTGCCTTCTTTTCCACTAACTTCTCTTCTTGGTACCCAATTACTTTTCACAAACCAATTGCTCGTTTCTCTTCATGTAAGAGGAAAAGATAGTTAAAACAGAAATCTTTCCAATTGCTGCTCTAGACCTCTGATCAAACTCAGTCCAGAATGATAGCCATCCACAGAGCTCCCAAATAACGTTCAAAACCACACAGAGATACCCTCTTCCCCAGTATCACCCCTCAATACCACCTCTTTGGTTGTTTTTAGTTTATCCT
The DNA here is from genome assembly GCA_026546715.1 of Gallinago undulata. Lineage (NCBI taxonomy): Eukaryota > Metazoa > Chordata > Aves > Charadriiformes > Scolopacidae > Gallinago > Gallinago undulata. The sequence continues at coordinate 43,121,502 of JAOTQQ010000023.1, forward strand.
TTCTGTCATGACCCCAACAAGTACAACCCCACAACATTCACCTCACAAAAGCAAACAGGCATATCTCAACTTACCTCTCAAAATCCTCCTCACATGGACTTCCAGGCCCTCCAGCTCCCCTGTACCCTCAGACCACCCCATCCCTTCCTAAGTCGGGATCCTTCCTACTTCACACTCCCTGTCAGCTGGGCTCAGAAGTTTCTAGGCTTCCCCAGGTGCATTTAAAAGGAGCCCAATCCCGCTTCAGCTGTATCCACTGATTTCATTGCTTGCCTCCAGGTGCTCAAGCTTTTGGCTACCAGGTCTTCAGACAGTTCTTGGTGCTCCTGTTGCCTCTTTCAGAGCACACACACAGTTTGTATGAGCATCTAACCCAAACCCCTCTCTACAGGCACACTAGCTCCATTCATCCCCTTGAGATCACGAAAACACTCTTGTCAAAGCTTTTTTTCCTCGGGACTGTAAATCACTGCTATTCACATCTAGGAAATCAAGACAATTACCTGCCACAATTTACTCTGACAGTCTCTCTGGGCTAACACATATTAGCTAATAATACGGGTTATACTTATTAACATATGCCTATAGTGCTCAACAAATGCACATATTTTTGCCAGAGGTTTATTTTAACTTATTTCTGTCACATGCTATCTGTAACTCATTTAAGTATTCCTGTCTAACTACAAGGCCATAGGATCTGCCACCTTTTGTTGAACCTTATCTGTCTGCTCTTATTATCCAAGTAAATGAAAGCATAGTATTAGTCTTCAAAAATACTGTACGCTTTCATGGATAGCTTGAGGGTATTTCTTGCATGCCAAGGACTGTGTGATATTGTAATGAAACAAAGTCTTAAGCAAAATATTTCAAATTAAAAAATAATGAGAAGTAAACACAAAAATCAGACTGATCTTTCAAAAATATTCTCTAAATAGAAAGAAGATAGTCTTGAATAAACCAATGAAACAGGCTTTCAGGTCAGCATATTCTGGAATCAGCTTAGCATTTTAAAGGGATAAAAAAGGTGGTGATTGTACCATATGGTGTTAAATGTACACACCTGAAAAGATCTGCTTCAGTAAAAAGAAGCTTGGCAGAGGAAAACTTTTGAGCATCATTCAAATTGTCTTCCAGAATAAATATAGATCAATATAGATCGTTAACTCATTATCTGCAACACCTTTTTCGTTGTTGTTGTTTTTTTCATTTACTACTTGCTTTAGAAATACAGGATTATCAGTGTCTTTTGCAAGGTAACTTTCATTCGCCTATCCCTTTCAGTTGTATGGGACAGGCCTCTGGGTAGCATTGTGTGGTAGCATCAGGGGATTTCTTCCGCTGCTTCTTTCAGATTTACACACAGTACTGACAAGTAGTATTATTAAAAAGCAGCAGACAGAACTGCTGTAGCTTCCATTCAAGGAAAGCAAAGTGTTATCAGAAGTATTTGATCTCATCAGTCCTGAGATACAGCAGCAATCTGATGTATTAGCTAATGGTTAAAACAGACCACATGAGAAGCTACATGACCTACCCAAAGAACACCCAAGACAGAACCAAGGACTTACACGGGACTCCTGAAGAACAACTCAGGGTGGGGTGGTGGCATTTTCACTATAAGAATACATCTAAAGCTTTGTATCTTTAGAACTCCTGTCTTCATTGAAATGTCTGGAGTTTTAAAGAGCAGGATTTAGACTGAATTTTATCTTAATATTTTCAAAACTATCAAACCATGGGTATGTCATGGGTCTATGACTATCAAGTCATGGGTCCCCCTTAGACTAATTTTGCCAATAATGCTATTTTGTGTGTGACTCTCTACTAGTGAAGTTTCATTGGAAGCTTCAGGTTTGACTTCGAAGAAAACATCACATTGAAATGACTCCTTATCTACAATATGACTTCTGCCTGCCTACTTTTTGTACTCCAAATCTAAACAAGTTTATACTAATCTGCAGATCTACTACAGGAAAGTATATTTATAAAATATCTGTCAAGCAGTCCACTGTCCATAGACAGAAGTTCATTGATGAACTCCTTTAATTCCTGAGTCGAAAAGTGCTACCTTCAGGGTAAAAGCCTTTTAAATTCTCTGCTGACTAGGAAAAGAAAACTCACAGGATCTTGAAGGGACTTGCAAAGCTTCACAACCTAAAAAGCATCCTCTCCCTCCAGCCTCCAGAGAGCAGGAACACCTTGCATGCACAGCCTTAAAAAAACAAAGAGGTACCAATAAAACTGTGAGAGATACTGAGAAGACACATGGATTTTCATTTCTGTACAGTAAGTGTCATAGTGCTTTGCTGAACAAAAACATATGAAATGTCTTAAACTTAAATTACCTAAAAGTCCAAGTCATAAGCAAGGACTTCTGTACCAGAGAAAGCCATGAAGACAGAACTAAGGACATCTTTAAGGCTAGAATGCCCTCTTTGGGTGTAAAGATATATTTGCAGCAATGGTACATCAGCAAATACAGTGCTATAGGAAGAAAAGTAAATAAAAAGTGTGCTACTCTAAAACTTTTGAAGATGTTGTAAGTGGCATCTGATGACCCTTTTCTAGCATCAACAGTGAGGATAACAGCAATCCATACACAGCAGTGCACAGGGGCGGGGAGGATAAAAAAAAAGAGAGAGATTTGGACATAACTTAAAACAAGAGAGATTCAGATTCAGACTGGATACAGAGAAAAACTTTTCACCCTGAGGGCAGCTAAGAAGTGGAGCAGGCTACTCAGAGATGACATGCAGACCTTAGAAGTTTTCAAGGCCAAACACTATAAAACCCTGACCTGACCAACATGGTCCAACCTCAGAGTCAACCCTGCTTTGAGCTGGGAGTTGGACCAGAGACCTCCTGGGGTGCCCTCCAACCCCAATCACCACACCAAAGCTTTAAATATGTATCTCAGGACTTGCAGTATTCCACTAGTTACCTATGCACACAGCAAAGGTTCAAGAGTTTCATCTGTGAAGATGCATCCAACTTCACAAGAAAGCAATTTATCCGCTTTAACTCTACAAAGGAGTCACAAGGAAGTTGGTAAACAATAGTTTCATCACATCCTGGAAGGTGGAAACAACTGACTTTCTATTAATAAAATTAAGAATAAAGCTCAGTACTTGAAATAAATAGGTTCTCAGCCAACATTTAAGCATCCAGCATACCCACACACACAGAAATCACAAGCTTCAATTATGGTCAGTGCCTGAAGCAAGACAGACCCCGTAAGGCATAATAACATAGGAACTCCTATTGTTCCACAGCAGCAGACATTTAGTACTTAGCTGGTGATTAAATGATGCTCATGAGCATCACTTAAATGTCACTTTGATCTACTGCAGTTATTTCACAAAATGTTTATTACCGAGGCTTTTTATTGGCTGCAAAAACACTGGAGAGCATTTCTCTCAAGACATTATTCAGTTTGCTATATTAAAAATTATTTTGATACCTTTTCCTAGGCTGCTTGCCAATTGGAAGACAAGACAGAGACATCTGCTAGACTGTAACTGTCTGAAGACACTTGCCTTTCAAAACCATAATGCCTAAATGGTGCCAGGAGCATTACAGACACACACACCCCCAACATCGTTTCTGAACAGCTGCAACAAAACCTGCCTCTCACACAAAGTTCCTGGTGAAGGAAGGAGGTAGACCACCTCTGCCCAAGGAATACCGCCTCTACCCTATCCAGTCCATGAAGTCTAATTATAACGTGGGCATGGAAAAAGACAAACCTGAATACACTGCCACACGGCTGTATCAGCCAGCCGTAACTGTGCCACAGATGTACATTTATATAACTGGATGCACTAATACAGTTATTTATGTATGTCCCCTTCGCTTTCCTGGTTTAATTTAGAACTTGAGGGATTTCTGGGGCTGATCTGTTTCTTCTTCTAGTACTTTGCAATGCTGGTGTTTAAAATACATACACTGCTGCTAAGAATTCCTTAGAACAGCCTCAAGCTGGCCTCAATGTCTTTACCTGGTCTGTTTGGGTTTTTATTGTTATTGCTACTATTAATATTCCCTACTTGGCTCCCTGCATTGTAATCCTCCTTTTAAAAATTTTTCTCATATTTTAGATCATGATTTTCAAGTCACAAGAGCCCATTGTTAGACAGCTAACACGTAGAAGAACTGCTCCTAAGATGAGACCTGGAAGAAAGACGGCAACCCTGCATGTTTTTCACGTGGCTTGAACAGAACGGTCGTACTGGCCTTTCAATATTAAAACCACTCTAAATTTACTACAGCCACACTTAACGTCTGGGCTTCCAACTTAACGCCTAGGCAAAGCACAGAGTTTCACTAAGACCTGGAAGCACAGAGAACATAAGAAACGTGCGTGTCCAGATCCAACAGAAAGGCCTGGACCTTCACCAAGAAATTCACTGGCACATCAAGCTCACCGGAAACACAGCAAAAATGTTGCTACACACTGTTATCACTAGTTTTAACAAAGTTATTTTAAAACGATACAAAGTTAATTCGGAAAGCCAGTGGCATCAGTACGCACAACCTGGTCAACTCAGCCGAGATGAAAAAGCGTTAATTGCCGTGCTCCAGGGGATAAACAGAAGGCCCTGAACAAGAATAGGGCAAGCCAGCAGATTTCACAGAGGGTGACCAGAAGTCCTATGGGTTGTTCTTCCCAAAATGGCAAGATTGGTTACTAGTTCCCGGTCCTATCTCATACAGAAAAAGGTGATAACAAATGTACCTCTGAAAAACTAAGCAGGATAACTATACTCAAGGCAGGAAGAGAACACCTTGGCTAACATGAAATGGCTCCTAAATTCACCCTAGAGCAGATGATCCCACGGAAAATTCTGTCATTGGTAAAAGCTGGAAAATTCTCAATCTGATAAAACAACAAATACCCTACTACTAGTGCTCACTGCATGCGAAACAAGAAGCAGAAGCTGGTCTTTCCTTACCTTAGAGCAACCTGAGACCCTCTGACAAAGTAGGATTTTTCCCCATCTTCATTCTCACAGGCAGCAGACAGCCAGCACTGGCACAATGCTCAGGGGAGACATGAACTGGAGCAGCCTTTCTCACGGCCAAGTCTGTGCAAGACCCTGGTGAACCACAAGCATAAGAACACTACAGCAGCTCTCTCACCAGGATCATGTTCAGGTTTCCCAGGGAAAGGGGAAACGCAATACCTGTTGATCATTAACTGGTTTGGGAGCAAAACCACATGGAGGGCCACTTGCACCAGTGCTGCACTTAAGGCAACAGCAACCAGGCCTTTCTCACGCAATTTCAAAGAGGGTATCTCAAGGTTTTCACAGTTCTAAGCAAATAAATATGTACTGCTCTCCTAAACAAGGGCTCTGGCAGGACAGAAGCAAAGCTTCAGCATGATGCCCAGCCAAAACAGTGTTGCCCAGCCACAGTGGCAGCATAGCTAAGGTATCTGAGAGCATCTCATGCCCCTGAGACTCCACACCACTGCTGGCGCACAGATGTCAACACCCTATCCAAGTCACTCCCACTGGGGACGTAGCAACCACAAAGATGTTAAAATTAAAGAAATCTTCCTACAGCAATGTAAAACACCACCAAACTCAGCAGTTGTCTAGCCCACTCTCCCGAGACTGGTGCGCTTATCGCTCTTCAAGAACAGAGCTGGGAACACAGCACATCCACAGCTCAGCTCCTGCAGATCACAGCCCGAGCTACTCATGCAAATACTGACAGGGTAATGCACTGTTCAATAAATGGGAACAACCAAGCCCCAGCAAACAGCTGTGCTGCCCATTCCCCCCACCACCTGGGTCTCCCTGGGCCATTAGCAACAGGAAGCACCTGGACCTCAGCCCAGCGCATGAAATTCAACCTCATCCCTGCCTCAGTAACCATCCCTGGCCAAAATCTTAACAGAGAAGGGAAAGCTCTTATTCCCAAAGCCATGCTTTCCAACAATAGGGGAAAGCAAACCCTTCTGATATGATCAGTTTAGCCCTAGCAGCAAAAAGTAAGGTATTTTACAGGGCTGAGGCTGCCTGGATTTGCCACGCTGAACGGGCTTGGTGTTGCTCCTTCCTTGGAACCTCAGGGTATTTCCCTGAAGTAAACCATAGATGTGGGAAGGGAAACAACCAGAGCACAAGAATTAGATAGCCACAAGAAAAAAAGCCAGCAGCTATGAGCATCTGGCCTTGCAAGTAGTCTCCACCAGCACCATTCCAGGTGCCTATATATCTACAGTAGTGATAATCCATAAAACTAAGATGACATGTCAGTGGAAAGGATGCTTACCACCATATCATTACAGATGGGGAAAAAAAATGCTTTCAGTATCCCAATAAAAAAGCAAGAATGCAGCTCACTAGCAGGAAAAAAAAAAAAATCTTTCCAATTCCCAGGCTCTCTGGAGATTTTATGGCTTCCAAAAACAAAACAGAAAGACCCTAAGAATGGCTTCCTTCAATGGTCAAAACACACTTTTCAGACCCAAAGGCCTGGTTGACCATTTAAGCTCAAAGTGCTGCCAGATAGACGAGCTGAGCTAGGGCTCTGCTCACCCCATCAATCAGCAAAGCTGTGAAGCCATTGTCAAACTTCATTATCTACAGGCATATTGAGAACATCACTATAATTTTATTCTTATTTTCTATTATTATTATGTAGAATTCAGCAAGGTCTTGAAAAGCTACATCAATGCCACTTGCCTCAGCTTACACAGATCTGGAGACTTGCAAAACAATTCAGAAAATGTAATGATATCAACTCCCAGTTCCTGCCTTTCCCACAGATACTAACCCTTTCATTCTTAATCAGCTTTACAATACTTTCAATCTCTTGACTTTTTGCTCCACAGGTTGCCTCAAAGTTGCTGTACTAACGTATTTCCCTCCGTAATGGTTTCCTGCCCCACTGACCTCTCAGCCCAGCGAAAGAAACCTTTCAACTAGAGTCCACTAAACCCCTCCAGACAACCAAGTCTTCTGCCACTGCAGAGAACAGGGAAAGTTCACATGCACCACATTCATTCCACTCTGAGCTTCAAGCAGCCACTTTTCCCACGCAGCTCTCTGCAAGGAGATTTTATGATCTGAGCATACATACACTGTGTTTAGCAAATTACTGTTACATTTGCAGTTCTGACTTGAGTAGTGTTTGATCTGATGTATAAATACAGATAATACATACACCTTTGAAACAAAAGGTGCTAGCTAAGCACTATTAAGAAAATGCATTTTCCAATTTCCATGCCTAATTCTGCATACACAGACGTGGTAAAATCTAGATATTTTTTTTTTATGCTTGTTGTTACATATAAATGTATTGACAGAAGGGAAAAAGAACAGAGTAACTAGACAATTTTCTCTGACACCGGGGTCGCACACAACTAACACACCTATTTTTAAGGCAGCAAGAGAGGAAGAAAAGGGAAGAGGGAATGAGAAAGAACAGAAAGTGCCACCAATCATACTCATTAGACAGCAGGGTCCCAATTAGTGATTTATCACACAGAGATAATAAGAGATGTGCTGGAAGGAAGCGTGGCTGTAAGACGAAGGAGAGTCTGAAAAAGAGAGAGCAGGATTGTACAGTATGTACAAAGCGGAGGCAGAATCCAAATCCTGGGTGCCCCAAAGGAATCGCACTGAACAAAGAAACCCCACTTGAGGGAAGCACATGATCTCACCCCTCTGCCTGCAGACTTCAGATTAGTCATTAAGCCACTTTACATTCTCGGTACCAGTAAATAGGGAAGTAACTCCACATCAATAGCTAATTCAATTTCCATACAGAAAACCCATGTTTAACAAACAAAGTATGTCGATAGCAGACCTCAGCTTCCACAGCAGCAGTAACTAGGAGGCTTGAGAAAGAAACATTTCTCCCTGAAAGCGTTTCTCAGGTGAGCAGTTAATGGAATCTGTGCCTATATGCTAAAAGAAAAAAGAAAATTCAATGGTGTGTTAAATAGTTAACATTATACACAATTAAGTAAACACCTCCAAATAAAGATACTACTGTGCTTAACACAGGCACAGTAGCCTTTGTTCAGTGCCAGAGGGCCAAGTTTTCCCTCTTGTGACTTCTGATTTACAAAGGACACATTCATCCTGAATACATAAGTGTTTTGCAGCAGTTTTCCTTCAAGAATATTGAATAGTATTACAACATACCCTGGGCTCAATCCTAATCTAAGTGACACAGCATGAAAGGGCTGCTCTCTGGAAGAAGACACAAGATGATAAGGATGAACTTGGAAATCGCTATGGCAACTCCACAGGTTCCTTTCTGCTCACCTTCGAGGCTGATACTCCAAAGGAGGCAAGAAAACTGCTTTCCACAGGAGTCACTAATACGCATTATGGCTGAAACCAGAAAAGGCCACAGACTGTCTGCAACTCAATTAGAAAGAAGATTTGCTTGAGGAAACCCAGTGCTGAAATGAAAAAAAAAAAAAATCCTAACTCCCAAGGAGTGTGTACACACTCCAGTAGATCTCATATGAAAGGTCAGGTGGTTCAGTAGTTGTTGGAGACCCAGGTTATGGCAAGCAAAAAAAGCCTGAGTGTGCCTAATTTGTGAACAAAGTCAGAATTAACCTTTAGGGTTTTCACTTTTGTGCATACAAAACATTGTTTGCAGTGTTTTCCATCTTCCAGTTCATCACAATTACTTTATCCTGCTGTTGATAAATCCTCTTTGCTTACACAGCCCCACTACAATTCCAGCAGCAGCAGCTTAGGCCCAAACTTTTGGCTTCACTTCAGTGAGGAGAACAAAGGCTGATTTATCTAAATTTAAAGAGGGAGGAAGCCAGTGGCAATACAATACTTGCCTCTGACCACACTTTAGAGGTCTATGCAGCTGCACTGTAACCATCAGTATCAGGTATGAGAACAGATTATTTTCACTACCAAATCTCACAGATCTATACAGAAAATTGATAACTTTGATAGCATAAACACTGGGAAGTAAGAAAAAAAAGACATAGTTGGAGATGGTCTTAATCTCAGGAAAAAAAAACCCACTGTTTGTAAGCAGCTGGGGCTTTGTTTGCATTCCCTTGACCCACCATGATCACAACATTTTAGGCAATCACAAACCCCTAAACTTGGCTTTTTTTCTTTTTAAATCAAATATTTATTTTAAACATCCCTACTTTTCACTTTCATACATGCTTAAAAGCCCTATCAATAGTAAAAATCGACTAAGTTCAACTGGAAAACCACTCTCAACACCTTCCTAGAAGGCGACTCATGAAGACTTTAACTTCAGCAATGAGACGGGCAAATATGCATACAACATAATTAAAGGGACTTAGTACTTAAACAACAGGAAAAGTTTAAAAAAGTAGAACTTCTCCCACTTTCATGAGTTAGTGCAAGGCCTATCACAAATTAGCAAGTAAGTGAACAAATACCAAAGAATGAAACCAGAGATAATGCATCCCAGTGGACTTTGTTCACTTATTTGAAAACTCATTTACTTTTAATTACCAGTAGCGCTTGCTGGTATATGTTCCACAGCATATTTTGCAAAAGCCTTTATTATAAAAGCACTTCACTGCAGAGCTCTTCAATCACTATTCAGAAGCATAGCAAAAAGTAACTCAAACGCTTGTAGACACAGATTAGTGTGGACCATCAAAACATGAATGAGCTGTTTTCTATTGAAGCGCTGGCAAGGACAACTGAAGTGTTCAAAGAAAGTCATGTTGGATTAATAGAGCTCGGGGAACCACAGATCCCAAAAAACCCCAAAAGGCAGTGGACACACCCAGTAAGCAATATGCCCGCCTTCCCCAGCTCTCCTGGGAAAGATGAAGTGGGCTTTTTTCCCAGAATTTCCCCAGAGGTCCAACCTTTTGCCAGCATCAGTTGGCAGCACAGGCAGCCCTGGCTTGGGGCAGCTGATGGATGCTGCTCTGAAGGAGGAGAAGGAGAGCAGCTCATCCGCATGAAAGATCACAGTCTTTTAAAACTCAGTTATTCATTAAAGTATATAAGCACAACTTCTCCATTAAGATGACAGTTTCCTTTTTCTTTCTTTAGGCCACTTTTAGAGGTATTATATGGGTTGCTTTTCTACCATTACTTCCCTCTTTGCAGTTGGTTATTTAGGAGAAAAAAAAAAGAAATACTATACATCTTTGTATCAATATAACCGCTTCCACACTGGCAGAGGTGAAATCAGAGGATTTTTTTGAGTTTAAAAAAATAATAATAATAATAACGCTATTTCAATGTTGTAACACAGTTTCCTAGAGTACAACTACTGTGAAATAAATACTATCATCACCAGGGACTTAAAACAATAAACAAACGCTAAACTTTCAGACTGCGAAATGAAAGACTTTTTTTTTTCTTTTTTTTTTTTTTTAACTAAAAGCCCTCAACTCCCCCGCATTCAACACCACTCCCCGCCTCAAGAGCTGCCGTACCCACCCCCCCCCGCTTGAAAGCAGCGTCCAGCCGAGGCGTCCGGCCCCTCCAGCCGAGAGAAGCGCTGCCGGCCCCCGCCCCGCGAGGCTTCTGCCTCGCTCCCCCGCGCCCCCTACTCGTTCCCGGGCTTCGCTCGGCGCTTCGCACCCCTTCCAGCCCTCCGGCCGGGCACCTGCCCCGCCGGCCTGGCCCGCCCTCCCCATCAGGCCGCCCCCGCTCACCTGAGCTCGCCGCCTCCCCCCCGGTACCGCCCGGCCGGTGTTGCGGCCGCCACATCCCGATTCCCCCCCACTTTCCCCCCACACACACACTTTTCCACTTCACTCCTCACCGGAGCGGAAAGCGGCGGTGGCGCCGGCCACTCCCAGCCGGGGGCGGGCCGCAGGCAGCTCCGCCGCCCCGGAGAAGGGAGAGGGCCGCCGGGCGGGCCCGGCTTTGGAGGGTGTTGCGGGGCGGGAGGAGGGGTGTCCTCCATGTCAAGGCCCGTACAGTTGCCTAAGGCTGTCCGGCCTCTTTCTTGTTCCCCAAGGTCTGCAGGACAGCGGCGTGAAGTTAGGAGGGAAGGCAAAGCCTGCTCTCCATCTGCATCATAGGGTCGTCTAGGTTGGAAGGGACCTTTGAGATCATCGAGTCCAATCATCAACCCAAAAAATGACAAAAAAAACATCACTAAACCATGGCTCTAAGGACTACATCTGCCTGTATTTTGAATACCTCCAGGGATGACGATTCTACCACTTCCCTGGGCAGCCTGTTCCAATGCTTGATAACCCTTTCAGTGCAAAAAAATTTCCTAATGTGCAACCTAACTCCCCTGGCCCAACTTAAGGCTGTGTCCTCTTGTCCGATCGCTTGTTATTTGGGAGAAGAGACCAACCCCCACCTCACTACAACCTCATTTCAGGTAGTTGTTAGAGAGTGATAAGTTCTCCCCTCGGCCTTATTTTCTCCAGGCTGAACAACCTGGTTCCGTTGGCTGCTACTCATACAACTTACTCTCCAGAACCCTCACCAGCTTTGTTGCCCTTCTCTGAACTCGATCCAGAACCTCAGTATCTTTCCTGTAGTGAGGGGGCCAAATCTGAAGGGACCAGCACACCAGAAAAAGCTGTCTCTGCCGGGCATGCAGAGCTGTGCAGCCTCTCTCCCACACGTCCTGGGGAGCTGCAGTCCCAGCATCGTGGGGATATGGCTATGCCAAATACACATACCAAAAAACACCATCGAGAAATTATTCCTTTTCAAACCTAGCCATACCATGTGTTGCTGGGGTCTTACAGCCACGACGGTGACTGCTCACGGGCCCTTCTCTGGCACAGCCTTATGTGTCAGATACTTGCTGGATTCAGCAAGACATACAATTAGATAGTATGGTATTCGTTGGCTTTCTGTGGCTTAAATGTGGAATCAATCTCTCCTCTGTATGTATATTTATTACTTTTGTACAGTTTCACATCTCTTGGTGGGAAACACAGCTTTTTCATTTTGTTGCAAGGTGCTATCATTTATATATATGTATGGGGTTTGGCTGGGATAGAGGCGCTTTTCTTCATAGCAGCTAATGTGGTGCTGCATTTTGGATTTGCGGCCAAAACAGTGCTGATAACACAGGGATGTTTTAGTTACTGCTGAGCAGTGCGTGCACAGATTCAGGGCCTTCTCTGCTTCTCGCGCTGGCCCAGAAGCAAGAGGCTGGGGATGCTGATGTTGGGAGGGGATACAGCTGGGACATTTGAGCCCAACCAACCAAAGGGATACCCCAGAACATGTGACATTGTGCACAGCAGTAAAAGTCAGGGAAAAGAAGGAGAAAGAGAGGACATTCAAAGTTACTGTGTTTGTCTTCCCAAGTAACCATTATGCGTGATGAAGCCCTGCTTTCCTGGAAATGGAGAAACATCTGCCTGTCGATGAGAAGTAGTGAATGAATTCCTCATTTTGCTTTTCTTGCACACTCAGCTTTTGTTTTCCTTCTTAAAGTGTCTTTATCTCAATCCATGAGTTTTCTCAGTTTTTACCCTATCCCCCTGGGGAGGAGGGACTGAGTGGCTGTGTGGGGCTCAGCTGCCTGCTGGGTTAACACACAACAATATACAGCAAATCATTTATAGTCCTTTTTCCAAGATTTTTCTGAGGCTGTCCTCTTGAAGTTCACTGCAACACAAAATTCTGCTAAAATTTCCTCCCCTGTCTCGTTCTGTAGAAAAACCTAGTCCCCCATGATTTCCCATGTATCTTCTTCTTCCTAGTTAACATGTACATTACCTGGTATTTCACACTATCCCTAGTGTGAAACACACTAGAGCATTTCTCTACTGACACCCAGTTTTAGTTCTACTGATACCCACAGGTAGGAGCTTTATATAGACTTACAACTCTCCACTGAATACAGCTTTGTATCCACTTTGCTGAAGTACCCGCTTCCATCATGGAACATCATATTCACTATATGAGCCATGTACATGGAATCAGCATTTTTCAAGATGACCTCTGTGCATCCTAGTCTTCAAAAATGCTTCACTCTGTCAGATACAGCAAATGCTATTATAAGTTTAAAATACCATCCTGTGCACTGGGAAGTTTTCACAACATTCAGAAAAGTTGCTAAAAAAAAGCCCAGGTTTATCTAACAGCTGACAGCTTACTGATGTTCCCAGGTTTCAGTTCATTTATTAAGACATGCAGGACACGCTAAAGGAGTTTTGACCTCATGTTCCAGTCTGTGCCCTTCCTGACTTGTAAGAGAAGATAGCAAGCAGCTGTGCCTCAAGCACCAAAAATAGCCACACATCCTTCTCCTTCTTCCTTCAGCCCTGCCGCTGTGCGTCTGAGTGAGACGATGTCAGTGCTAGCTCCCATCAGTCAGAGAGAGATGTGTTATCAAAGGGCAGCTGTGGTGGTGCAGACAAAGGGCCCATCCAGCACAGCCTTGCCTCCAAGTCAAGCCTCAGCAAGAGTAGGAACAAGGCAGCACACACACCACTTCCCCTTTGGACTCCCCCACCCTCTGCCCAAGGGGCTTCCTCAGCTCAGTTTGGTTTTTGAGTCAGTCACCAGCAGTGGATCTCATGCTCTCCAAGTGCTTGCCCAGCCTCCCCTCAAGCCCACTTCAGCTCTTGGCACACACAGCATCCACGGGTAAGGGGTTCCCCAGGTCTCCATCCACTGCACGAGGCACCAGCTCCCAGTGCTTGCTCTGAGCCTGGCTATGGCCAGCTGCCTTTGAGAGCTGCCAGATTTTTATGCTTGAAGAAACAGAGATTTTTCCCTATGTGTTCATGCCTCTGATGATTTCCGTATGTGTTATCACATGATGTGATCCCTTTTCCAAACTGCTAAGTGCTAATCTATTTAGACTGGCTTTGTGCAGAAGCTGCTCCAAAGCTTTATCTTTTTTACCCCTCTCTATTTCTGCTTTTTGGCATGAGAGGGCTAAGTAAGGGTGCAGGTTAGCTATGGATTTCTGCAGTGGTGTCATCTTCATGTTTCCTGTTGTGTTCTTTACCATAGTCTGTAACCCTGGATTTGTTTTTCTGACTGCTGCTATACGCTTAGCTGATATTTTCTGATATGTAAGTGATCCCATAGTTTCCTTCTCAGTAGCAGTAACCATCTCAGAGCTTTTAAGCTTATATGAAAGGTTCGGATTGTTCTTACCAGCAGGTGATGATTCAATTTATACACAGTGAATCTCTTCTGTTGTTTGATTGAGTCATTCAGCCTCATAAGGTCCTTCTGCAGCTCTTTGTAGCCAGCCCTTGTTCTTAGTACCTCAAATACTCAGCGTAATCAACAGACTTGCTTCAAGTGCTTTTATAGTGAACAACAGAGGTTCTGGAGACGCTAATCAGTCCAAAGCTACCAAAAGGTAGCTATTTTCTAAACTAATATTCAAAAGAAGCATAGCATAATCTGTACTCAGAAAGAAGCCCTGTTAATGGGTTGTTTGTGTTTGCTCTGATTCTACTCCAAGAATTAAACTTTATCCCAACCTTCAACCCTTCTTCTTCAGGTGGCTTTGCCTTACCTCATGTTTGCTCACATCAATGTGTGTATTTTACAGAAAAGTCCCAGCACAACAGAATACTCAGGAGACTGTAATGCATTTCCTTGTTAGATAATCAGCGGTATGTGTCAATATATCTATGTGTGTATGTATATATATATATATGTATATTGAATGTGGCAATCTGTTCCTTTATCAAGAGAGGAGCTGCTTTTGGACCATCACGCTCCTTTGATTGCCAGACCATTAGAAAGGATTTCGAGGGAGATGGTGTATAGTTTCTACAGAGGACTTCAAGCATACCTGGAGAAAAAGGTGCAGGAAGCAGATAGAGTTTTGATGCAAATACTAGTAGGTGAGAATAGAATTCTTGGGGTTTAATGCTGTTTGAATTGTGCCCTTCTGATGTGCTGATCCAAATGATTCAGTGAGACATCCAGAGCTTACAAAGAAATCTACCCACCTACCGTTTCCCTTAATGCACTTTTGGGCAGTACTTAGATGTTTGGAGTGAGATGGATAAAGTAAGAAATCACAGAGGAGAACATGCCTAACAGAAGATATGATGTAGCTATCCTCTATTTTAGATTAGACAGGAGGGAGTTGGAGTGTTTTGTTATTTCTAAATTTCCAGTTTTCATTTTGATAGCATATATGGACACAGCTGCCAAAAGAAATGGTCTGCCTGCTACCTCCACTTCTTCTCCAGTTGTGCCTTCCTTCCCTTCCCCCACGCTACTGCCTGCTTTGTGCTGGCAAGAGCATTTCTCTGGCTCTACAGTAAACTGGGAACAGATGTGGATTTAAACCTTTCTTTTCTTTTCTTTTCTTTTCTTTTCTTTTCTTTTCTTTTCTTTTCTTTTCTTTTCTTTTCTTTTCTTTTCTTTTCCACCAAAAGCCTCTCTCCAGCTGAAAGTGACTATGAAACTACAGCATTACATGCTGCATCAGAAATCCCACCAAATTTTAACAATCCCTTCTCTGTACTGATGGCAGTGCTGCTGCCTCTTTCCTCCTCAAATGACTTCCTGATCCCTCATGCCAGTTCAGAATTGCCCCCTCTGTTTTCCACTCCTCATCTCAGCCTTTCTGCTTCTCATTGTCTACACATGGCTGCTTCTTTGTGTGGTACCTTCGCTTCCAATTGACATCAGTGTATGAGAGCTCCCCCTGCACCTGCGGCCACCATGAACAGATTTCCTGTAGCTTTGTCCCTTATGACCTCTGGTTCGTCTCACAGCTCAGCTGCAAGCTCTGCTTTTCTTCTTCTTGCATTCATCTTTGTTTTTTACTCCCTATCCCATCACTGCTGCACCAGAGACCTTTTCTATTTCAGTAGTAAATAACGTATTCACCAAAACATGCTGCAGAAGGGAAGCCAACTCTACTTGCAAATTCAAGTCGAATTCAGAAGGAAAAAAAAAAGGTTTTGCCTGGCAGAAAAATGAGGAAAGCCCAGACATGTTAGACTTATTAATTTTGACCTTGCCAGGACCAAGACATCTAGATCTTTTTAACCTAGGCTCACAGGTGGCACTGCAACACCTACCATAGAGCAGAAGAGTAAATAACCATCGTGCTCATATCCTCATGTTCCAACACAGATTTTCTCAAGCTGTTCTTCTCCTCATGCCTCCTTCACTTTAAAAACCATTAACATGACACCTTTTGAAGCATGGCTTCAGCATGGCCTAGGGAAGCTGCAATGGGGTGGGAAGCCAGGTAAGGGTGGCTGGGGCAGAGCAGCAGCATGGGCTGGGGCAGACCAGATTGAGATGGGAGATGTGTCCATGGGGAGGTGGAGCAGCCAGGCAAGCTGAACATATCACACCAGGAGACTCAGGACGTGGGATGACGATAACTACAACTGGCCAGGAGGCTGGGAGATGGCAGCTCAGCTCTGTGGTTTGATGTGGCCACAGGTTCCTCTTCCCCACGTTGCTGTCCTCCGCACAAGCCAGAACCTGGCCAATACTTTTCCCTTGCCTGGTCCTGCTGAAGCCACAACCTCTGAGCTGCTTCCTTTTCACCTGCACGCCCTCACAGCTCAGCTCACCACCTTTGCTTTCCACTCAGTAACATCTTTTGCAGGGAAAACTAACACTTTCTTCCACTTTTCCTTCATTTTCACATTAACTGGCCAAAACCAGAACTCATTTCACTTTCAGTGGTAAAGTTCATCCCCAAAGGATTGTTCTCCGTCAAAAAACAGTAAAAGTAAGGGCATTTCAGGTTAATCTGCAAAGAACTTTAAGTATGTTTATTTTAGCTCACCCACAGAACTGAAGCAAATTTTTTTGCACAGCTTTAATCAGTACTTAGCTTCGATATACCATCATGCCCTCTCCAAAGTGAGATGTTCTAAATTCAATTGTGCTTTAATTAACTCTGTGGGTACTTACAATAACTCTGGAATGTACTTGTGATGTGATTAGCATAAAGGTAATCTTCATAATAGATAAGTAAATAAAATAAATTGGAGTGCTTAATGCAAAAGATAAAAGTCCCTGTCCCAGTTATTAAACCACAGAACTCCCAGATATTTCAGCTAAGACAGGATTTTGTTAAAAAAATTTAAACAACTTTTTAAAACAAACTCATGAAAATTGGAAAGAAACTGATAAGACTTTAATGTGATTGTTGTTACAGGTGAATACATTTTGCTTTCCAGTGTCATCTTTTTGGCTTCTCATGTACACTTGTAATGGAGCAGCAGGGTAACTGGCATGCTGGCATCATTTTCTGATCCTGTTCCACAGACAGTGACTCAACAAGTCTCAGGGTAGACTTCAAAACAACAGTAAAGCTGATAGCTCATTACCACTTCGTGCAAAAATGTTTATGGGATTAAGAATTATATATTATAGATAACTCAAAATGTTAGAAGGTGTAATCCGGTGGATACACAAATCAAAAGTCTTTGGATGTTTATTTTGACTGAACGTCTTCCTATAAACTTAAATTCTTCCAAGAAAATCATTAGTTTTCCTAGAGACAACTCATCACTAGCAAACAAGCTGAGGATTCATATTGCTGTTGTCCAGACTTTAAAAATGGATTTTAGGGACCTTTACTCATAGTACTGTGGACCAGCTGTAATTCTAAGTCAGTAGATCAACTAAGAACAAAACTGGGAGAAATGAAATCAGGAGCACTGGTGGTTTAAAAAGCAGAATAAATATATTTTTCTCAGCAACTATCCTTTTTACCATACTACCCCCCCCAAATTCCCATCTGCCCCAAATTTATTTGTCTCATGGGCTTCAGCATCTACTGCTTGACAGAAACATTACAGTACACCCACTAAGTAAACAATCATTCCTGCATTCATCTGTTTGCATCTGGATCTGGTATTGTTTTCTGTTCAACTGCCATTATGATGCTGTTTTTCACAGCACACGTGTTTGGATTTGAACTTATTATTTGGCTGTAACATTCATGTTAATTGACCCCACCCCTTTAACTTCCCTTACCCTTAGGAGGATCACTGTATACTTCCATTTTCCTGTGTGGATTGAGAGGATGACATAGAAGGGCATGCTTGGGGTCTGGGCAGTCCCAGTGACTCTGGCACAGGGTCTCTCACAGACATCTCACACCTTCACAGAGCTGTGGCAAGAGCTTGTCCCATCCTGCAGCACTGGGACATGGCTGCTCTTGCTGGTTTTCCCACACTCCTGCCAGTCCCCGGCTAACTGCACCAGTGCTGTCGCATGGCCTGCCCGTGCCGTGGTCCAGGGGACAATGCTGGCTAAGGAATGATCCTGTGACCTGCCCACAGCTGGCCAACACAGTGCATGTCCTGGGTTGTACAGGGCCCCTCAGAGCTGCTCATGTACCCAGCCACAGAGAGCGTTCAAACATGTTAGCTTTGGCAACGAGCTACCGCTGCATTTGTTTTTCCCATTTTCATGCCAATATACTTTACGTGTGTAGGAGCGTCTAAATGACGTATTAACCACAAATACAAGATATTTAAAGTGCAAACGTGTGAAGGATGTTCCTTGCCAGACTGGGAACTGCATGCCAGGAACCCAAGGGTGCCAGAGCAGAACTGCAGTCCAGGCATTGAGTCTCCAGCTGGAGGCTTCATATCTAGCTTGATCCACGTACATCTCCGCTGAGACTGTCCTTGGCATTTACATCAGGAACTGCAAGTTATCCTCTGATTGCGTATGGTTACGTCAGTAGTAACTGCAGAGGATTTTTGCTGCTCTGTTAAAACAACCCTTCTGCTACCTGCAGAGCTTGCAGAGGAGCTTGGGGAACTCACTGGCATGGGAAGACCGAAGGGCTTAGTACAGGGAGTGCACACTGTGCCTAACTCTGAGCTTGTGGCATATCCAGCAGATTCTGGGACACAGGATTGAGCGGGGGGGCCTTGGGAGTTTATCTCATCCTTCCCTCCGCCCGAAGGAAGAGTCACACATCTGGCATCTAACATGCTGTAAGTGGCTGTGGTTAGGTGATTGAATCTCACCCTGATGTTTTACCCCAGTATAACTGTTTATACACTGGTGATGAAGGCTGGTATCTTTTTCCTTTGAATAAACTAAATAAAGTGAACCCTACAGCAGCTGATGAAAGGCTTTTTTTTTTTTCCCTTTCAGTTCTTGATTTATTTCTGTGACTCTTCAGTGCTCTCTGTCAGTGTGAACACTCCAGCAGGATACATATTCCAGCAATGGTTTCATGTGGGGCTTTTGATCCCTACCCACTTCTCACCAATTGCGTATCCAAAGAGAGTCAACACCTTTTCTCCCATCACACTGTGAGCTCCTACTGAGTTGCTTCTCTGTTCTGACCTCTCCAAAGTGTTTCAGAGTCACTGCTTACCTTCTGAAACTCACCTCCTGTAAGTACAGCCTCTCTTCCTGCTTTTTAGATATCTAATTTATCTAGATATCTTAGAACTGTACTAAGACATCACTTGCCCAGGTGGGCTCTCTACTGAGCAATCCTGGCCACTCTAGATGGCTTGTCTTTTCATCATTATTTGCCACCTGGCCAGTGTTTGCACTATCCAATTTCTTAGCAGAAATGTTATGTTTATTGTCAGATCTTGACAAAAACATTGAACAGCAATAAGTCTTATAGTGCTCCATGCAGACTTCACTACAGTAACTCCCGTTCCTTAACAGTTCTCCTTGGACAACTGTACTTTTTTGACCTACTAGGTCTCATACTATTGAATATTTTGATCTTACATAGTTCTATCTGTTTTCAAAAAATAAAAATTAAAAAAAAAATCAGGCTGTTGTGCGATACTAGTTCAAATAACTGACAGAAAACTCTGACACTATGATGATGGTCCATATCCACCAAACTTGTGCTCTCATCAACAATGAATACTAAGCTTCAGGCCTGACAAGGCTTGTTTTCGTTAACACCTTCCACACTTTCAAAATCACCATCTTCAATTCACAACTGATTGGGTCCTTTACCAGTAATTAAATTATTTTTAGTGACCGCCCCAGGCAGAGGTTAAGCCGATCTGCCTAGAGTTACCTGAGGCCAGCCTCCCTTATTGAGACAGAGCCTGTCATTAGCACATCCTGACCTTCTGGGGTTGTGCCAGGACCCAAAAGTCACCTAACCCAAACACTGGCAAGGACTTCCTCACCTGGGGGGTGACTGGGGAGGGAGCAGGCAACTCAGGCTAACCAGCTTCCTAATATTCATGATAAATTCCCAAGACTCACTTGAGAGATCTTCAAAAATCCCAAGTACCCTCCTCCTGCATTCTCATTCTTTGTCACCACCAGCAGATGGAACAGCTACGTGTGAGTAGTGAGGCTTGCCCATCACTAAGATCTGTCTCTGCCTAGGATTTCTAAAACATACCCTTATCAGTCTTTCTAATTGTTGACTTCACATCCTCACTACTATAGTGCTTGCCTGAGAATGTGCGGATGGGCAGCATAGCAGGCATCCAGGCATTTCTGGGGCAACAGGAAAAAACATACTCTCTTCTGTGACCTTCACACGCCTTGCTTGTTCACAGGTATTTTTCTGACTGTGCTGAGCCGAGAGCCAGTCCTGCTAGTGGTACTGCTGTTTCTGCCTGATTAGAATCATAAAGGAAATATTTCTCTGGTCGGTGTTACAAACCACGCGTAACAATTCTGGGAAACCTTGTTGTCAAAAATACATTTACTTTTTAAGAAATAAACTATATGAATTAAAAATCCCTCCTCATTTTATTCTCCAATTCAGGAAATGCCATGAGATGACACAAAGATTTTCATTTGTTAAGGCCTGGAAAGAGGAAAACTGGTTCCATTTCAGACACCATCAGATAATACCTTTGCCAGAGGATGTTATTACAGTTTTAGGCTAAATATATAATATAAATAACCTGTCTTCTGCTGTGCAAAAAATGTCTACTGGCTGGAAGCAATTATTGTGAGATAATACATGGAAGTTTGCCAGCTGGGCTTGTTAGGTTTTCTAACTCTACATTTATAATTTACATTAGTGCACAGCACTATCTCCTAGCACAGCCAAGGCTCTCTTGCTCTATTTATGAACCTACTTTACGTATCAGTGGTAAAATTATAGGGCTGAAGTAAACCATGCAGTGAACTAATCTAAACCAAATCCTTAAAAGAGATTCATTTCCATTCAGGAAATAAGCGCCACCTTTAAATGGATGATATTCAATCTGAGTGAATTATTATTCCAATTATTTGGCTAGCTTTACAACTTGCCAGTGGCTCAGTGCCAGCATTTACTTAACAGGCTAATAAAAATTTGATTATCAAAGCCACCAGATCAGCTGCACAAAGAATGGCAGTCAGGGGGCAGAGGGTGAGCTGTAGCAGCCGATGCCACAACAGCCACCTTGGTCAGACACAAGGCCAAGGAATTGCACTTTTCTGTTACGTCATGTCTGTGGTCAGTAATAAAAATTAACCAAAAATACTCCCAAGAGCTATCTGGGCCAAAGAACACGTGGACGTGGACCCAGTTTTCCCTCTGACAGTGACTGGTAGAGAAGAGATAGGTGTGGGAAACAGTGTACTGTTAAGCCTGCCTGGGCAACAAGGGACCTTCATGAAGACAGTGGTCATCCGTCCGTCCTGTGCCCACTAATGTGTAAAAAGGGAAGGGAGGGCAGAGGTGCACAGGGACGGGCAGGGGGCATGCGACTGACAGATTTTTGGATTCCTGGATGAGCAAGGAATAAAAGCTGTAATCCAGAAAATCTGTGATCCAGGCCGGGGGTAAAATCCTAGGAAAGCCAGGGATAAAATCTCACGGGCAGATTGTAGGACCAGATTTCTACACAGAAAATAGACCCTCAGCATATAACAGCTTGTCAGCAACCTCAGTATACAACAGAGAATGCCTACGGAGAAAATCTGGAAGGGTTGTTATAATGTCACCTGTATTTTCACAGAGAACTGGAAAAATCTCTTTGGGAACAAATGTCTGGATGGAGATAAGGCTGTACTTGCAGTTTATAGTTCCTGTGTGATTTGCTATTGAAAAGGCTAAACATGGTTCCATTCAAAATGTTAAAGTTAGCTCCTGGGAGACATTCTGCCGGCAAAAAGAAGCCGTGGAAACTGTGCAGACGCCTGCTTTTAAATGGTCGCGTGAGAATGAAAGTCTTGCTTCCCTTTTCACTTTTATTTCCTTGTTCCTTACATGATATTTATATTTAGATCAAAAAAAAAAAAAAAGGAACAGGAGGAAAAATGCTCTCTTGGCTTATTGAAGTGGGACCAACTGCTTTGTCTTTGGCATAGAGACAGGACTTTGGGGTGGCTGAAAGCTGCTGCAAGGCTCTGCCAGCGAGGCTGCTGCCGTGCTGCGGGCAGGACTTGTGCTGACCATCAGGGTGTGGGCAGAGCTCTGGCACCTGGATTTGTGCTCTCCATCCATCCGACACATGACAAAAGACTGTGCAAAAGCAGGATTTCTACTAAATAACTTTTGGTCCCCGTTTCAAAGCCTGTAAGTTAGGATATTCCTCTCTCTTACAGAAAAACCATGGGAGGAGATCAATCTTCACAAGGTCTTTCAACACCCTTAAAATCTGGGTCGCCTTCTGGAGGCTCCTGTCTCTCCACTGTGACTACAGAGGGAGCCAAGGAAGATCACCTTCCTCAGCTAAGTGCCCCAAGCTGTGGGAGATGACTCTGGGCCATACAAACAGCCACACAAACACAGCTGCTGTTGTGATTCAGCACTTGTGAAAACACTGAAAGGGAGAAAGTGGTGAATATGGTTAGGCAGAAAGCAAGAGGGAAAACAAGAGAAATGGGGAAGCTAAAAGAGGAAAAGGGGAGAAATGGAAAGAAATTAAAATGGGTGGCAAGAAGGAAAGCAACCACTGAAGGGAAATAACATAGAGACTATGGGGGGAAAAGAGATCAAGCAGAGGGAAGTCAAAAGCAGACAAGTGAGAAACTTGAGCATCACGTGGGGCAGACCTCGTCCCCAAACCCTGACAAGGGAGCAGCTGGCTCAGCCCTCCCGAGGGGCTGGAAGGAGCCCTGTGTCCAGCACACTGAGCTTGCTCTGCCCGGGCCACTCCTGTGACAGCCCCTTCTCCCATGCCTCTTAACAGCAGAAATTCAGCACTTGGGAGGCAGCAGCCAGAGAACGCAGTAGCCTTTTCCTCATAACAAACATATAGCACTGTTACATGGACACAGGGCAGGGTTTCTGGTGCATGGTACCAGCAGGAGGGATTTTTTAGTTTTCCATTTTCATTCTCTTTTAGACGTGAAAATGTTGGCAAATTATTGAGGGCTTTTTCCTTGCTCTGCTGTCAAAGTTATCAGAGCACGACCAAGGCAAGGTAAACACAGAGAAACCTCCAAACCCGTTCTGTGGGTGCTGGGAATCTCCGGAAACACTTTTGGTTTAACTGTTAAATGGCTTTCGTATCTACCGTGTACTTGGAAAGTTATACAAATGTTATGCAACTCCGGTGATTAAAAATCACTTACTAGTTCATAACAGTAAGTATACTGCTGACTGGCAAAGTTAAATATGGGTGATAGAAAAGAATGTGGGAGATATTAGACAGTGTAATTGCTTTAATACAGTCTATTATCTTTAATGGAGTTTTTATAAATACACGCACACATGCACACACACAGAAGACACCAAATTAGAAATAAAACTCTAGTAGAGCCAAGCCACAATGTAACTATTAAGACCGTTGATAAAAGGACTGCCTTTGCAGCTGGATTACGAAGTCCATAAAACATAGTGAGATGCATTTTCTCTTTGAGAAACCTTCTTGATCACCATTTAATACTGTGAGGGAGTGTTGCCTGAAGGGTGAGCCAGCACATCTGGGATGCAAGCACCCAGCCTGCGGTCGCATGGAGCTGGAGTATAACGTGCCACGGAGCTACAGTGAGAGGCTGAGGGAGGGAGAGAGGAAATTCTCACAATTGCCTACTTCCCCGCACCACATTAAGCAACTGGGTGATCACAGGCTACAACTGAATTACAGGAGTGAGTCACAGAGTTCAAAACAAGAGCATCCACTAATTGTTTCATGGAAGAGGCTCGGGGAAGTCTGAAGAAGGATTTTGTAGGATATTCTTTTACTCATTGTGAGCTCTGGAGTCTTTTGTAGTAAAGCCAGCCGTTCTGATCTGAGAGTTTATTTTGCGACTCATAGGCCGGGGAGGAATGTGTTCCAGGGCAGGGCATCCCTTGTGGGCAGCAGTTTTCTGCTGTGAGGCCAGAATAGCTTTGAAGCTGTCCAGAAGGAGTTCTTAGACACCACCTGATGGCAAATGAGAAGAGGGGATAAATGGCCTCATTCCCAGTCTAGCTGTCCCATCAGCTCTGTGTTTTGGTCATTTTGATTAAGATTCATCCACCCACATTTCAGGCATTCAAGGTGAGACGATGATATTGTAATTATTACTTGATTAATATCTCTGGCCCCAAGCCCCTTGACTCCATGGTCTGTGGATAAGGTGTCTCAATGACCAGCTCTTGAGCCTTGCTGGGTACAAGATGGGGAAAAGTGCCTGGCTTCTGCTGGAGGTTTGCTTTATGGGTGCTGGACGTTACACCATGGGTGATGAATGGGAATGAATGAGGCTTTGGGATCCAGGATGTGTATCCAGGGCCCTGTGTTGCCACAGTGTTCCTGTATCTCGTATCCTGTATCTAGGGTATCTGTACCCTAAGTGCATCATCTCCCTTTCCCTTGCATGAGGACAATGCATCAGTGCTCCTGTGACGCTGATACACCCTGGTCACGGGCACGGAGGATGTACTCGAGAGGGATGAGTGCCATCACAGCCCCAGGGGTTAAACAACTGGCTGAGGACACACTGCAGGTTAGAAGGAGGGGAGAAAGAGCATTCATCCTCTGCTCTGGCGAGGGGTCACTGAGGATGGGGATGGCTTGCACAGTCTTTACTGCCAAAGGGTTACAGACTGCAACTTTATGGTTGTGGTACTGTGCTTCCCTCCCCCTTACTGACCAGCACCCCCAGGAAGCTGCTGCATTTGGGTGACACACAACCCGCTTGGCTTTTATGGTACTTATTTCCTTGATCTCTTTGGCTTATGTTTTAGACAGATAATCTGTTTGTCACTGCTTCAGGATAACTCATTTCCTCCAGAAATGCTCTAACCCCTGATTTGCCTGATTTGTGTCTTGGCCCTCTCCCATAGCTTCACCTCTATGTATGTTACAGGTTATTGGGATCCAATTTCCAGGATCCAGGAATGCAGAAAGCAGTCCAGGATCCAACATACGCTAGTGGTATAGAAACCTCTTTGCCAAAAATTTGTCTTAGCGCATGCTAGGTTACTATGTACTTATTTCTCTAGGTAATTCGGATTCTTGGTCTCCAATCACTGTCCTGCTGGTAGCCCTGAGTTTTCCTTCCTCTTTTTCTCTCTGTTTTCTGAGGCATGAAGTCCTCTCATTCTTGCCACCAACTTTCTGCTTCTGTTTCCATAAACCTGCCTAAGACACAGCTTACCTGCTGGACTGCTGTTTTGTGAGCTAAGGCTTATTCAGTATCTCGGTAGCTTCCTTCCAAATCCAAGATAAGATAACCAAGGCTCAGTGGCTCATTGGTTTCTTCAAATGTCACTCCTAACCTGGAGACAAAAATATCAACAGAGAAAGTAGATGGATCAAAATGGAATTTGCAGTTTGCTAGAGAAAAGACCTGTGAAGGCTGACCCAATTGGAAGAAGCTCAGTTGGCTGGTTCAGAGGCAGGCAGGAAACTTTATGCAGACATGGTGGTTTCTTCCCATTGAGAGGATATGGCATGAAAGATTTAATGACCTAATAAATCTAATCTCATCTAACCTTATCCTTGTTCTTTACTGAATAAAGAAATTAAACAGTGACTGCTTCTGGACCTGTCCTTCTCTCAGGTCTCACTTGTGGGAAAGCTCACTGCTGTTGGCAGGAGCTGGCCTCATTTGCATTTTTCTTCTATCTGATTTTTTATAAAAAATGAAGACAAACTTTTTTTCCATTGCCAAAAATGTGGAAAATTTAGAAGGCTGGGAAGGTGAACAAAAATTAGAAAATCTTGCCCAAAAAATTGAAATTTTTCCATGTTTTACACTTGGATTTAATCCAAAACCCATTTGGACTAAAAGTGCTTGCCAAATTCTTATCAGAAAAGTGAGAATTAGAAAAGAGATCTGCCAGGGTTCAGAAGGGGCCCAAGTTAGTATAATATTATCACGTTTGGGAACGATCTACTGGAATAGTAACACTTAATGGTCTTATATTTAAAACAACAGCTTGGTCTCAGCTGTCTAACAAAACTCATTGCATTACTGCCAAGTCATTAGCTTACAAAGCTCCAGGCCCTGTCTACACACAGCCCTGCCATCAGTTTAACTAAAATCACTATTTAATCCACTTAGAGCAATCAGCACAACCTTTTTTTTGGGTAACCAAATTAGCCTAAATCAATACAAGCCTGTTATGAACAGAGACAAACAATTTAAGAACATCAACATCAAAACCTGTGTTAGCTCAAGCGGTGTGAGTTTTGTGGTGAGGCGAGAGCTCAGGTCAAGCCTGGGGGATGCCATGATGGTGCCTGAAGCACATCCAGCAGTAGCTTTGTGTTGAGGTGCCCAAGTGGTCCCTCCTGCACAGTGCTCCATGCACAGTCTGGATCCCTCCCTCTTCCTGGGGCCATCCTCTGCTGTGTTTCGGAGCTGTGTCCACCCACACCCTGTCCTCTTCCCAGCCCTGAGCTCTGCATTGGAAACCTAACCGGTTTGCTGGGGGAGCTTGAGGTGAAAGGCGTAAGACACTGCTGCCTCTGGTAGAGAGTGTTTGGCTTCAACGACCCAGGAAACCTTGTTTAAACTCCATTCTCCTGTGCTGAAACACAGGAGTGTAAGTATGGCTGCAGCAGTTTATGCCAACATCCTCCGTTCCCCGTCTTCATGGCTGCCTCCAAACAAACAGGTCTCTCAGGAGACCTCCTGCATCCCCCTCATGGGAAGGAGGAGGAGAACACCAGCAGCAGCAGCAGCTGGCCCAGAGAACAGGCTGTTGTCCCCTGGGAGTGCACAGTCCTGGTTGGTGCCGCTATGCCCAGCCCCTGCAGGGGCTGCCCAGCTGTACAGCACTGGCCCACAGTGGGGCAAAGATCCTAAAGGGACCACCCTCTGACCGAAAGCAGTGCTCACCCTGAAAGAAGCCTGGGCCCAAAAAGGGGCTCAGGGTTTCCTCAGCTCAGTTTGATTTGTCAGGCCAGTAACCTGCAGTGGACCTCTTACTCGCCCAGTGCTTGCCCAGCCTTCCCTTGAGGCCACTTCAGGTAAAGGCAGCATCCACAGATGAGGGGTTCCCCAGGTCTCCATCCACTGCTCAAGGCACCAGCTCCTGGTGGTTGCTCTGAGCCTGGCTGTGGCCAGCTGCAGTTGATGGTGCCTAATTCTTCTCTTGGCAGAGACAGTGAACGGTTGCTTCTTTATGGCACGTCTAACTCTGTAGACCTCCCTAACATCATTTTGTCCAGGCTGAGGGATTCCAGCCCAATGGACTTCCACAGTTTCCTTCCACAGAGAAACTATTCCCTGCCTTTGGTCATCCTTTCTGCCCTCCTCTGGGCCTTTTTCAATTCTGTATATCCTTTTTGAGACGGGAGTCACATTTGAAAGCAGGTAACCCAGACATTCATATAGTGGTATTTATACAGCATGTCCTTGTCTTCTTTTTCTAGTCCTCTCCTAATACTTCCACACATTTGACTTTCTTGTTGACAAGCACTGAGTTGATATTTTCATGGAAGAAATCCCAACATTTTGCTCTTGAAGGGGGGACACAGATATTATTTTTCCCTATGTGTATCGCTTCACATCCACCTACATGCAGTCTGTTTCCCCATCCTGTCTCTCTACAGACTCGTAATGCTCTTCTGTATTTTTTCAGCCAACTGTTGTCCTTACTACAGTGCATACCTCATCGTGAGCAAACTCTTTCACCTCACATCCCACCTCCTTCTCCATGTCTTTACAGTTATGTTCGCTGTGTGTGCACAAGGCAGGGGGGAGGGAATAAGGCAAAAATACAAACACGTACCCATATACCTGTTATTTGGCTTTCAGGTACTGCACCATACCTAAACTCCCATGGTAACGACCTACAGCAAAATGCAATTCCCAGAAGCAAAGGAGACCAGAATCAGAAAAGAAGCAGGGCTACAGATGGGCCAGGGAAGCACTTCCAAGGTGCGGAGACACCTTCATAGCTGCCTATCTCTGGGTTTTCCTGCTGCCCAGAGGGAGCATGGAGTCCAGCTCAGAGCTCCTGATGACTTTGGGGAGAGCTTTGACCTGTGGCAGAGCTGCAGGATGTAGCTGCTGAGTTTTGGTAGGTGAGGGATGCCACTAACTTCCTTGCCAGAGCTAAGGATTTCAAAGCGGCTTTACTGAAATCACCACTGACAATCTCACTTGAGTTTATCCAAAAGACTGAGAGGACTCGCACTCTCTCCTTCCTGTATACACAGTGCAAATTGTGTTGTTAAATTCAGAGGTTCATTCAAAATCTGTCTTTTGTTAAGCTGTGGTGGAAAAAGACGGAAATCCCTGTGTGATCTTCCACAGGCAAAGGAATTACTCTAAAACAAACTAGTACCTCCTTCCTCTGGCTGTAACCCAGAATCCAGGTTACATGAACGGGGTATCTGGCCCCCAGCTAAGCTATGAAAAGCCAAAGGTGGTCACATATGACAACATAACGTAAAACAGGGCTAACTATATATTGCAGAGTGCCTAGGTACCAACAGATGACTGCAGCCACATGCCTAGATGCATCAGCCTTGCCTGATTGTTTCTTCCCCACCATCCTGGAGATGGCTGTAGGGCAAGCAGAAACCGTGGGTGTAAGAAGAGGAGATTTGGCCTGTTCAATGGCTTTCAGTCCGAGGGTAGGCATCCTGTGGAAGGTACTCAGTAATGATGGGCCCTGTAGAAGAAGGGCCCTTACATTACCTTTGAATGACCTTTAGAAAAATAAGTAAGTCTCCACAGTGAAAGAGCCACCATTTCTAAGTCTATTGATGCAATTCCATAAGTGATTGGTATTGGTGCCTTTCCACTGGGGCAATCCAAGTAGCAGCTCAGGCTGCGTTATCCCATTTAAAAGCCCACAGTGGTGTTTCATCATCCCTCTGCTGTGACATGTGCCAAGTCTCTCCCACCCTGGGGCACCCCAGAGCAGCACAGGATGAGGGAGAGCTGCTGGGAACAGGACAACCAGAGGGACTGACTCACCTTTAGCATCAACTGGTTCCAGGGCTTAAACACCAACCATAGCCCCACCGCTGTTCACCGAGCGCAGCACAGCTGATTCATTTATATTACAGATCATAGAATGGTTCGGGTTGGAAGGGACCTTAAAGATCATTGAGTTCCAAGCCCACTGCCACAGGCAGCGACACCTCCCACTACAGTAGGTTGCTCAATGCAAAAATCTCCTGTGTTTTCTCCCTGAAGGTTTTCTGTGGCAACCACAGTCATGGCAGAGAAGTACACAGGCACATTTACACATGGGGAAGCATTTGATTTTATACCAGGAGTTCAACAGCTAAAAAAGGCTTGCATTTTCTTGTGTCCACAGCACGATTATAATATAAATTCAGGAATTTAGGACTCAAGCCTATGAATACTTACTTATTAGTGCTAGTACTCCTTAAATGCACTAGTTCAAATAAGAGGATTTGCATAATTCACAAGTCTGCAAGAACACATCTAGTCAAAGTTTCTCATGGTGCTTTATTTATTTGTCTTCAACATACGAACATTTGTCTACACACATACGATGATATAAAATAAACATAATGCTATTCCCAAACAATAGAAGATGCTGATTATAATTTAGTACTCTTATAAACCTACCTAAGTCTAAAAATAAATCTTACACCACACCAATTGTGTTTATAAGAACTTAAAAACAACTCCTAACTCAAAAAACCCCAAAAGCTTGTTTTGAGTATTTCTAGAACTTGACACTAGATGGCAGAAGAAATATACGTTCTCTAATAATTGACAAAACATCCTTTCAGTAAGAATGCAGGCCCAGAGAATTTAATGTATAGCATATACCTAGAATAAATCGAAAGCTTAGAGTTGACCTACTTTTCCCTGTCAGTTCCTGTAGAGCACAGGCCCAGTTAAGGTTGGGTTTAAACCTTCTATGTTCTTTACAATAAGCATTACAATTTAGTCATAAAGTCAGGTCTTTCACCACAGATGCCCTTGGCTCCCCTCTCCCCACACAACACATTTCTACCCAGGCAAACTCTATCCCAACATATAATAGATGATAAAAGTGTTTATAGAGAGGTAAGACTCTCAAGCGAGCCCAAGTGATTTAGGAACATCGGTGTAGCTGCAAGTTGGCAGGACACTGCACAGGTAGCTCAAATTGAGAAATAAGAATCTAAATTATTCTTTAAGTATTGCTTTTCTCCTGTAAAGCAACATTTCTTCAGCAGCATATCAACTGGGAGCTACTGTGGGAAAAAGCTGAGCTGAAAAGGCTGGGAAAAAAGGTCTGAGAAGGCGGCAAAGGAAATGGTTTGCACCACGAGGTGTCAGCAGGCAGCCGGCCCCGAACAGGAGGAGCTGGGCTGGAAGTTGAAAGAGCTGAATTTAATTCCAGGCTCCTGACTGGTTTGCTGTATCACCTTGCACTGCTTCATCTATTCACTTTCCCTCACAGCCCTGTCCATCGCCGTCTCCTGTAGGTATGCAAAACATACCTACCAACTGTCCTTGCTGCAAGGAAACAACCTCCTCCCTCCCCAAAATGAGACTGCCAGCACTTAACAATATTCTTGTGACATTAGAACACCCAGGACTGCCTATTCAAGTGCATCCTTCACCCATCTGATTCCTGTCCCCAAACGTGCAAAAGCTCATTTTAACAAAAACCTGGGCTATTTCCAGATCCACTTAAGCATCATCAGATCTGTCAGATCTTCTTGCTGGGCCCCATCAAAGGAGAGGACCTTGAGGAAGAAGTAAATGGAAGAGGTTAGACCCTTCCAGATTAAAAGAGACTTGCAAGCCTGCAGGAAAGCACAGGGCTGTGGGAGAAGTGCCCAATGATAGGCCATGTCCCACGAAACCTGGACTGCACCAGTTGCTGAGAAACAGTTTACGAAGGGCTCAAGAAGTCATCAGGCCTGTTGTGGCAGGGGAGGAGCAAAGTCTACACAACAGTTTCTTTCTTTGGGAGGAGTAACATCTGCATGGCATGAAAACAGCACCACTAGGGAAAAAAAAAAAAAAAAAAAGAGGATGGACCCACATGTCACTGATCTGTAAAATCCAATACTGAAGGCTCAGAGTTCAACCCCCCCGGGTGGCCGGAAGGACACCAGAGCCAGCCTGTCCAGCCTGTGGGAGGAGCTGAGAAAGGACCCATCACATCACTTTTGGCCAGTGTTCAGGGAGGCACCAACTGGCTCCAGAAGAAGTCATAGGCAAGTCTCTTCTGCTACATTCTGAAAATAGGCCTTTCAAAGACATAACAGATCAGGTAAAAAGATGTAGATTTGGTGGGAAATCATACTCCTGAAAGATAACCTTCCTCAGAACTGAAGAAGAAACCTCTTTCATATTTCTAGGTTATTTACCTTGGCTCGTGATGATTGCAAACCTCAGAATAACTAAGGTTTGCTCACCTGCAAAAGCAACATGAGATCTGCCCACCCATCCACCCTGGCACACAGCACCACGGCTGCCATAGGACATATGCACCAGGCCTTACCCGAGTGCAGGAGGACCAGAGCTCTCCCCCCACAGCCAGAGCACTGCCTCCAAATTCAGAGGGGCAAATAGACAAAGCTACCTAAGAAACCTACCGATTCCTCTTCCTGCATGGAGACATTTTATCCCAGGACTCCAGTTAAGCACAGAGAGGACTGAACCATGGGATGGACGTGGGCAATGGCGCAAAAGAATTGTACAGCCTAAGAAAGGATAAGAAAGGGAAGAAACAGAGAAGGGGTTGAAGCAGCAATGACAGCGAAATGGACACGTAAACAGCACACAAGGGGAAACAGTGGTCACCGTAAGCATTTCTTTATGTTAAAAACTGTATCTAACCATGTCTCTAACTGCTGCAAATGATGGTAGTTCATACATCAAAGTTTGTGGCTACCAATACGGGTGTGAAGAGAACGGGCTTGGAAGGTGGGTGGTGTGGGAAGTAAGAGCTTGTTGTTGGTTTGTGACAGCACAGAGGGAAGCCTGCAAACCCTGCTCAGTCCAGCACCCGCAGGTTCCCAGATGCTCAGAAAAATCAATTTCCCCTTATTTATGACCCAAGGATAGAGAGATGCTTTGGGGACCTTGTGGTCATTTTAAATTCAGTTCCTACAGTCAACTGCAACTTTTATAGCTGAGTCACCTGTTTTCAAAGTGTTTTTTCCAACTTCTTGCAGTGCCGTCTTCCTGTCCCATGTCCTCCCCTGTCCCACCCCACTCACACGTGCACCCGCTGTCCTGTGGCTCAGCCTGCTCCTCCTCCATGTTGTCCCACTCCTCGCCACTCTTCCCCCCTTTGTCTCTACCTCACTTCCTTCCATTTTGCCTCTCCACTGCCTTTGCCCTTCCCAACTAACCCTTTACTGTCACACTCCAGAGTTGCTGAAGCTTTGACAAGTTTCTTTTCTGAAATGAAAAGTGGTAAACCAACCAATTACCACACCAAGTCTTCTGGTAACAATCCTGTCCTCCCTTTGTCACTTCATCTCCCCCCCCTTTCTACCATCTTCCTTTTGTTTGTCGTGCCTACTCTTAAACTGCAAACCCTTTGAGGGCAGTGTCAGAATCCAGTCCATAAAATTCCATAAGGCACCTAGTATGCTAAATATCATTAAAGGTCCTATTTTATTTTATTTTTTGCTTTTGATTTTCAATAAACTCACTGAAAATTCAAGTAAGCAGGACTCTAAGTAGACAGACATACGTGTCCTGTCAACAGGAAGTTTCTCTTGCATAACTTCTCTGGCAGTTCTGGAAAGCTAAATGCGGTTGGGTTTATTTTCCTCACTGCAGATTAATAGTCGGGACAAAAGTGAACCCGTAAAGAAAAATCATTTCTGAGAAAGGAGCTTCTAGAAAGGCAGATGATTTTTAGCACACAGAGCTGCCCTCGTGCAACATCTGCTATGACGTAGCCCTGTTCTGGCCATAGACCAAGCATATCAATAGCTCCACAGAGTAATGGGATAAGAAATGGGAAAATTGCCATTGCTTGTTTAGCAGCTTGTTTTGCTGATAAATGTCTGTCACTTTTCAAATAGCTACAGTATAATTGTTTTTTGGGGAAAATATTTCCTTGAGCAGGAGGTTTGCAGGCCATTAGCTATTTCCCATCTGTGCTGGTGTTTTAATACACCACACATACACTTTGCTCCCTATTAGAAATTATTCACAGCTTTTGATGACAGGCAGGCAGCCTGAAGTTTAGAAATCACATCTGTCATTAAAAAGTTTTCTCTTGCCTTACAGAAAATTTAAATCTCAAAATCATTAGAACCAATACATATGTTTCACTTTTTTGAAAGAATCTCTACTTACAAAGATTGCTAGAAAAAAGTACTCTTTTTAGACATCTGTAATTTCAAAAAAATGAATGACCGCACAAAGGCAGTAGCTGTTTGACTAAAGCAGTGGCCACTGTATGCTGGTTCCATAGTTAGAGGCAGAACGTCACTTGGCCAAGCACTGCCACGTGCCGGAGTTCATCTCATCCCTTTTCTTACTCTGCCGTAAAAATTTAAATTCTACCTGATAGCTGCTAGGACAGGCAAGAGAGAGACCTCTGTTTAACATCACACAATACTTCCGGTAACTATCTGCTTTGCTTCATACACATACATTCCACATGCAATTACTTGCAGTAAATTTAGCTGTATTGAAAGACATGGAACTACACTCTTACCTACACCAACTGAAATACTAGATGCATACCTTTTTTGGGAGAAAACAAAAAAACCAACCAAAAAAACACCCCTAAAACATTCTTAATCAATATGTATCCTTCTCCTCCCCCCGCTCCTTCCATTAGAAAAAAAAAAGCAGAGAAAAAACAAGGAGATGTAAAAGCATGACTACTGTTGCAGATTTAGTCCAGCGATAAACTTGTTTTGTCATAGAATCATAGAATCATCTGGGCCGGAAGGGACCTCCAAAGGCCATCTAGTCCGACCCCCCTGCAGTCACAG
>JAOTQQ010000023.1:43155760-43172321 GCA_026546715.1 Gallinago undulata
AGGTTAGTCAGGCAGGACCTGCCCCTAGTAAAGCCATGTTGGCTGTCCTGAATCACCCCTTTGTCCTCCATGTGCCATGTGTCATCTGAATCCTTACCATTTTTTTAATTCAAGAGGATCACGTGAAGTTTCTATCCTAAATAGTTTTTAGATTTCTCAGAATAAGGTTAGGGAGAAAAAGAAAAGAGATTCAGGATTAGAAAATGTCCCCCTCAAAGTATGAATATAGGAATGAAGTGAAATTTCCAAGCCAAGTCCCACAGAATAGGAAACTCGCACAATTATCTAGCACTGGGACTGACAGGCGAAAGGACCAACGTAGAGGCAGTGACTGCTTTTCAAAATTTATTGTAAAAAACAGTATTAAACAATAGGAAAAAAGCCACTCCTTTTTCAATCCACCACATATTGCTTTATGTGGAAACAATGGCAAAATGTGACAGAAATGTATTTACCCATTCCTATCCATATATCAGATAATCCCAGCTACTCAGGACATGCTCATGGGAAAAATATTGGCAGTATCACAGCATATGGAAGTGGAAATAAAAAACATGCAGAATTTTCAATTGCAGTTGGGAGGCCTATTTCCTGGAGTCTAAAGATCATGGTTTTTTATCTGTTTTCCTTTAGCATAATGTACATTATCAGACTTCCATAACTTCAGACACCGGCAGAAAGCCCTGATTTTTTGCCAATGGTGACATACCCACCTCAAAGATAAATGTGGAAGTCAGAATGTCTGCCTTATTTCTGTTTGCAATTTCCTTTCCATAGGAACACGCACATAATACAGTTCCTGTTAACAGATATTTAAAGCTTGGCTAGCCCTTTTTCACTTATACCAGTTCAACCCCACTGGAGGTCCTCAGGGCAGCACAAACAATGGAGAACAGACTTCCAACACCATACCACATTTACTTTGGCCAAAATATGCTTGTCCTAACAGCAAATTATTCATGTTAAACATACTTGGTAGGTCTTCTGCTTTTGTCAACAAACAGAAAGATGTCAGATTCTGCATTCAAGTGTATTACAAAAAATACATTACCAGTACATTCCACAGTTGTGTTTTTTTTTCACGGATTTACCAGCTCATGTCAAAACTGTGAAGCACCACTGTTAAATTGAACAGAGTGCAAGTTAAACAGAACCCCCCAAATAACAAGTGCACAGTGGTATTTACCTGGTGCAAACAGCTTCATCATAAACTGGTGAAGAGTTGACTTAGCTTTAGGTTCGTGCTCAACACCATTAATCAGAGAAAATTTAAGTTGCATGGCACCTTTGAGACCAACTCAGTTTCAAGTCAAGAGATGAACTTACACATAGACAGGTGCATTGTTTTAGACATGAGTATAGAACCCAAATACTCAGAAAACGAGGGTCAGCAGAAACCTATGGACAGTGCTAAATAACCATTTTTTTTTTACCACTGCTGAGCTTGCTGAAAACTGGTAACAGCAACCACAACAGTTTGAGGTGACTCACACAACTGACAGTGTAGAGTGCAGTGGAAACGTTGGTCATTCTGAAAGAAGATACAATGCAGCAATACAGGAAATTCCATACCGAGAGGCCAAAGTCAAACATTTTTTTTCTCTTGCACGTCTTAGAAAGTATTTTTGATTACAAATTACCACTGCAAACAATCTTCTCATAGATAAAAACTAAACATGTCTCTATCTAAAAAGCTCTGAGAAGGATGAAAACCCCACAAACCATAACTAAAAAGCCTTCTCCAAGTCCTCTTACTTTCTCAGTTGCAACGGTGTCCTTATTTTAAGATAGACCCTCCTCTTGGTCAATCAATTCCGTTTTGGTGGAGAACACATCAGCCAGCATGTGCTTTGGGATTTCAGATCCCCGTACTTTTAACGTGTAGCAGGCATTCTCTACTTTTGCCAGACTCTGTTTCAAGGTATACAACTTCTTAGATACTTCATAAGGTCCAGTGTTGCCAATGAAAGTAAAACCATCATAAATCTGACGTAAGAACTGGCTCAGTTCAAAAGGCGTGTCTATGTCACCATTTCCAACACTGCTGATGCAAAGCCGCATCAGCTCTCCAGTTAGATCAGCCACTCCCAGCAGGTAATCTACAGGTGTTACCTTCAGGCTCCAAGTGTGTGGTTGTTTATCGTGGGAATTGGAGGTCTGAGGACAGAACAGAACAAAGTCCAGTACAGACAACTATGTAAAAGCAGTCTATAATGGTTCAAATACACACTAACTTACCTAACGTAACTGATAATTGAAAACATTCCAGAAAATTAAATTACATGGCACTTCCACACAGTCTGATTAGAAAAACTAACTTCCTCCCAGCATACCAGGAGGTATGAAAGCATCATTTCCACTTGAGATGTGATTTCCATTCTAGCAAGCAGGATAAACATAGCCTGTTTCTACCATCTCTATTTGCAAACACAATTATCACGTTTTTGTATCAACAATATTTGCAGTTGCTTTTTTTTGAATGACAGATCTCAGCCTAATAGATTTAAATTTTGGCTAAATGGTCTGTCCAAAGCTACCAAAGCAATCGAGAGTCAGAAAGAATCTGCATTATGAAAACAAATCACATCACATCTTGAATTTCAAAACATATTTTCTACAAGAAGCTGGTAGGTACAGTTCTCAGCCATTTTATAGCAACTGAACGCATTAAAATAGCTAAAAAAATACTTAATGAAGAGAACTCATCACAAAGTTACAAGTTTGTTCTTTTATCCAAGTTTCCAATACTTTTTAGTGCCAAAATATCGGTAACTTGGGGAGACAACGCAGGTTTCTTTCTGTTCCCTTAACATGGTATCCACTCAAATTTGCAAATTCGCAAAATCTGGTCACAGACATGTATGCAGAGGTTAACAACTTCACAGTGTGTTAAAAAAAAAGTGTGCCACAATGGGTTTGCCTCTAATAGGAACAAATGAACTTAAGCTAAAAACCTGGCTTGTTTGCAAATATCTTACCAAGAGAATGGAGAAAGAGTAAAAAGCTTTACAGCAGAATTCTCTTCAACAGAGGTAGACTCAGGAATTCATCTAAAGCAAGTAGTGCTGTGCATTTATACACATGACATGTGCACTGCATGTACTTTTCTGTATGTGACTACACAATTGCCTTTTGTGCCCTGTAAACAATCATAAAATCATAGAATCATCTGGGCCAGAAGGGACCTCCAAAGGTCATCTAGTCTGACCTCCCCACAGTCAGCAGGGACACCCCCAACTAGACCAGGTTGCCCAGGGCCTCATCGAGCCTTACCTTGAATGTCTCCAGGGAAGGAGCCTCAACCACCTCCCTGGGCAACCTGTTCCAGTGCTCCACCACCCTCATTGGAAAGAACTTACTCCTAATATCCAATCTAAATCTGCTTTTCTTCAGTTTAAACCCATTGCCCCTTGTCCTGTCACCGCAGGCCTTTGTAAACAGACTCTCCCCAGCCTTTCTGTAGGCCCCCCTCAGGTACTGGAAGGCCGCTATAAGGTCTCTCTGGAGCCTCCTCTTCTCCAGGCTGAACAATCCCAGCTCCCTCAGCCTGTCCTCGTAGCAGAGGTGCTCCAACCCTCTAATCATTTTTGTGGCCCTCCTCTGGACCCACTCCATCAGGTCCATGTCCTTCTTATATTGCAGACTTCAGATCTGCACACAGTACTCCAGGTGAGGTCTCACCAGAGCAAAGTGGCAGAATCACCTCTCTGGACCTGCTGGCAACACTTCTTTTGATGCAGCCCAGGATGCGATTGACCTTCTGGGCTGCAAGTGCCCACTGCCTGCTCATGTCCAGTTTCTCATCCATCAGCACCCCTAAGTCCCTTTCCTCAGGGCTGCTTTCTAATACCTCATCGCCCAGTCTGTACTGATATCAAGGATTGTTCTGGCCCAGGTGCAGAACCCTGCACTTGCTCCCGTTGAACTTCATAAGGTTTACTTGACAGTAACCAGTTTACTGTGGTTAGTGGCAGTAGTTTATTCCAATGCAAAACATTCTGTTTAGGAGTCAAGAAGCAGTAGGTATAAAACTAGGACTAAGGTATGATGGACACAAACTTGTCCTCTGAGGGAAGGGATCAAGATCAGTTCCACGAAAGGAACAAATGATCAAGCTAAGATATATGCTGTGCATTTTAACAGAAGCTGAATACACTGCCTCCTGTAACTAGTTCAGTAAGATTTCATTCACAGCATTCATGCTGCCTTGGATTCGTTTGTCTACCCCAACTTTCGCTACATCACTGTACACCAGTAGGACTTACAGGCTGTCCCAGCCATTAAAAATCCCTCCTCTATGTTCGTTTGCTAGTATTTCTCTATTCTGGATCTTTCCCCCTACCAGGAGGAGTTCAGTTTGCTCTGAATAAAAATGATGTGAAATTTATGAACTTGTATCCCACAGATTTAGTTTACTACTTATCAGAATAAAAAGCATGTTTTGAACAAGGGAGTCAAAGCCCACATGTACACCTAATACCATTCCACTAATCGGCCTTATTTAATCAGATGCCAAAACTGTGACTAAGTCTACTTGTTGTGTTTCCATCCCAGAAAGATATTGGTCACATGAGAAAAGAAAAACTTTTACCGTGTTTGTTGTTTCTTCTCTATCTTCCGCTGTAAATATTAGTTGTTTGTTGATCTCTTCAACACTAATCAAAGATCGTGTTTTGATAAAATACTGAAATGAGACTGCCTCAACATATTCTTGAAGTCCTGCAAAAACAGCAGAAGAACTAAGCTAATGATTCAAACTTTCCAGCAATGATCCATGCTTACAATTATTTACATTTTAAAAAAAAATCTTTTAAGTGAGATTATTTTAAGGTTACTAGCAAAAGATGAAAACTAAGATAACCTAGAAATAGGATTGAAACAATTTAACACAGCATGCTTCTAAATTACAAAAACCAAAGCAAGAACACAGCAGATAAACATTTTCAAGATTTTACTCCAAATGCATTTTTCATTCAGAACCTTCTGTAATATCAGTATAAAGCATCATGTTACTCTCAAAAATGTACTGAACTGCAGCTCCCCATAATGTCCCTTGGGGTTCTCTGTTGGGACCAGCACTGTTCAATATCTTCATTAATGACAGAACAGTGGGATCGAGTGCACCCTCAGCAAGTTTGCAGATGACACCAAGCTGTGTGGTGTGGTTGACATGCCTGAGGGAAGGCATGCCCTCCAGAGGGACCTGGACAGGCTTGAGAAGTGGGCCTGTGTGAACCTTGTGAGGTTCAACAAGGCTAAGTGCAGGGTCCTGCACTTGGGTGGGAGCAACCAAACCCCAGTACCCATACAGACTGGGGGATGAAGGGATTGAGAGCAACCCTGCCAAGGAGTTGGGGGTACTGCTGGATGAAAAGCTGGTCATGAGCTGATAACATGCAGTCACAGCCCAGAAAGCCAAACATATGCTGGGCTGCTTCAAAAAAAGAGCGGCCAGCAGGTCAAGGGAGGTGATTTTGCCTCTCTACCCCTCTCTCGTGAGACTCCACCTGGAGTATTGCGTGCAGCAATGGGGCCCTCAGCACAGGAAAGACATCGACCTGTTGGAGCAGGGTGAGGAGGGCCACAAAGATGACCAGAGGGCTGGAGAGATCTTATTGCTGTCTTTCAGAACTTAAAGGGGGCTTATAAGAAAGATGTGGACAAACATTCTAGTAGAGCCTTTTGCGAGAGAACATGGAGTAACAGTTTTAAGCTAAAAGAAGGTAGATTCCGACTAGATATAAGGAAGAGATTTTTTTATGATGAGACTGGTGAAACACTGAGACAGGTTGCCCAGAGAGACAGTAGATGCCCCATCCCTGAAAGCATTCAAGGTCAGGTTGGACAGGACTCTGGTTGAAGATGTTTCCACTCACTGCAAGAGGGTTGGACCAGATGACCTTTAAAGGTCCCTTCTAACACAAACCATTCTATGATTCTATGATTCTATGATAATGGAGCTTTTAAAATATGGTATTTGTATAATGGAGAGTGCAGATCACTATTTCACGACTTCACAGAGGACACAATGCAGAGAAAAAGGTTTCCTTTCTTTCATCTTATTGGCAACAGTAGATACTAATTTAAAACTGATTTTTCCACTTCTCTGTTTTGTGGGAATTGGCAAACAGGATCCTTAAAACATGCAGGCTAGCTGAAATTCATGTTTATGACAAAGTGCCTGTTGTTACAAATCACACCAGACAAAACCAAACAAACCCCTCCCAAAACCCAAGAAAAAAAAAAAGGGGGGGGGGGGAAGAGGGGAACTCAATCAAATAAAAAAAACAACCAAAAAAAAATCCAACCCAAAAAAGTCCCACCAACCAGACAGTGCTGTGATGTCCAACAAGAGGAATATACTGAACAACAGCTCTGTCCAAAAGAATTTCTACTCTAAAAACAAGGCATGCAGAGGGACAAAAGGAGTCGGTGTGCTGGCAAGGAAATAAAAGATGGGATAACAAAAGTAGCTTCTACTAGATTTGTATGCCATCTGCACCAACCTGCCACAATTACCTCCTGCTACCTCTTAGCAGATGGTGATTTTCTGTATGCATTATAACAAAGGTGAGATGTAAAAAAGAGCTTGAATATTCAGACAGAAATTTCACAGGTTCTGTCAGTTTTTCCTTATGTGCAGAGAACAGATTTGGGTAAAGGATGTGGGAGAAGTTCATAAGCAGAAAGTTGAGGTTGGCAGCATTGAAAGAAAAAAAAAAGCAGAAACAAACCTGAAACAAACAGCCATGGCAGAACTAAGCCAAAAAAAAAATTCTTTGAAGACAAAATCAATGCACATTTATATCCGACCTAGGGATGGAGAAAGCACCAAAGAAGGACACTAAAGGAACAGATTGTAACATGGCAGAGATGTTTCTAGCAGCGTCATTCTGAGCCACTTTAAAAAGCTGGTTTCGCTTCAAGAGAAGCAAAGAGGTGACACTGCCGTATCACACTGCAAGAGTGCCAGAATTAGACAAAAGTGTTGCCACTGAGTAAAGTGAGAAAACGTGGAAGTAAGCAAGGGTACCAGAAGCAAAATCCTGGTTTTATTAGAACAATCTTAAAATCTTCAACTGACCTCTATGGGACTAGAACCTCAGCCTACGGAGATATGCAGGAAGCAGCAAATTTAGACTTAATCTGGATCAAAGAAAAAGTCTAAATC
Source organism: Gallinago undulata (assembly GCA_026546715.1). Taxonomy (NCBI): domain Eukaryota; kingdom Metazoa; phylum Chordata; class Aves; order Charadriiformes; family Scolopacidae; genus Gallinago; species Gallinago undulata. The sequence continues at coordinate 43,162,932 of JAOTQQ010000023.1, forward strand.
AAAAAGAAAAGAACATAGATTTGAGTAACAGATGAGAGTGAAAATACCCCTGAAAATCTAGAGGTAACTGCAAGAGAAAATTCAATTGTAGAAGGCTTTCCACATTACAATCATAAGAGTATGATGAGGGACCTGCATTTCTTCCTTTTAAATATGCATTTGCAAGGTGAGTGGAAGCAATTCAGAAAGGCAATTCAGCCTGCACCCTTTATGCAGCAGTGAGAAAAGCAGAATAAGCTTCCAGCGACCAAAGCCACACTCAGCACTGCTGTTCCCAAATCAGAGTGCACACAGGGAGCTATAAGGCAAATTAAATACAATAATTTAATTAACTGAATTCAGGTAAAGCATTCTGGGCGCAAGTAATAGAAGAATACTAAATAAAAGCTACTCAGGATCTTCTAAGATAAATAACTTCAGAAGTCGCAGAGACACAGATTTTATCACCCAATCTTTTCCTGACTTACCCTCTCATGTAACACAGCCAGTAATTCATTACGAAATTTTGGCTTTTCCTGTGGCTAAGCTGTAAGCTACCAGACACAGCAGCACTCAATATGACAACATCCGTGAGAATCTCTCTCTGCTATCTGTGGAGAAGACTATCACACATGAAGGATCAACTTGGCATTTTACCAAAAGATCAATTTGGTAAATGACTGAGATCAAATCAGCTCTCAAACTTTTTAGTAAACAGTTTTCTCAATCAATCAAAACTTCCACTTTCAGCTCACTCCACTTTAATACTTCTCTGCAAGCATTTTGTCCTTTTCCAGGACTGTTGGGCTCCTCCATTCATTTATTGTTATGTGGGGTTTTTTTATATAGGCATACTTATACATCTTATATATCTACTTATACACACATTTTTGCTTCCTCCCACCATCCCACCCTAGCTGACATGGTGCTTCTCACTCCTCTTTAACGCCACCATGTGAATGTTGCACACATAGTCTGGTTTGTCATTTACTGTCACCTTTTTACAGTTAGGGAATCATTCCCCCACTATTTACAAGTAAGCCTTACAGAACCTCATTTAAAGTTGTTACCATTACAAGTAGTCTGGTAACAAATCCTCCTTACAATTACTTTGCAAAAAATATTCATATTTGACTTTTTTTTTTGGTCTTTCTTTTTAAAGTCCTTCTTCCAAAAGTAGCTACAACATGACACTTCAATGACCCAAGACCTTGAAATAAGGTGTTTCCATGTGCAGGTAGAAGGATGTTTAAACATGTGATGTTTTAGCTTAATGGTAGGACATCCGCTATTTTCAGCAAATAATCCCCAAGGTGAAAAACCCCATTCCATTCCACTACACCATCCAACAATACCTTTCCCCTTATACTCTTGTTTTGGACTTATTCCAAAATTGGCTTATTTATGGATTGAGCTGCCAGCAATGGAACAGTTTGTAAGGCTGCCTTTTATGTAATATTTTTTCCTAGTACACAGACTGAAAATCTCAATTAAAAGCACTGTATTATTTCTACTAGCACTTCTTAACAGTACAGATGTAAGGTAACAAAGTTCTTAGGTATTCTGCTATTTTATTATATATATGTAAATACATATAAAAATATATATAAATACCTGTATAAATAGCTTGTACTAGTGACAAATTACAGTGATCCAGTATAACAACTTTCTTGTATATTTTGAAGATTTATTTTTTACATAAGAACTAGCAAGTTACACTGAGATATATTCTGAGCACATATAGATAATATTTACAGATAATAAAGGAGGAGATTTTGTGCCTGAAAGTGTGCATTTTTTGGACAGCTGTTATCAGCTGATATTCAAGACACCTATCCTCATCTACATAGGCAAGCTCTGAGAAAGAACTGCTAAGTGGTTTCTCTAAGAAACTTAACAAGAAATCAGGTTTCTTCAAAAAACCAAGTCATTCTAGCACGCAATCCAAAAGTCAAATGAATGCGTAAGGATTCGGAAAAGACACTTCTACTTTAAAATAAAAAAAAACACAAACAAAAAACAAACAAAAAAAAACCCCAAAGCCCACCAAAAAACTCCAAAAACAAAACAAAAAAACCCCAGTAAAGAATAGAAGTTCCTTAATTGCCCAAATTGGGTTAGGGTAAACAAAGTCCTGAGACATCCATGTGTGCACGGAAGTTTTAACACAGAATGACAGGTCAAACAAGAGGTGAAAGTATCCTCCTAAAATTTTGTTCATTTCCTCCTTTAAATTTCTGTTGAACAGTGGAAAAAAAAGGGGTTGAAATGGATATCACACCTCTCAGGTCTTAAGGTTAGCAAAGCCAGTGCTACCTGCCATCTTCCCAAAAAGCTGCTTCTCTCCCTATCTCTTCTCAAACTCATTTTCCTTCTATCCCTTCATTGTCTTTCTTTCTTCTTGTCTGTTTTTGTTCCCGGAGCAGCCTGTGCTGATTGTTAGCACACAAGCAGATGACAGCCTGTGTTCTCTTACCCAGCTCCCTCCCTAAACTGTGCAACTGGAATCACAGGCCAAGAGTAGCCACTAGAAAGATGGTAGAAAAATACACACAGCAAGTTTCTTCCAGGATCACTATATGAAGAGTGGGGCACATTATTTACAGGGTGAGTCATGTGAAACTACCCACTTGCAAATGCATTACAAAATCAAAACAGCACAGCCACAGTTCTATCTTATCATCATATTTAGGCTGGCAAGTTATACCCTCGTTATAAAAAGGAAGAAAAAAAAATAGAACCACACACAAACCCACAAAAACCAGAAAAAAAAAATGGAGTCCTATTCTTGTGGAAACCCCAAACAGAGAAAATACAAAAGTTAAACTGGAGAGCCCTCATTGCTGAGCTGTGCAGAATACAGGAAGGATGGTAGACTTAGAGGACCCACTACCACAAGCATACTGATCAATGAAGGGAAGAACTGGTGAAATAAGCAAATAATTAACCAGGTACATCAAGTGAAACAAGTACAAGCAATAAATTTAAAAGTACTGATACGCAAATTAAATAATTTTGCTTCAGAATCAGTGCCCTATTAAGATGAAACTGACAATTCACACCTCAGTCTTTTCCATTTAAGTTCTCTGCAGCCTTGGCAATGATTCCTTAGATTCACAGGTCTCTTTCCACGCACAAGTGATAAAAGCTTAAGTAATTAACCTAAAACTGAGGTTGTGAAACAATCCAACTGCTTTCTTGATTGTGAGCATGAAGTCAAAAGTTAATTTTATAACAGTACACCAAAAGCGCATAAAGCCAGCTATCCTCAGAAACAAGCATGCTTTTGACATCCTGTTGTGAAAATGGCTTAAAAGAATAATTGCACTTAGGGATGGATTTTATAAAATATGACTAACTAACAAATGCAAATAAAAACACTAGAACAAACGTCCGTAACATCTTACAAATTCGGCGGGAGGTAGGGGGGGAAGGGGAAAAGGGGGGGCAGGTGCAAAAAATCTCTTTCTATTCACTGAGCAATACTTCAAAAGCTGAGTATGGCAGGTAGGGCTATGAGTAGTCTGAAGTTTTAAGGGAACTGGTGAGAGAAAACACACACATAAGTCCACATCCACATAAACAAACTGCTCCGTTTTATCAATCCAGTTTTGAAATACTTTAGTAGTCAGTACAAACACAGATGTGAATACTTATTAGAAAAACTTATTTTAAGTAACCTTGAACTGATTACCAATAGAATATAAATAAAGAATGTATATTAGATCTTCTGGTGAGTTGTCTAAACTGGTTTACTGTTATATCAATAATTAAATTGATACACATTTCTTGTATTAAGCCCTGAAGAATGCTTTATTGATTAGTCAATTGCTATTTGACACATCTATGACCACCAAGAAGTTCTGTTCCCTTCTAGCTGCCAGTGTTGAAGTGATGTATTTCAGATACTGAACTGTTAATGTTGTTGGCACTTTGTCTAAAGTTGAATACACACCAGCTTTAGGGAAAAGGTAATCCCAAGATTAGTCTGTTTTCCCAGTAACTGCAGAAACAAATATAGGTTTCCTATTTAATAGGCACAAGTGTCTGTGAGAGTTAAATTATTTCCCCAAGAAGGCATACAAAAACTCTGCAGAGAACTGCAAAGAATATTTTCTCAATGCAGACAGCAGTTTAATCAAGCCTTTTTTCATTGTTATTAGAAACATGTGCACATGTGACAAATGCTAGGTTTTTTGCAGATGACTCATTATGGATAAGAAAGTCACAAGCTCTATTTTGCTCCTACTTGACCTGAGGGAAGTACCATGGTTACTTTTGTAACTAATTTTTTTGTTCTGAAGGGTGGGTTTTTTTGTAGCACCCAATGTTCTACATGAGTTCTTAAAAAACAAACAAAAAAATCCCAAACTATTCCTGTGACATGCAGTCCTCCTGATCATTGACTACTTCTAATTGCCTTGATAACTGATATAGAGCTTTAACAGTTAGATGGCACATTTCACACTACTGACAGCCCTGAGGGCAAGTTCAAGATACCAAAGAAAGGAAGCTCTGACTCAGACAGGATGTTCAACAATCAAAGAAGGAAGAGAACCTAAGACAACATAGCTTCTTCAGTTCAAACCCCAGTGAAAGTTCTCCTTGAGATGATGTTGTTTCCATGCAACAGCTCCAACTCACTAGCATATCAGAAGTACCATTTATCTTCATAAATATATATCTGGTGAGATGGTAAAAAAAAAGCTACTTCACCACTCACCAACTCCTATTCCTCACCACATGACTGAGAAACAAAAACCTCATCACGATGTGCTATACTAGTTGTTTCCTGGAATGGAGTTCCTCTATGACACACTCTCCTTTGTGATTTTAAACGAACAAACAAACAAGTAAGGTTCATAAGCTTTTTCTTGGTCTTCTGTCGTGTTCCACCTGCACTTGGTTCCTGTAAAGGCTGGAGAAGTCTGTTTTGTGAATGACTGATGTTAGCAGCTGCAGGGTCAAAAAAAAAATTCTGAGGCAGAGCACAAGGTCCCTGCTATTTGCTAGCTGTGAAACTGAATTACAAAACAAGTAACATCACTAGCTTCAGATTGTCAGATAAATAACTGCAGTATTTGCCATAGCAGTACTACAGGACTTCAGGACAGTTAGGTCTTAAGTTAGACCTAGGACAATCCACAACAAGCACCTTTAAAAGACAGAATATAACTTCTCTTAGGGACTTACGCTGCCCTCAACAGCTCCTGCTGACTTTATGGCTCACGCTGAACTCAGTGGCATATTCAAGGACAACCAATGCTCTCATAGTGCCTTGCCTTGTCTGGTCATGTCTGAATTCACATTCATTTTCCCAGGCTTGTTTTAAGTTTTTTTGTATGGACATACAAGCCCTGCAGCACAAAATGAAAAGTGAGGGGCTTTGCAGTTGCTGAATTTTCATTTTGCCTGGAAGAACCTAGAAAAAAAGGCATGAACCAGAAATAATCAAAGAGTAGTAAAATGCAACAAGCTGAAGGTATCACGTTTCAAATAAGCAACTTGCTTATGAGTTTGACAAAGTTTTTTGGCACACTTGGTGGTGTGAGAACATCAGAGAAAGAGAGAAAGTAACAAAACAAAAACAAAGAAATTAACAAAATTAAGGCTGATAAATATTAGCTTATTCACTGCAAATTCCGTTAATATTCCTGTATGATCAGGAAACTTTGTTTCCATTTCTGGCATTTTACCTCTCACCCACAACAGCAAAGAGATGAACTTTAATTCTTCAGTTACATCCTGTTCCTGTGTTACTATGTTTTCTCACCATCTTGCAGAAACCTGATTGCTTCCTTCAGGGAAAGCTTTCCTTTCAAGCATTAGGTGTGTTCAGGCTTTTTCCTGGGTGAGACATTTACAATTCATGATACCTTCCTCATGCAGTAAAAAGCTCTTCCTCTGTATCACCAACCTACAGTTTAATATGCCACCTAATTATATTACAGTTTTAAAACTTTCTGAAGAATAAAAAAATAATTCTTACTGCTACTGTTCCAGATGTGCAGAATAGTTCTTTGCCTTGCTATTATTTCAGAAATACATAGGTGTTTACAGATACACGTTCTTCCCATGTTATTGTCAGGAAGTGTAGTGAAAGGACAAGGGGCAATGGTTTTAAATTGGAAAAGGGGAGATTTAGGTTAGATACAAGAAATAAATTCTTTACTGTGAGGGTGGTGAGGCACTGGAACTGGTTGCCCAGAGAAGTCATGGATGCCCCATCCCTGGAAGTGTTCAAGGCCAGGCTGGATGGGGCTTTGAGCAACCTGGTGTAGTGGGAGGTGTCCCTGCCCACGGCAGGGGGTTTGGAACTAGATGATCTTTAAGGTCCCTTCAAACCCAAACCATTCTATGATTCTATGTTATAAAATGGTTAAGAACAACAACAACAAAAAAACCAACCTAGGTAACACAGAAATCATTACCTGGATAGTTCCTTTAGTTTGTGTTCTAACATGAATCCCTCACACAAAAAAAACCCCAATATTACTTAAATAATCTGTAACCTAAATCTGGCCTGCTTGGACAGACTCACTCATCTCCATAGCATTTCTTACAGCATTATGTCTGGTGGTCCTACATATTCTAGCACAAATAAAGTATTTCCTTTCCATCCACACAGAAACTGACTTTGTCCAGTCCAGCAATGTTGCCAGTATGATTACAGGCCTAAAGTGACTCTAAATGGCATAAGGCAGGAGACAAATAAGATCCATTATATCATTCTCTCAGAATACAAATAGTGCCTGCAGAAGATAAATTATGTGTTAGACTGCGTCAATGCTGAGTTTTATACAGAATTTCCCACATCATCATCATCAGAAGCAGTCACAGAGCAATAGTTTTGACAAGGTGCTGACACTTTACAGTCTCGTCATCTAATCCTATTGAGAGCAAGTGCAGACATGATAAAGAGCTAATGAGCTTCTCCCTGCACGCCACTGGGCTCACCGCTGCTGCTAGCACAGGCACACAGCAAACAGAAAGGTCAGCCAACAACACTCTTGTTGATCTACTATCATCACTCCACCCTACCCTACTGAAGAAGCCCCAGAAGAATTATGGGTGCCTCATTCCATATTTTGTCTTACGTATACAGCCATCAGCTGTGAAGATAACACCACACCTATACATGCTCCTAGCAGAATCTGATGACCTCATTGTAAAAACATCAACATAGCTAAAACTATCAGTCCAAGAGGTTTTTCAGTCAAGCTGCCCTACAGAAAATAGCTTAGCACATCAAGAGCCTTACAATTCTCTCACATGCCTTTATTGTTAAGGGGAAAATCTTACGTCTTTAAATAGCTAGAGATGTAATTCAATAAAATCATGTTAAAAAGGTACTCCAATCAATCCCGCACAATGCCAACCTATCACCCAAGTCTTAGTTTCCCTCTGCATTACACAGGTTTTGCATTTACGCAGAGTAGATTTAGAACATAATTGCATAAATCCTAACAGGTTGCAGAGCACCTCCTCTCTTGTCTTTAAGGCTTGAACAGGTCTTTCCTGTATACTACTGATATTTTGCTTAGTATTTCAGAGTTGAATATATATATATGTTCAATACACACACAGAGAGACATTATATATAAAATTGCAAAAATATTTGATTCTCCTCTTCATAAATTCACACGATCTTTTTCAGCCCCTTTCTTGCGCAGTGTCTCACAACAATTTTAAAGAAAGAGTACACATTTCCTCACAGGATATATAAGGTATACATTGCAAAGTGGGGCAAAGGAGCAGGAATTCTATATTACAAATAGTAAAGCTTTAAAAATATCAACAAAGCAGAACATTCTAAAATAACAAATGAAGAGCTCTACATTAAAAAAAGACTTCATTATTTCAGTATCTCTTTGTTTGCTTGTTTAATCATCCCCTGGGACAATCTGTACTGTTAAGAAATGTGTAGAAAACAGTCATCAGGTTTTGTTGTTGTTCAATTAGTGCTATACTCAGTGTTTGAGCTCATGCAAGTGTCCTTTGGGGAAACGTCCTGCGTGCCATTAGCACTATTCTTAATGAGGGAAAGCATGAAACTCCTTTAGTGCTCTGCCAGAATTGTTTTATCTTCAACTCAAAAGAACAACTGCTTGGAGTAACCCCAAAAAAAGCATTTAACAATTACAAGTGGCAAACAATATTCCCAAGCATTATACTCATAGCACTGTTCTATTTATAGGCTAAAAGTTATTATACTGAATAAAATATGTATTAGGCAGCTTTATTATGCAGATAGTCATGATTCCCCAGTTAAGGCTGCTACGATGGTTTCCATTATAAGCCCAGTTTTGAACCCTTTTACTCCTTCTGAGAGGTAGGGTGGGGAACAGGAGGATGTTTCATGTTTGGTTTCAAGACAAAGGAGAATATTTTTAGGAAGTTTGAGGTTAATTGGACATGCTGCTTTTGAGATATGGGACATAGGCGTTTCTTTATTCTTTTTTGAAGAAAAAAAGCAGTTTAATGGCAATGTTTTTGTTCATAAAAAAGCTTTTTAACTAGTTCTCCAGAATTTCTTTAAAATACAAAATCAGAAGTGAAAACTAGGTGAAAGGAAGGTCAAGACTTACAGCTCTAGGAAATACATAAAGACAGAAGTTCTAGCACTTTTCTTAGCTACATTTACTTTCAAAAAAAAGCATGCAAGTTTTTTTCCACTGTGGGAAAAAAGCAAAGCAACAATTAAAAAATACTACACATAAAAACAAAACCAAAAGCAACGTTCTTAGTGCTTATCACTGGTTTTCTCTCCCCAATTACAGTTATTCATAAACAGTGGGGGCAGAAGGGATAAAGCATTCCCTCTCCCAGTTGGTCTTTATCTAACTGTTCCCTCATTCTTCATTCTCTAGGTTTTCTGTCTCAGCTTCATAATGCAGCTGGCAAGCATATTCACATCTCCAACTCCTCCTTGATCCTACAGTCAGCACAATCAAGATCTACAAGTCTTTAAGCCTGCATATTCCTTTCTTGCCATCCCAATGACTAACTGGAGAGAAGATCTAATGAACAAGGTAAGAGTAAAGCTCAGGCTAAAAGTTTGCATTTCAAACTTGCTGTACACACAGGCTCTTTTAAACAATGCTTAAAAGCATTCCCTGTCTTCTCACTGACACACATGTATATACTAACATGCACCCTTCTAAAACACGCACAATGAACACCAGCTGGCATAAACTCCCCTCACAGAGTAGCACCATGTAGAAGAGCCAGTATGTAAGCATACACAGTGGATGACCTACAGAAATAGAATGAAGGCAACTTATTTCAGTTGGATTTTATAAATGGTCATCTTAATTTCTCAGTGGTGCCCAGTGACAGGACAAGAAGAAATGGGCACAAACTTGAACATAAGAAGTTCCACCTAAACATGAGGAGGAACTTCTTTACTGT
>JAOTQQ010000023.1:43179230-43227356 GCA_026546715.1 Gallinago undulata
TTTGTGGTTGGACTCGATGATCTCTGAGGTCCCTTCCAACCACCACAATTCTGTGATTCTGTGATTCTGTGAAATAAGTGTCTACATACAGGTTTATTAGTTAGCTAAAACTCTTACTTTTAAAAAGTGCATGTCTAAACAGCTACCAACTTGCAAATCAATGCATCCAGATTTACATTAAAATATTTGAGTAATCTATGAACCAAAGCTAAGGTCAACAGCTAAGAGCCTTCTCAGTCTCCCCAAAGGTAGCCATCTCCTCCTCTTGTCCCCATGGCTCAGATTTTGCATGACACCTCTGCAGATCTTAGTTTTCTGCCACCAAAGAGCCCAGTCACCTTTTGTCTGGCTGAACACTTAAGACAATTTGTTTGGCATCAGGTTCAGCACAAGCTAGGTGGGGAGGGGGGGGCAGCAGGTAGGATGAAAAAGGGATTAAGTCATGAATTAGGTTGAGCTACGTGAAATCCTACTCTCAGGACTTTATTGTACAAAAAGCAAACCACCAAGCTCTAAATGTATGAAGCATGAGTCCAACTAGTTTCAAGTTTCTCCCCCAGAGAAAGCTGGTTTATTCCATCACTAAATATGTACATTATTTTTCCTAGCAATTTCTGTATCATATATTTTCATAATTTGGTTTTCCAAGTGCTTACTCACATTTAAAAGATGTCATCAGAGCTGAAGACAGATTAACATTCTCTTTTTCGTCTCTTCTTTGACCATGGGGAAAATTGTCATGCTTTCGTTTTCTGAACCCACCTGATCCTATTAATAGAAGATACACACACAAAAAAAATATTTCAAAATAAAGTAGTTTTGCCAGAGCATGAGCAGCATCAGAATGCTGTCTTCAGAGCATTTCTGATTGTAGCCACGTTTTAGAGGATAGAGTAAGTAACTGGATGAACCTTATTACCAACTGATGTCATCTTCACATTAGCATACCACCTATTCCTCCACATTTCTACTGAAAACTTGAAAAATCCTACCAATTTCAATGAATGAGTGTGGTAAGGTATTCACACACTTTCATGTTTCCTTTCTATAAGGGAAAGGCTGCATGAAAATCCTTGTGTAAACAAGGGCCTACAGGATTAGACCTTTTCCCTTTTGTTGTTTTTTTTTTTTGTTTTTTTTTTAATTATTTTAAATATTCAGCTTGACAGGAGCCATTAAAACTACAAGTTTTTCATTACTGTAATTATTTATGTTATGGGTTTTCAGTAATCAGAAAAAGACGCATGGCTTCATTTAAATAGACTACCATGATCCAGGTATGCAGGTTTATCTCCTGCAATGTAGCATCTTAGGTCCTCATGCTCTGCCCATTAAAACCAACTTCTTTTCTTTTCACCCCAACACAGCTGTTCCCTTCAAGTAATCTTTTATTACTTGAGGGCCTCTTCCTTAGCCTCTTTTCAAACCCTCAGCCAGAACTCATCTCTTTTGGACTGTGCTTTACTACTGATTTACACTTTGCACTGTTTCTTCCTTTTGTCCTTCCATCACCAAGGACTGACTCATTGTGCCAATCATGTTTTAACCATTCCTCCCTCTCGCTACCTCCTTTTTGTGACAGCTGTACACTTTGTGTTCCTAATGGGGGACAAAATTTGGCAAATTCTTACATACAGGCATACCTTTTTGAACATTGGAGTTCTCTCAATTTCCTTAAAAGAACAAAAGGAAGCTACTTAAAAGTTACAGACGAACACTAGATTTTGAAATGTTTCCGTTTAATTGTTTATTATCCAAAACCAAAACCAGAAGTGGGCGTAGATACTTTCTAAAAGAGGAAACCGAAAATCATTTTTTCCTTCTTTTCTGTTAGGACGTGAGTTCAGGGTTTTGTTTTTCCCGTAGCAGTTGAAAACATTACAAACACAATCCCTGAAATAGCACAGAGAATTAAATTCTCTGCAGTGTTCTTAAAGCTAGGAACATCATAAGGACCCATGGGAAAAAAACAAGCTGTCCTGAAGCAGGTGGGGGAAGAGAGAAAGAGAGAGAGAGGGGGGTTCTACTGAATAGTGAAAAACTTGAATATCAGAAAACCACAGACTGCAATAACAGTAACTTAACCTTAATTTAAAAATAAATAAATAAGCCAGTTTGCTTGTTGCAGAGCCTGCTTTCTGTTTGAAGGGAGGTCTGTGTGACTGCCCAGGCTAAAGCAACACACCAGCGGCAAAGCCAGTGCTCCGTTACCCAAAGTCAGCTATGGCTAAGAGCACTTTCCGGGCCTAACACACACTCGGCTTCTGGCTACAGCAACTGCTTTTTTACTACCGAGGGTGAAAACTCCTAAAACCACATTCACAGACGTGACGCCTGTACGGCCCAAGCGAGAAGGTGTCAACGCCTCTGGGATACGGTCACGGTCACGGTCCCGGTCCCGGTGTAGATTTCGGTCATTTTGGCCGCAGGTCCTCCCTCGGTTCCCGCCAGCCCCAACCGTGAGGCCTCCGCCTCCTGCCGGCTCAGGGCGCCGGTTCAGCCCCTGAGGGCCCGCACGGCCGCCGGCCCGGACCACCCGCGGCTGGACCGCCCCTCGGCGGCGGCGGCGGGCGGCACATAGGCTGCACGCCTGGAGAGGCGCCCGCCCATACCCCTGTGCGCCAGGCGGCGGCGGGCGGCCCTACTCCGGCGGGGAGGCGGCACCGAGGCGCGGGGGAGGGGGAGAGGGGCGCAGCCGGGCCACGCACCAGGGAGCCGCCGGCTCCAAGCGTCGCCGGGCTGGGGCGGGCCGGTGCGGGAGAGGGGGTAGAGGTACACGCGCCGCCGCTGCCGTCACCTTCCTTGCCGCTCATCCCGCTGCCGCCGCCGAGCCAGGCCGCGTCCCCCCGGCAACCCACTTCCGCCCCGCCGCGTCGGCAGGGCCCCGCCGCGCCGCCCGCCGGTCCCGCCCCAAGGGCACCCGCGCGGGTGCCTGATAGAAAGGCGCCATATAGGCGGAAGTCTTCGTCCCGTCGCCCGCAGCGCAGGAAGTGTGGCGGAGCTGCGGCGGCGCGGAGGGTGATATCGAACCTTGATTTCTGCGAAATAGGGGTAGTGTCGAGGGTTGGTCCGCATTTACGAGCAGGCGGCTCTGTGGTCAGCTAGTCCGCCCCCCCGCCTTGAGGCCTGCCCGCGCCCGCGGCACGATGGGACATGTAGTCCTGGGGCGGGGGTGCTGCTGCTGGCGGGTAAGCCCCGGTGTTACCTGCTCGCTGCCTCCGCTGGCAGCCCTGTTGTTCCGTCGCCACCCAGCCCGATCGCCATAGCAGGGCTGCGGCGGCATCGGCTTTCCTCAGCCTGGACCCACAGAAACTGGCTGTCGTGTCGCCTTTTCCCTCATCCCCCTCACTTCTCCCCCCAGACCTTCTCCCTGTCTCCCTACTGCCCCGTTCTTCCCCGGCATGTCAGGGACGTGGCGCTTTCCTTCCAGGCGAGGGGAATCGGAGCGTGTCACCGGCCCGGAGCTGCCGGCTCCCAGCGCCGCGGTGCGCCCCTCAGGCGGCGGGGTGCCGGGTGAAGGGGGACAGAGGGGATGGGGCAGTGACAGTGAGACGGGACCTGGAAAACGGAGACGCTACCTGTGCTGTGCTGTACACCGGGAGGATCTGATAGCGAAGCCACCTGATATCTGGAACAGAAACGGGAGAAGCAGGAGATGTAGCTGCTGCCACAGGGCAGGCAGTGGCCACCGCAGGGGAACAGGGGTCTCTGGCCTGCAGGCGGGGAGAGAGGGCCATGAGGGGGCTCTGCGTTGCTAATTTGACCCGGTTTGGGACCGCTAACTGATGAACTCAGGTTATGTGTATCCTATGTTTTTGTCAGGGCTGGTAAAAATAGTGTTTCTCCGCTGGGGATTTAGTGCGAGTGTTCAGAGGAGACATCACAGGACTGAGCACAAGGGAGACGGACGCACACTAAATGTCTCCCGGCACAGAGGGGACTTGATGACACTTCGGTTCTTATGGTGATGAGCTACAAAAAGTCTGCTTGTCTCACTGGATTATTCATGCTTTTCCTTCCTACACACGCAACCTGATGCGTTCCTCTAACCTGTTTAAAAAAGGGATGGGTGTTGCAAATCCCAAAACCAAAAGGCTTGTAAATCATCGGTCTTGTTGCTCTGCCAATAGGTTTCATTTCTAGTCACAGCTGTTGCCTGGTTTAGTAGCTGGATTCCCAAGGAAACAAAGCCCATATGAGCACAAAGGCGGAGTGCTCACAGCCTTTTGTGCGTGGGTGTGCATGTGTGTCTGTCCTTCCTCCCCACCCTTAATAATTTTTTAATCTGTTGGTCAATTGGTCGATCTGATTTGACAGAGGGAAAGAACCTCTAGAAGTGATTATAAACAACCTGAGTAGGGAAAAAATTTTGGGTGGAACTTGCACCTTACTAGAAACCAGATAAGCCCAGCTGTGAGATGAGAAAGCTTTAAAGTGCTTTGGCAGTTCTGGAAGAGCAGAGACACCAGCCCTGGCTCAGGCCTTTTGTGTTTAACAAATAAACAAATGCAGCTATTAGCAAACTTGAATACCAGGTGAATCTGTCAACAGATTCAGGAGGACAATAAATCACCGAAGTCAGACAGCAGAGGAGTAAAGCTTTGACAATGAGCTTTATACAGTCTCTAGGCAGCCAAGAAGGAGTTGCTAAAACTTGGGATTTCCAAATATCTAGAACACATGACTCTGTTGTGCAGCATTCAAAATTATTCAGAAGCATAACATGAAACCTCTCTGCAATTTCCTAATCTAAGAAAACAGATGTTAATCACATTTTAAAAACAGAGTACAAAGAGGATCCCGGCAGAACTTCCTCAGGCCTGATCTGCATATTGTGTTGTGCAACAGCTCGATTGCTGCCCGACCAGCTGCACAGGAGCTTTCTGCTTTCTATGTAGCAAAATCAGAACATGAAATTACTGCTGTCAGTGTTATCGCTGCACACATTTAAGGACAGCCTTTTGTTTTAGAAGACGTGCAAAACTGCTTTTGGAAACTTTTTTTTTTTCTTTTAACTATGCTATTTCCCTGTTCTCGGCAGCAATTTGGAAAAAAAAAGCAGAGTGGTTTTGTTTATGTCGATGTCGCAGGACAGTGGAAAGAGCGCTGGCTTTCAGATATTTCCCAGCAGTGGAGAATTTTCAGCTAGTTGTGGCGAGTGGGGGTTTGGTTCTTGTGCTGGTTTCTGATGGACTCAGTCACACTTTGCATGTGGCCAGAGATACTCAAGAGCTTTCTTGACATTCCCGAGATGATGTTGTGAGTAAGAACTGCTATTTTTTTTCTGAGCCAATCCATTTAAACGTGGCAGTGTTGAAGTTCTTTATCAACAGGTTATTTGTAGTATCTTTCCCTTTCTTCTAGCTGATAATTGTACTTTTCCCCCTCCCATTCCAGTTATGTTTTCTTTATGCCTGAAGAAAATGGCATCCACACCTGCACAGATGTGAAGGAGGAATAGCAATATTTTGAGAGAGTAAATAGTAAGAGAAAGGATTTAGGACAGGGCAAAAAAACCAAACAAACTAACGACAAACCAGTGAGGTTTTCTCAGAGACTTCAGGTCACACTGAGATATTTGATATGGTTTGCATATGACTGTGCTCCAGATCCTAAGACTAGATTGCTAACTCAGCTTTCATACGGAAAAAAGTGTTTTTTAAGACTCATGGTTGTGAGGACAGAGCATGAATAGGTGGACCAGATATGATCTGTGCTTCTCTGAGCGGGAAAACCAACTGAAAACAACCACGGCAGGAGGTAGGAACTTCATTTTATCCCTTAAGTCTGCCGCTTTGGGCAATGACCTACTTTAATAAAACTCCTGCACAATTTCTTCAGTGAGGTTTTGCTCTGCTGCAGCATCGTCAGCAGAGACCACGTTGAAATGATGGAGCGGGAAATGAATCTTTCCTTCTCTAGTAAAGCCCGAGTCTAGTCTCGACTCAGCTGAACGCTGCAAAGAGCAGACACAGGAGCGGTGGCAGGCCCAACTCAAAGACAACACTAGTAAAGCTGCCTCAACACCTACAGCTTCAAGTAAGGGAGCTGTACAGAGGCAGGGCCCAAATGATTTGGCAGAAATGTGAAATCACCATATCTGTATGCCCTCAGTCTTTTTAGTGTAGCTCTTTGGAAACTTTAAGATCCCTGGGTTTGCTGGCAGAGCTCAGAGTGTACTCTTCATGGGCCCATAAGGCTGGCATAGCTTTAGAGACAAATGCTGTCTTTGTGGTGCCCTCCTATGTTTAAATAACCAGCTTGGGAACGTCTCCTAAAGTCTCTCCTAACGCAATAGCACTGTGGATAGTTAGAACTGGAATTATCTCCACATATCCTTTTGGGCTTCCTTTTATCTCATGGTGTGACGTACTCTTAGAGCGAGGTTGTGAGGTTGCCTTGGAAATGGAGGACTTAACCATAGGGCTATCTATCTGTCATACTGAAATGTTCACATTAGCCAATATAACTGTGAATGCTTTCAACAGACAATTGAGTGAAGTGACAAAAAGCTTACGAAACGGTCACAGGGGAATTGCATAAACTGAGGTCAGACGTTCAATTTGAGGCTGTTACATGACCGAGGAGTTTTGCAGCTGGTTGACAAAAGGAAGCAGGAGGTCAGCTGGTCTCTAGTAGTTATAAAAACAACCTGTTATGTTTCTCAAGCAACAGAGATGCTCATAGTTTTTTTGGCAGGATGGATCGGGAGGATGATTTCCTCTTTTCCTGGAATAATGTTTGAAAGGCGAAAATGTTTTTCAGCCAATTGAATTTGAGACTTCTCTTGGAAGTGGCAGGATCATCCCAAGTCCTAATATTCTATGGTGCAGCCTTTGAGTGGATCAGCTGGAAGACTTTGGGAATGAACCATCGATTTAGCCGACTTGCAAACGAGTGAGTGGAAAAGAAAAGGACAGGGAGAACCTACAGGTTTGCTGCAACATTCAGCTGGAATAAACCCCCAAAACAAAACAAAAAAACAGACCAGAAAAAAAAACCAAACCAGCTGTGAATTGCCTTTATCCCTAATGTTTAGTTTATATCTTCCAAGGGAAAACTGGCAAGTGACCGGCTATGAATAATGTACCCATGGGGAAAGTTTGTTTCTAAACATGAACAGTTAGTGCCTGGCTTATGTCTGGGTGGGTGTGCTGGCTATTTAATAAATATTTAATTCTACTGAGGCAACCACATGAAAGAATTGCTTTGGAGGAATTCAAGGCGAGAATATCTGTATTCTGCATATACATGAACACCAACACCCTTAATGCAGTAGAAGTGTAGAGACTAACCTTTCTCCCTCATCTCCCCCATGCCCCTCTCTGTGCTGAGACCCTTGCAAATTATAACTGAAGTGATATGATTCTTTATATTTCTAGCATGCTTCAGTCTATCCCACTCAAAATGCTGGGCTTTTCTGCCACAGTGGCAGGACAAAGAAACATGGTGTGGGCTAAAGTTCTAGTTTGTTGTAGTTTATGAAAAGATGCTGATAGAGTAAGAGCTGCAAAAAAAAGCAAAACCAAAACATTTCCTTCAGCTATGGGAGTCACAAAAGTGAGGGAGCCTGAAAGTGCAGTTGTCATCAGAAATGGTAAAACCAATCACCTAACAGCAAAATTCGCCCTTTTTTTTGTACACATATCTAAGTCTCTTATCTGAACCCTGCCAACCTTGAAGAGTCTCAGATGCTTTTCAGGACCTACGTCCCTCAGTACCCCCTGGATAAGCAGTGCCAAACGTATTCTCCTTCACCCTCTTGGTCCTCTGCAATGCTGCTGTCTGGATGTAATGGTTTTTAGCAAAAGAGTTAATATCTGATTCATCTGCAGTTACCCATACGTAAGAAGGAATCTGAGAATGGTGTTTGTGTCTACATCTGAGAGAGGCAAAATATTACATTATATATGGAAAACCCTCATTCGTGCCAATGTAAATCAGGAATAATTCTGTTTAAATTGGGTGCCGTTGAGATGACTATCGGGTCTTGAGAATTCCCAATGTAAAGAATATTTTATTCTGCGGTGCAAGTAGGGCCAAAGAAACACAGCAAGGCTCAGGCAGTTAGAGAAATGCTTTCCTAACAATTCCCACCAAAAAGTTCTGTTAAAAAGCAGTTAAGGTTGCTCCAGGGCAAAACACACCCACACAAGAAATGACAGGTTAAGGGAACCTTCTTCCCATAAGCTATCGTGCACACCTCATATTAACCACTCCCAGTGACAGACTCCAAACCCCAAGAAGAAGCTTCCCTTGTTCTGCGGGATGAAGAAACAAACTAAATACCCATCCCTCCTACACACCTCAGCGCAAAACCCTACGGCTCCTGTAACATTAACATTAGTGGCTGGTGTGTGCATAGAGGCTATGGTGATTATGGGTTAAAAAATGGCAGTAAACAAGTGCCCCTCTGAGCATGCACTCTGCTGGTACTGCTGGTCTCGGGGACCTTCTTTGACTTACTTTGTCAGATTCTGTTTTCTCTGTGGTTGACCTCTCCACTTAGTAGACCCCTTCCACAATGCAGAGCTGAAAAGCCATCTATTGCTTCTTATTGGACTGGAGAATGAGCTATTTGATATATTTCCACTAGAATACATCTAGTTCACTTCCTGCAAAAATAGCTACACCTGCATCAGATATTTGTATGGGACTTCTAGATGATTTATTCCCAGCTGGACAAGGAGAAATTTTATGTGAAAGGGGTTTTGTCACCCAAGGGGATCCTGGACAGAATGATGCTAAGAACTAAGCCATAGTTACAATTAAAGCTTCACTTTTTAAACAGAATTTTATGATCAGCATAGCATACAATTTTATGACCAGAATAGCATAGGATTTTTATAATCAGAATCAGTGTAGCACAATTTTATAAGTAGCATAGCACACAATTTGTAGCACAGGTGAGCTCTGGGTTCCTAGTCACCTGAACCCTCTGCAGATCAGGTCAAATCTTCATACTTGGCTTGCAGTATCAATATAATAGTCACAACATAGACTTGAAACACATGAAAGAACACAAGTTACTCACTTAATCCTTGGAGGAAGTAGATGATAGTGGAGGCATCCCCGACCACTGAAAGATCATAGGTTTTCCTGTCCAGCAGCAGGTGTGGCCAAGTCCCACTTAGGATTTGCAACTGCTTGATGTTATAGACAGTGCTCTGCATGTTGCTTTGCTTCCCTCTTCTGTGATGGGGTCATCACCACTTGGTTTTCTAGGTGCATGGAGCCTTCAAGGCTGGCAAGGAGAGGAGTAGTCAGCCCAGTGCCCAGGAACCTTGAGGCGGATAGGGAGGGGAAGAGGAATTCTGCCTTCCAGGACCTTCCAGACCTGATGAGGAGGAAAAAGGCAGCAGACACATGACCAGCTTGGTCACAGAAAATGTCCACTTGCCTTAAAAAATGGCATTAGTTATGTTAACCATGTTATGAGAGGTCAGGATTAGGGGATACCGGTTACAGATTTGCATTGAAGAAGCCTTTGCTTCAAAGTGTGTTGGTGGTCTTCTATCTACTTTCCCACATAGCTCTATACCTTCCGACACCTAGCTGCTACTTTCATCCTAGTTTCTTCTGCCCCACAGGGTCACCATGATCCGTACTTGCCAGGTTTTGCCTTGTTTAAACACTAATACAGAGTTACTTCTGCCTTTTTGTGCCCAGGTGCTCTAGGAACAATGTCTTGGCATCACACTAACACACTTTATCCACTGCCTCTGTGCCACAGGGGGCTCATGAACTGTCTCATACTCCGCAGAATGATAATGATGTGTTGGTCCAGGCACAGAAACCAGGTTTATGTTGGGCCTCAGGGGCCCAACAAAGAATTAAAGACAAGTAGATGAAGTACAGTAGTGCTACAGACCTTTGTCCATTGAAAATGAGCTGGAGAAGACTTTGTCAAGAGGTATTTGTCTAAGCATGTAATTTTGTTTCATGATGACCTTGAAGATGTTGAGGATGGTGAGACTGAAAACCTTCTTGCTGAATATACCACAGATATGCCAGTGCTGTGACCTGGTCATAGGCTGTTACTTTACCAGGTGTCTCCAAAATTCTGGCCCTGCTTTCCCTGACTGCTGTGATCAGCTCTGACCTGGAAAACTGAAATCATAATGAGCTCATTACAGACTGAACATTTTATAGTTCTGTCACAATGCAAAGGCCCCAGAGAGCAAAGTAATAAAGGTTTGACGTGCATTTATAACTTCACCTTTAAAAAGTCAGCATGAAGTTTTTATTTTCCTGTCCTCCAGGAAAATCTACTTACACTATCAAACCCCAGTGAATCAGTACTCATTTAGAAAACTGTAATAACTGTAATCCTAATGCCTTTTTAATGCTAAATGTTAATGGTTTATGCAAATGTAATACACAATATAGAGTAAGCTTGGAGCAGAGGACTTTTCAGGATAGCTATACATGACATGCATATCTCTACTCACTGGTCTAAGAATATGATATCAAAACGGGTAGAATCTTTTCTTTGTTTCCATAACAAGAATACACCCCACATGGAAGTCATCAGCATCAATATTAAGCTTTCCTGAGCCTTCATTATTAAAAATGCATTACACATACACCTGTACAAGTTGAAGTCTTGGAAGAACATGTCTTTTCCCCAGAAATCAAAGTGTTTTCTGTGCGGATGCCTGCGGGGGACAGTGATCATAAAGCTGCCAGAGAGCAAAAGGAATGCTGAGATTTGAGAGCCTGCGTGATTACCCACAGCTGTACAAACAGTACAGTGGAGAAAACAGATTGACCTTGGCCATGTTTTGAGAGTGCCAGATAGCCAGGCCCTTCAACAAGCCCTGTTTCAACATGAAGAGGAAAGAAAAGACGGCGACCCCAAGGAACGCGAGGAAACACAATAATGACTAAAGCAGCAACATTGCAAGTCATCAACTTGAACATCTTCAAGGACTGGTCTGGGATAGAACTGGGTGGTGATGACGGACATCTGCTTTATGTACCTGGCAGCGTGAGAAGTGGATCAGAATGGATATGTGACAGCAGTATCTCAAGTGCAAGTAGACAGCACCCTTCAAAACATAAATTATTGTGCATTAACCATCCCATAAATACCCATGGCAGTGAAATTTTAGCCTGCTTGCAGGGAATTTGTAAAAGAATTTAAAAGGCAGGAAGTGTTTTGGTGTATTTCTAAATCCACAGGACCATGGCTATCTTTGCCCAGCTTTAGTGCCTGTGTCCTCCCGTAAGGAGAGAACATTGTGGGGGGCCATACTAGCAAACGCTCATCTCGCTGACCTCCCCTTCACCTCTGCAAATAGATATTTTATTTGCTATTTCCTCACATGACTGGGAAACACACCCTCCAACACCAAGATCACTTGCAAAAGTGCAAACGCTATCACTAGGCTGGCCATCAGCATCCCCTCTAGTTCTTATCTTGGGCTGTGCCCCACTAGGGTTGGTAAGTTAGATGCTTAACCTGGGGGAATCTCTCTCTCCCCTCCCCATGATTGATGGAACACAGTGGATCAGCTAACTGGTAGAGAGTTCACTAGATGTTAGGACTATAAACCACAGAGGCTTAATGCAGGATGAAAGCTGGAAATGAACTTCCTCCAGAATGTCCCGTGACTCAGAGCAGTCAGTGGAGATGATCCTCAGAATGGTTGTGGGACAGAGCTTGAGGATTGAAGGAAACCTTATCTTTGCTGTGCTGGAAAACTGAGCATTACACAATACTTGTTTTTCTCACCTTGTGAATTCTGCCCTTGCAATGTGCAAATCCTCAGGCATGCATGTGTTCCCTGCCATCCAGCATCTTGGTAAATAAAGAAGTTTGGAGAGCTTGTGAAGATCCCTGTGAGGAGCATTACTGTAGTTACAAAATAACAAGAGTTCCCTAACCAAGAAAAAAAAATGTAAAAAAGACAGCAGAAAGGAGGAGGAAGCAGATCAGAAGGTGAAGGTCACCATTCTGTCACTCAGTCGCTGGTGGAGGACTCCCCTCCTAGCACAGGGACTTTGAAAGTGCTTCCCTGTTAAGGCTTCACTCATAGCTGCTGCCAGCTTGGCAGGGACAGCTCTCTCTGATGAAAACAAATTCCTGCGTTCCCCTGACACTGAGCTGCTCCTGCAACACTCTAGCTCTCAAAGAACCCGAGGGACTCTGAGGAGAAATGCTGCATTTACCCTGGCTGTTTTGCCCTCCTCTTTCAAACACTAATTTTATATTCCACAGTCAGCCAAGCAACTCTTGGCAAATTTTACAACCTGTTCTCCCCGGAGCCTGAAGGCATAAAGCATTCACACAGTGCACAACCTGAGAACTGAAGTATAAAATGCATGAAAACAAAAGAAGCCTGTACGGAAGGTCTTGAATAAGGTCAGTGAATCTCCTACACCTTCGGGATCAAGCACTCACCTGAATGATAAATTAAGAGTTAAAAATAGACCATGTTAAAAGCTGATGAGAGCACAAGGAGGTATAGCATATTATTTAGATCTGTCACACAAGAATCCCACATCTGATTTACAAGAAAGTGTGTGGAACATGTCCTCACCAGTATCTGCCAACTCTGTATTGAGACCTTTAGAACAAATTTAGAGGAATGAATAATACCAAATTGTATGTAACGAGTAGCTGGAAAACAGGATAAGATGCAAGACAGGTCTTTCAAAACCAGATCATGCCAAACTAAGCAATTATCTTTCTTAGATGTGATAACTCAGTCTGTTTGGCAGAGGAAGCATGGTAGGTCTCACCTATTGGAAAAAGGCATTTGAAGCATTTGATTCGGTGCCACTACTCTGGTGATTAAAAGGCAAACTGGAGAAGGTAGAGATTAGCAGGCAAAGTGTAAAGGGGTGAGGAAATGCCTAAAGGGAAGAAGACAAGTAATATTGGAAAGATGCCAAGCTGGAATGAGGGGGTTCCACAAAGACCAGTCTTAGGGCTTTCAATATTTTTACTGACTGTTTAGATATTAAAAAAAAAACTAGGAGTGTTGTGAAACATGACTGATGTGTGATGAAATCTATCAACAGCAGAAAGCTGGAGGGTGTGCTGGTACTCAAGAAGTTATCGATATCACAGGCAGAGGTCCCTGAGAGATGAAATTATACAAAGAGTCAAATGCTGTAGTAAGTATTGGATGGAAAAGAGATTTATGCTAATAGCATTGTAAAAAAAGACACTGGAGAAACTTCCTCTGGAATACTGTATACAGTTCCAGTTAGCTCTATTTTCAGAAAGCCCTCAAACAGGAACAGGTGCTGTGAAGAGATGTCCAGGAAAATTATGGGGAATGGACAGCATGTCCTGTCAGACACAGGAAGAATTTCTGCAAAGCAAAGGATGAGAGAGCTTATAATTTCTCTCCATAAACACCATGGGGGAACAGAAGTGACAAAGTAGTGAACTTGAAGGACAACCTGACCCAAAAATATTTGAGTACAAACTGGCCATCAACAAACTGACTCCTGAAATTAGAGGAAAGTTCCTGGTTACCAGAAGCATGACCAAACAGGCTTCTCACAGAGGAAGACAGCAACAAATATTGCTGATTCTCAGTATGAGGTGTATTTAGTTTCCAAAGACCCTGTACCACATGGCTGTCTGCAGCAACCTGGGCCAGGCTCAGTGCTCCAAGGGATCAATTCCCATCTCTGTCCCCACTCCTGTCCTCAGACCGGCTGCCGGTGGTGTCCCAGGAAGGTCTCCCTGGAGTCTGGTCTTACACAAGCAGGTGTCTCACTGGTTGCACAGGCTGGGAGGCAAATCTTTGAACCTGTCTCCCAGCCCTCAAGGAAGGTCGCTCCCTTTTCTCACAGTGCTGTGCAAGACATAAAATCCTCTTCTATTTCTCCAGCTGCCCCGGGCACTGCTTAATACTTGCCAGTTTTGCAAAGGTGCTCCCCATTTTGATCTAAGGCAGTAGTTAAATGGCTCGTTTCTCCAGCCCAGGTGCTTCCTCCGCCAAGGCACCAGAGAAGGCCACAGCAGGCCCTGTGGCAGGCAGGTTGCTGAGCCCCTCTGCAGCATTTCTGCCCCTGCCGCTGGGGATGCAGCGTGCTGTGTTCTTGGCTGCGGCAGCACAAGCATCTGTGGGGACCTACCAGAGCAAGCACCAGGTCTGGTGAAAACACACGCACCAGTGCAGCTCCAGGAAGGTGCACGCAGGCTCGTGGGGAACGGAGGAGGAAGGGGAGGCAGGCAGCTACTGTTCATTATCCATGTCATGGCTACACTTCTGTAAGCGGCCAGCCACCTTTCTCACTGGGGGGAAAGAAATGTGGATTTTAAAAAGTGTCCAGACCTGACTGCTTTAAAAACAGTATGTTGACCATGGTGGGTGGCCAGGTGCACATCACAGAAGTGTTTTTTCATATTTATGAACTCCAAAGCCTGGTTCTCGGAAGAAGGGGCAGAGGAGAGCGTGGGTCAGGCAACAGCGCTGTGAGCTCTGCCAATTGTGAGCTCAACTCATCTGGAGCACCTCAGGTCTCCAAAGCCATTGATCATCTCTTTGGGACTGGCTTTCTACATGTGCTCAAAGCGATGTGCACTTTCACCTCCGCGGCTTTGCCATGCAGCTGCGCCACCCGCCCACCCCCATCAGCTCAAGGCTGACCGCCAGGAAAATGCCCTTTGTCACCTTGGCACGGCTGGCTACGCCAAGTTTACTGAACCACCCACCTTTTTTCTTCAGCGTGGTACTGGCCTTGCAAGAACTGGAACTCCTCCAAATCCTCCTTGAAGCCGCCCCCTCTCTGCTCTTCCTCCTCATTGCTGGCAGCAGCATTCTGTGGCCAGGGGAAGGAGTGGGTACCTGCCGGGTGTCCCCTCTGCCCCAGGAAAGCGGCATCTGCTGGGAAAGTAAAAAGCAACTTTTCCTTTGCACGTGTTTGCATCAAGGAGGTGCACTGAACTTGTCCGTCTGTGCAGCTCAAGTGTATGTAAGCTCTGCTGGCACTGAGGAGTCCCGTCAGTTTTAAGAAGGGGATCTGGCCAGTTTTCATAGAGAGTGTTAACAGGGAACACACTGCGAGCAAGCTTATGGAAGGCAAGGGGTATGCGACAGGGCTGTATTTTTAATTCTCTGTTAGCACAGTACAATCCTGGCCTGAGCCCAGGGCCTCTCAGAGCTATCCAATACCTATTCTAATGGTGACAGCATTTAGAGGTAAACCTGTTCCTAGGCAGAGTGGACACACAATTGTCCCAATAAATAGTTCAGGAGTCTATCTTTAGAGCAGAGCCCCAGCACATAGGGAGAAAAGTTGCGATTTCATCTGCTTCTTTATATGTTGGCCCCGATGTCCCAGGCTGGCTGACCTTTTACTAGTGTAAAACCTCCAAGAGCTATTTTCATCCTAGTGTAAATCAGCGTAGCTTCGTTGTTGCCATCACAGGAGTTTCTTATCTCATGGGGACTGTCCTAGCACAACCCTCCTCCCAGGCACACTTCTGGGCTGGAGATGACAGGATCTGCTGTACGTGCTAACTGCTGCTGGCTGTGCCTGTCCCCCTCCACCAGAAGAATCCCGAGCCAATCATTTAGGATTTCCCTTTTCCCTTCCTTAAGAGTGGCCCCAAACAACTACCAGTGTCTTCTCATCAGGCAGTGTTCCTGCCACCCCGCTCCCTCACTGCAGCTGGACTCCTCCCAGGTGAGGACTGTGGCACGTCTTCTGTGGTTGAGAGAGAGGGGGAGGTGCCTGCAAAAAGTAATTTATCCCTCTGAAAATCTGAACTGCATCTCTGAGGGAGTGCCCGGGACAACTGTGCTCTTGACGCCAGTGCTTCATTTAGACACCTAAAATGAGGTGGGGGTAAATCCACAGCCGCCTTCTTCTCAGGCATGATGTTTCACAAGCAGAAGCCTTGTAATTCTCCTCCTGCTTGTTGCTCTCAGCCGCTATGTGTTAGGTAGGATGTTAGATAACGTACATCCTCCCACGTTCTGGCTGAGCTCTTTCCCCCAAGTAGCATAAATAATGACTTTCATCTTGCTACACTAGATATTCAACATCGCTTAGTGTAAAGGACGTATATTTTCATATCTGGCTGAGATCAATAAACAGCTCCTATCTATGACATGGCAACGACTGCCTGCAACATTGGGGGTCTGCATTTTGGGATGTAATGGTTGTCGAAATTGCTATCTTTTGTAATCAAGAGCCTGAGAGTCTTTCTCGGGAAGATGTGCATTGCATGATCAACAGTAACTGTAGTCCAAGCCAACTTGATGAAAGGGACAGTTAATCCAAAGAGCCAAGTGACTGGAATGTGCCCTGCTCTGGGAGGGGAGGGGGGGCATCACTCATCTATGTGCTTACGGCTGGGTATGGCTGGTGTAGCTGAAGCTGGTAGTTAGCCAGAGATTTGGGGGCTGGTTGATGGTTTGTTGGGTATTTTTTTTTTAAGTAAGAAAAACATCCACAGTTGTTCCACAGGAAAAGAACAAGTAATCTACCCATATGGAATATATGCAGTTGTCCTTGTTTCCTCCTTGCTTACTTTCACCTTCTGCTAATGTAAGTTGGGTGACAAGATTTTTCCAAATGCCAAATTAGGATAAACAGCAGTTGGGTGCAACAGATGAGGGGGAATGATGGGCAGGCTTTTAAGAAACAATGTGTGCACAGGGCACATACTGAAATGCATAAACCTTACAGTATTTTACAAAAGTGGGCAAAGGAGGTTAACTCATCCACACAGGCAGAGTCCTATAGCTGTAGGCTCTCTGCTTCACTGCCCACTCTCCCCTTCCCCTGGAGGCTGCTGCTGAGATGGGACAGCTGAGCTGCATGTGAAGCAACTCCTAACCCACTGAAGTTTTCAACCTGACATGTTAAAACAATCTCCCTCTCACCCAAGCAGGGGAGTGAAAAGAAGCCCAAGGCGTGATTCTCCATGGAGCTAAAACACCCCAGGTGACACAGCCCTGATACCTGAGCAGGGTCATTTCCACAGTGATTTGCACCAGCTTTGCACAGATGCCTGTGCCTACGCAGTGCCCAGTGTGGTGAGGGACACACTCTGAGTCACATTCAATGCAAAGTCAGGTCCAAGCTGACCACGTGTGAAACATCTGCCAGAAGCCAACCTGTGAAGTGGGCTCTCCTTGCCATTGATCCTGCAGAGCTGCACACACCCTGGCAATGGAGAAACATCTCTAAAACCCATCCAAACCTTAGAGGAAACAGCAGTGATGGTCAAAGCTAGAGCCACATGAAACTGCATAGGTAGGCAACATTGCTTATGCTGTCTGAGCACCACTTGGCTGCATGCAAATCATCTGATTAACAAGTGCAAAGGCCTGAATTAAATGAGTTTTAATGTGTTCCCTTCCTCTTAGCTGAGGTCAATCCACTGACTGTATGTACTTTCCTAGCCTGCTGCAATATGAAGTAAAATGAGTTGGCATTAATCATAAGCGAAGGTACCAAAACATGCCAAGCCCACGCCTGGTGCTTGCTAGAGCAGACCCGGGGAGCACTGTGCTTCAGGGCACCTGGTTGGGTCTGTCTGGCCAAAACCATTTCTCTGGGCTCCCCACCTGAACCGGCGAAGCTGACTTCTGCCACTCCAAGGACCCCCTTTTGGCCATTACTAGGACCGGCTCACACCGCTCACAGGAAGATGGAAATGACCAGGCTAGAACAGGGAGCTGGCAGAAGACATTGAATAGTTGGATATGCTGTCCTGCTGCCATTAGAGGAGGGGGAAACAACAGATGTGGGAGCAGGGACAGTAGTTTTTATGCTCCCATTCCAGCTTCCCAAGCTCTGGTGTAGCTAAAATACATAGCAGACCCACAACCATTCCAGCTGCTTACTTTGCCAATGGTGAGAGCCAAGCCTGCCTCACATCAGCATTCCCTGTGTCTTGCGCCTCAATGCCCAGAAGCGGCTCTGTTTCTACTGATGAAAGGAAGAAGATGCTTTTATTTCTCTGTCTGGCTTAGAAAAGCCACAAGACAGCAGAGCAGATAGAAGGAGGGCTCAGAGAAGCCCCACAAAGGAGGACGAGCCCAGATGCCCAGCAAGTCCCCAAGCCGGTCATTCTCAGGTAACCTCATGCCTCTCAGGTAACCAGCGTGCCCCTCTACAAGACCACCTGAGCGCTGGTGGAACCCAAAGCATGGGGCTGGGAAGTGGCAGAGCTGAGAGGGATTAACACCGCTGTGCCCTACGTGCTGTAAGTTTCCACTGCTTACGTGCTGGGAGGGAGCGAGCTCCTCCTGCCCGGCATGTGGCTGCCTGGCCCCTACATCAGCCCCACTTGGATTCACATGCACCACGCAATGCCTTCATGCAGATATATTTATCAAGCTAAAAAAAGTTCTGGTTAACTGTTGTGTTGACTGTGAGGCCTCGCTGCGCTATCTAGGAGGGAAAAAGAGGCCACCTGAAGCTGCAAAAAAATCTCACGAGCTTGCAAAATAAGGAGGGCAGCACACTGGTGGGAGGTTGGATAATCAGTGGAGTGGCAGAATTCCGGCAGCAATAGAGAAATGACTCATTTTCACCTTGCAGTCCTTCCCCCAGCCGTAAGAAAAAAAATATTTTACTTTTTACATATTTCCCGGAATATGTGATTTTAGTAGAAGTGCACTTTACACTCTTCTTATGAGATAGAATCCAGCCCAGTGGGAAAAAGTCATTCTTGGAATAACTTTCAATGAAATCAAGACTTACAACTGGACTGACTTTGGCATAACAAGTCCTCAGGATATTGGTGGCTGCTGCAGTCATGTTTTTGTAGGCAGTCTGGATCTACTAGTTTTCCTAGTATAATAATTGCAGTAAGAACTGCAATGTTTTGTAACCAAACTAGTTTATACTGGCAAAAGCCCTACTTTGGATGATAGCGAAGTGGTTTACTTATACTGTTAAATTTCTTTCAGTTCTCTTTT
This sequence comes from Gallinago undulata, assembly GCA_026546715.1. Classification (NCBI taxonomy): domain Eukaryota; kingdom Metazoa; phylum Chordata; class Aves; order Charadriiformes; family Scolopacidae; genus Gallinago; species Gallinago undulata. The sequence continues at coordinate 43,198,136 of JAOTQQ010000023.1, forward strand.
GGGAATTGCTATACTATTATAAAATGTCTTTATGCTGTCTGCACAATAGGTGGGGATGATTACTTCTGCATTGTCATAACTGTACCATTTTCTATCATAGACAAGCTAAATTGTTTAAACTTTTGTTATATTTTATAAAATACTAACATTAAAACATGGTTTGGGGAAGAAAGAAAGTACTGTCTTGAAAAAAATAAAAATAGAGTGATGCCCTAGATTAGCCTGCAAGGCAAGTTCTGTGTGACAGTAAGAGAACAGAAGTCACAAAGAAATCTAGAATATTTTATTTCAATATTTCTATCAGGCTTGGAATCTTTGTTTCCTAATCTCCGTGTATAACCATCTGCATGGACCCAGAGCCCATATATTTCTATTTTAATTTCTAAGATCCAAGTTTATCTTCCTTGCAGCACGCAGAGAAATTGGGCAGGACTTCGTATGTGATAACACTTAGTGTCATATCCATTTAGAAATGCATTAGCACTATGGTATCACTGCTTGGCCAGGCCACGGGGCAGTGGGACACCAGCAGCCTTGCCATTGCCAGTTCAGCTGCAAACATGTCAAAGGAGCTTTTGGAAAGTGGATGTTCACTGGGAGCATCTCCTGAAAGTGGAAGGCAGCGTGATGCATGAAATATGGGGCAAAGGCTGATGCCGCTGTCTCCTTGAAGGTGGGATTTCACCTTGTATTCTGTCAGGGAGAGAATGGGGATAGGCTCCAAAGGCTTTGAAAGCAAAGATGAGCAGCTGTGTTTGATGGTTTAAAAATAGAGGAAACTCAATCTGTGCTTGTTGAGAGCTTACAGCATTTCCATAGGTATAACATGCAGTGTAGAAAAACAACAGATCAGTGCTGTGCGGTTCCTTAAAATAAGCCCCCAGGTGACTCGCACAACATCTCAGCAGAGGCAGGAGGGATGAAGGAGAAGGTCTGTGTAGGAACCTAGCAGCTAGATCTACCTAGATCTACCAGCAAAGAAGGGGCTATGGGCTACCTGAATGTGCAGATTGCTTCTGAAGTGGCCCATTGTGGATTACAGTAATGAAAACCAGTTCCTTTGGCCTAGAGCCTCCCCTTGATGACCCGTTTCCTGAGGCAACTTGGAGCTCACATCAATTAGGCTGCCAGGGGCGGGAGGAATTTGCTGTGGGGATGGCAGGGCTATTCTGGCACCCTGCAGCCGCCTCTCCCCAGGGCTCCTCACTCTCTCACCCATCATGGGAGCGGTGCATATCCTTGATGCGACAGACAGCAATGGGGCCTTAAGACACCAGGAAAGGTGGTGCTGGAAACAAACAGGGATTCAATGGCCTGTGGCTCCTTGGTGGCCGGCCCCCGAGGGCAGCAAGCAGGACACCACTGGCTGCGCTCCTTCCCACAGCAACCCAGGGCGTAGCAAAATCCATCCACCTGCTGCACCTCTCCAAATGAGTCCACCTGCACAGACAGAGTAGGACCAGCAGCCACAATGCACATGGGCTTGTAGAAGTTGAGAACTTCTCCTACTGGGATAAGGATGTCAGTGGAAAAGGGTGACAAAATGGCAAGGAAAGAGAACAACTTTTGCAGCAGCTCTGTGAATAAATATCTGCAGGGCAAACACGCATGTGTCTTACGACCAGAGAAAGGATGTAGCAGCAATCCAGGTATAAGAGAAGAGAAGGAGAGTCTCGCACATTTTTGGCTGCGAGGCTTGCTAAAAAAAGACCGTATCTTGTAGATATTATCCAAAAATGGTCTGCAAGGCTAAAAATAGCATGGGTACATCAAGGTTTAAAAAGAGATCAGAACTGGAGCCTAGGAAGATTGGGAAAGTCATATGAGATACAGAAAATCAGCATGAACTTCACAGCCTATAAAAGACAAAGAAATGGAAATTATTCACACTACCTAGTCTCAGCCTCCAGTCACCTGAGCCAAAACAAGCAGACAGTTTTATTTACTGATTTTTCATTTTTCCTGGTATGTACAAACTGAAGGTGCTGTATGCCAGACCTCCCGTGCTTCTCGTGTACAAACCATATTTCTTGCTTGCACAGGCCTTGCTCTTCTGCCAACACCTCAAGCATGTGCTTTGGTGACTACCTCAAAAACTGCCTAGAGGACTGAAAAGGGGAGAAGCAAGAAACTGTCTGTGTCTGGAGGAGAAGGCTGTGTGTGAACCCCACTGCCTTCTGGAGCCCAGACACCTGCTTCAGGCTTGTGGGGTTTTTCAAAGTGTTTCATGTGCTGCTTTCTCGGGCCAGTGGGTTAGGATGCCCACCAACGGAGGCTGGCGTCCTGATCTCAAACATGCTGGTGCCAAACCAGCCAGAGAGCAGCAGCCAGCAGCCCCGGCCATGAACGGGGACCAGCAGCTCACAGGGGCAGCTGCCTGGCAAGTCTTGCCACCACCAGGGGCACAGCCACCTGCCTGTGGGGCATTTGGGATTTCAGTTTTAGACTTGGGACCCTTAGTTAAGGATATATCCTGCTCAGGTACTCTAATCTTTCATCTGATTTAACCCTCCATCCCTGCTCAGGGATTTGGCATTTGCAACGGGACCCAGATAAATGAAGAGCTTAAGGTGAAAGGACAAGGTATGCAGAGGGGCCACAGCAGAGGCTGATCCTTGTCCCTTCCAGGGGACAGCACGGAGCCCTGTCATTCCTGCTGCGTGTTGCTGCCAGCACGGGACAGAAGCCGGCTCAGTAAGGCTTGGCAGCCCCTGTATGAAGACCCAGTGCTCAGTCCTGGGAGAGACGAGGACACCATGGGGGGAGCAGGCAGCCGGCTGGGGCAGCTGCAGCACCTCCTGGGGTGGCATGGGCAGAGGACGGGAGGGAACAGCCCTTCTCAAAGCCCTGCTTGCGCAGTCATAGCCTGTACACAGCCATATGGCCAAGAAGACCCAAGTCTTCTTCCAGCTGTAGTTGAAGGATTAATGCCCCAGTCTACCGCACCCCGGTGGGTCACCATTCTCCTGCTGACCATCGCTACTGCCCCAGGTCTGTCAGCAAAACTGCTTGTTAGTGCTCCCCACAGCCCTCTGGAGCAGAAGGGAGCCACGCCAGCTCGAGCAGCTGAAGTGCAAGGTCTGCCTGAGTCTAGTTCACTGCCAGTAAATAGGTGAAGGAAGGATGGCGGGGGGGTGTGCGTGCCCCAGTGCTGGGCGAGGGGTGATCTCCTCAGCCAACAGACCTGGAGTTTAAAGGTCAGATTATGTACCTTGGCGGGGGGGGGGGTGGGTGTTGCCCCACACACCCAGAAACTAAGGCAGCCAATGTTTGCTTCCCATGGCTCCTCTTTGGTGCGAGCTACACCAAAAGGGCGAGTTTGGTGAGAGGAACTCTGGATATGCCCAACCTTTTTCTCATCCCCCCACACTCCTTGACTGCCTCTTCCCCCCCTCGGCAGTTATCTCTAGCTAGCAAGGGGGGAAGCAAAGCCCCATCACCCTGTGCCTGCTGCCAGGGGCGCAGTCCCTCCCTGCTGGAACCAGGTGTAAAAGCACGGGAAGCACGGGGGTGCAGATGGTCCTGGCCACGCACAGTGTCTACTCCTCTCCCTCTGTGGGGCAGGAGAGCAGTGCTGCTGAGCTGTCGTCTCACACCAGTGATTTTCATGCACCTAGTTGCTTGTGGCTAGGAAGAAACTGTCTTGGTGCTGCTTTAAACGCTGGGACCTTGACTGCTGGGCCCTGGCAAGGTAAAGGAGACAGACGTGCTCTCCTCATACGTGTAATACATGTCCTGTGGTGTAGATGGGTTTGAGGTTGAGCTTATGAGAGCAAAGAATTTGCAAGTTCTCACCTCTTCCTTCTCAAGCGCTCTCAAACCGCACACTCAAAACAAACCACTTCCTTGCAAGCTGCTGTACTACAAAATTTTGTGTAATTCAGAACTGTAAAATCACTTTCTCTGGGCACCTTAGTGAGCATCAGTGTCAGATCCTCTGACAAGGGATCCGAGGAGTCCTGGTGTTCATTTCTCCGGACAAGCGAGAACCTTATGCTCTCTAAATAAGATGATTATCAAGGGGGTGTTTGTGCCCATTCTTGTTTTTGGGGACTCTCCTTTCCCTTTGCTGCCATGACTCATAAAACTCGTTAAACCAGAGTACGCCTAGCAGGAGAACATTAATTACATAGCAGTTGCAGGGCAGTGATGGAATTTATGCTTGACAGGCTGATGGCAAGATGGCTTTATCTACAAAGCTGTTCAGATGTCAGTATAGCCAATTCCATCTGTAAGGCTGGGCAAGCCGTACCAGGCACCAAACCCAGCCAAGGAGGAAGGTAAAATACGTGCCAGCAGCAGGCTTGGGATACTGGTGGTTTGCATAAACAGCCTGAAAACGTGCCTGTCATCACCGCGTCTGGGTCAACGTGTGGAAACATTATCTGGTAAACCAACAGTCTCACGCTGCAGAGTGACCTAGATAGGAAATACAATGCAGGGAGGGAGAAGGTGAGACTGCGCTGTTGTAACACATGGATCAGGTTATTTGCTGCTGCTTTTATCTGGCTATAAGAGTTTAATAGTCAATAAAACAGTTGGAAACAAGTTCTGGCCTCTCCCTTCCTTCTTAGGCACTCTTACACCAACACAGCGTGCAACCAGACCAATTTATGAACAATGTATTTCAGTACTTAGCAAAATATTAACAAAATATTCTGAAAACCACTGTACACATCTCAGCTATGTTTGCACCACTTCAAGAGCACAGCCTTAAGGTTTCTGTGAAGCTGCTCAGTTGGGTTACACCAACATTGGAGTGACTACTCTGCTTTTGTGTGTGTAAACAGGTTTGTTTACATGAAGAAAACTCTTTCCACACTCTGGCCTTTGAGATTGCAGTCGATGATTCAGTTGAAGCAGGCTAGGATAATTTTGCTCACTGGAATCGATAAGCAAAGTGAAGTGTTTGGAAACTAATGCATGCTGCTGTTTGAAATCTCTTCCCATTTGAACATGTTTTGTCATGGTGTACTTGAAAGCCATAAATATTAACAAGTAATTTGTCATCAGTTTTGGTTTTGGTTTGGTTTTTTCCTTGTTTTTTTTTTCCTTGTACTTTATAATTAGCACATTGTATCATACGTTCTAGCCCATCTAATATCAGATTGTTCTGATTTTAAAACTCTACCATAAAACCTTAGCACGCTGTTCTGGCATGGAAAGTACATCTCCCTCACCTTTAAAGAAACTGTATTTGGATGATGCTTTCAGAAAGGCAGAGGGATAATAATGTTGTAGGGCAATGTCTTAGTGTTCCTATATTATCATTTTCATATTATTTTGATAACAACGAAACAAAGACCTCTCTTAATTCTGAAATTGCTGGCAGGAAGAAACACATTTAAAGATTGCATATCAAAGGAGACCAAATAATAACTTATCTATAGCCCAGTTTGTTCAATATGCAGTCTGTGAGCGGGAAAATGGTGTGCTTTCATTGTTCTGTAGACAGAACATCTCTCAAATTAGCTTTGCTGGCTCCAAACTATTGTGCTTAGTCAAAATTAAGCCTCTTTTTTATATTTTCAGATTTTTTCATCAAAATAATCAAACAGGTAATGGAATATTCCTTCTTCAAACATGTAGGAACCAAGATTTTGATATTATTGAGACTGAGCTATCAGAAGTCAGAGTGAAAATTTCCTTTTTCAATCCCATTTTTAAAGTTATTTTTTTGAAAATAATACAAGAAGCTTGACCCCAACAAAACTTATGCCCTGCATTTAAACTGTAAATAAATCTTGGAAAATGCACTTTAGCTAAATTTTGGAAGACAATGCTTTTTAATCTGCTGTCACAATCAAGGGACCTACATTAACAGAAATGGAGAGTGTTAGGACAGATTTTTCTAGCTTCTGTAGCAGTCAACTGGTTTTCTTCTATGTTTACGTATTTTTTAGAAACCAAGTTTCAACTGTTTTGCTCTTGGGACTTACTCCACAGTTATGTTTGTGATTACTCTGTCATATATTATCTCAGTCATGACAGTCCATCAGAGCAATGAAAAAACTTCTACATGGTAAACTACAGTAATTCTTGCAGCATTTATTGCTGTTTTCACTGATCCCAGTGAAACCATTTCTTCCTTCATTCTGGGGAGTGAAAGTTCTCCTCTTCAGGAGTGTTTCATGACTGATTGAGGGAACATCAGGTATCTTTCCTTGTCATTTGCAGCTGACGGTCCCTGTGACTGCACTTTCCACTCTGCCAGCAGCAATTTCTGTGTAGGATCTAAGGGAATTTCTCCCCCCACAAACATTTTTGGGAAGAGCCTTCCATCTTAATTATTCCCCTCTTAACCTGGCTGCAGGCCTCATCTTACATTCAAAGGGATCCTTCCCCTTCCCAGTCCTACCACGCTGCTCGGTAACTCTCCCTCCCCAGCCTCCGTCGGGGCCGGCACTCCTCTGCAGAGCAGCATTGCAAAACCTCCTCGGGGATGAAGACCTCCTCTATTTATAGAGCGCTGAGGCTGATGAAAGTTTCCAGAGAGCATTCTGGAAGGGCTCCCATCTAACTGCTCTGAAGGCTTACAAAGGGAAACCAGCTTCCTACCTTGCTTCATAGCTCTGCCCTGCATACAGCACTCCCTAAACCTTCGCAGTAAATTATGGAGTGTAGCAGGCAAGTATTTGATGTTATACATTGGCATTTATGAACCTTTGAAGAAGTTTTCTTCCTCACATGCCTCATCCGTATCTGGATTACAAATGCAAAATCAGAGGCTTGGGGCAGATTCTCTAATGTGAAGCCACATCTTCCATTGATTTTTACCCTAGGTCTGCGATTGAATGCTATCTTAAGGTAACAGAGAGGGAGAACTGTTTTCAGCTTCGTGCTGCAGTTTTTTCTTATAAGATTCAGTCTCTTGAGGCTGGTATTTTTAAATCAAAAATAAGGTTCCATTAACAAATGCACTGCTGAGTGTTGCTTCACAAAGATATGATTCAGTGCTTCTTTTATTTGTCACAAATGAAATACGAAATATTTCTTAAAATAGGGGAGAAATGGTCACCCTAGCTAAAATAAGGTAGTAGCCTGGCTGGGTACACAGAGTAGGCATATCCACAAACACATGAGCCTTTGTGTGTATATGAGCTAGCCATGTTTGGCCTCTCACATTGATAAGTTGCTGTTTATTTAAAAAAAAAAGGAAAAGAAAAAAAAAAAAAGAGGCAGCAACCCCTTAACTACTTTTGCCCACAGCACATGGCTTTTATTGGAAGATATGTTTGCACAAGGGAGGAGTGTTGCCTCCCACCCAAATTTCAACAATGCTCACCATTTGGTAAATAGGTGAGGACAGAGTATCTATCTATTCTCTGCCTATCCCCTCCAGTTCAAACTCTATCTGTATCACACAGTCAGGAAACTGTAATCTGAGGAACTTTTCCAGCAATCTGTTTTTTTAATGAAAACTCCCAAACATGGTCCTAGTATTAGACACAGTTAACCACAGTCTGAGGTTAACCTCCCCAAAACCCAACCAACCAACAACAAAAAGACCCCAATCAACAACAACTGGAAAAAAGAGAGAATAATGCCAGAGAGAAAATATAAGACTAATAAAACAGTAAGGAAAAAAGTGAAATCCACCTCCTGACAAGATAAGCATTATCATCTTCAATTGCACTGTGGGTGGATGAAGAATGTGTAAATTGCTTGCTGACCTTTTTTTTGCTCCTGCATAAAAATGAAAGGCCATTTCTTCTAGTACCAATAAATGCCATCTTATCGCTAGGTCACTAATTAGCTAGCTGGGTGAGCAAGGAACAGGTTCAGGGGTAGCAATTCTAAGTGACAAACTGATGCAGCACGATAGCAAGACTCAGACGCAACCCAGCCCTAATTACAGCTCTGTAGCACGTACTATCACTCCAAGAACAACTCAAAGACATTAATAATTCATATTCAGCTGTATGCTTGCACAAACTCCTGGTAAGTTTAATTTTCCAGGACCTAATATTTAGGTATTGCTTTGTAAAAGCTCTCCAGCATAAAATTCCAGCAGTATATTTTACTGGATTCCTTAACAGCATTTTGCCATCTGAATGTTCATTGAAAGAGATAAAATTAATAGTGTCAGTTTAGATCACGCAGGGAGAAGACAACATTTTTTCATACTAATATAGGAATTTAAATGACGACATATCTACTACTAGAATTCCTGGTTTAGTAAATAACCTGTCCTTGGTATAAGTTGCTTGGGAAGCGTTTTAAAACAGGCTGAAATGTCCTTCTCTGGTATTAGAGTATTCGCACGGAGTTGTGGTTGTTAGCGTAGGAAACTAGAAGACCCAGAACACCATCATAATGAGTGTGCCTCAGTATCACAATTTTTAATACCACATTTGTTCAGTTCTAAAATCTCAAGACCTATTTCAATCAACAGACAGAACTTTTCAACTACTAAAACGTGAAAAGAAAAATAAAGAAACTAACTTAGAAAATGTAAGTCCCTGACATGCTGTTAACAGAATCAACAGCGTAAAGCACCTCTCCCCCCATCCTTAGACAGCAGAATGGGCTGATGCTAGCCATTATCCTGCCTTGGTATAGAATATCTCACACTTTGAATCTGCCCATTCAATACAGTTTCAAAAGGAAAGGCTTCTCTCTCAGTTTGGGAGAAGGTAGAAATAGGTCAAGTTATATAATACGAAGTAAATAAGGGTGAAGTTACGTGACATGACTGAGCCAGTTCACTGTCCTGACTTGGGTGGTCCTGCTTTTCCCTCCCTGACTCCTGGCCCTGCTGGCCCACACCCTCTCTTGCACCACATCAAACCGCTTGGTAAACCAATCCAACTCGTTAATCCAACAGAAAACTATTCTCTTGAACTGACTCACCAAAGGGCTTGACAAGCGTGGTGCTAAGGAGCGTGCTACAGGAGGGAGCAGAACCACCCATTTCGGGGGGCAGCAACTCAACACTCCTGACTTCAATGCAGGACAATCAAAGAAAGGGTTGCAGAAGGGCACAAGAGGAGCACGGGAGGCAAATAGAGGGCATGGTGTAAAAGCCTGTGTCTTTGGGAAGGGTGGAAATGCAAGAAAAGGCATCAAAAAGCCCTTGGGATGGGAGAGACACTGAGGGGGGCAATGACAGGAGAGCAAGGAGACATTACACCTTAATATGCATCAGAGGGGAAAATGGGAGCCCAGTGGCACTGTCCTGGCAGAAGGGGGAACGGGGAGTGAAGAGAACATGGTGCTGAGCTGCACTGAGCCCATCTACATTGCGATGGCTCTTCAGGGTTCAGGCTCACATCGCCTGTGTGTGTGTGCATGTCTGTAGCCAGCCCTGGCAAAGGTGAGATCTTTGGGACAGATGTGCTATCTTGATAGTTTAACAAAACATAAGTTATACTACTGTATTCCCATTGTTCAAGGAAAAGGGGAGGACACCATTGTTCACTTGGAAAACAAACAAAAATAAAACCTGCCTCCATTCTTCTCAAGAAATTGCCTCATCAAAAAAAAAAAAAAAATCAAACCCCTAAGTCATATTGAGGATTAACACCTAGTCGGTCTTGGTCTTATCAGCTCAAAAACTACCTCGCTATTATCTTTTCCTTCCTCTCTTAAATTACTGAGACAGGTTTCTCCTTTCCTAGCAGCAAACGTTTTAAGTTCACTGTTTTCTTAGAATCTCTCCTACTGGTACAAGTCCCTCAATAAGAAAAAATTTAGAGGTATCAGAAATTGTGCTAGCCAGCTGGGGAAAGAGAAAAGAAACTGCATCTTCACCCAAAGATCAAGTGTCCAGTATTTTATCAGTTCTTGAGTTCCTCTCTTGAGCTCTAGATAGTAGTTTCTAGGGAATCAGGAAAAAAAGTGGAGACTGTAACCCATTAAACAGCACGATATATTGTGATGCACGAGCTGAGGGGCTCTCAAGCTTTGCAATGCAAGGGGCACAGAGCAAACTGTCCTTGTTGCCCACACCCAGGGCATCCTTGTTCTCTTTTCCAAATACAAGGCCAGGCCCTGGCAGAGGAGAGAACTACGTGCCTGGCAGCTGACAGACAAGGAAAGAGAAAATATGATGTGCAATAAATCAGGTACGTGCAAAATAATCACGGCAAGCCACATCACCCTAACACTGCTCGGCATTGTTTCCACCTTGATGATCTTTCAGCATGTCACGATGCTGAATCATGATGACACAAGGGGCAGGAAGCACGTATCAGATGCAAAGTGAAAAGTTCATGTTATGATTGTGGCCCTGCAAAGCACTGGAGAGACTTTCTTTATGTTGGAGATGTCCCTTGTTCTCACTCTTGTAGACTTGTCTGCACTGAAATCGAGAAAAGCTTCCGGAAGCAGTTCAGATAAATTTGACCTACAAACTGATAAAACAGGAAATTTATTTTTTTTTTCCAAAACTGCTTATCGCTCTATCAGCATGTGGATTTCAAGTAGTGTTTGAAAAATGTTCTTTATAAGTAACTTTCTGTTCATAACTGGCCTTTAAGCACCCCGAGGGCCTGCTGTCTTGCTTAAGTTAGAGGCCAAAAGTGTACGTAATTGTCAATCTTCAGCAAGACAGGGAGTTCTTTTCTAACCAAAGCCAGAAATACTCCCTCTGCAGAAACCTCACAAACAATGTAGAAAAAGCTTTTGAACTTTCCATGGTACAAAGTTTAAAATGAGGACAAAACTGGAATGAGTCAATCGTGAGCATTTTCTAAGCTCTGCTGCATTTCCATAGCTTTACAGATACAGACATCTGGTAGCAGCATTTTCAGTTAAAAAAAAGAAAAAGAAAGACGTTGCATTGTACTTCACTAGCATATTTCATTTTTCTTTAAACATGAATAAAATTATTAAAGTAGTCAAATATTTTAATATATGTAAATCTCTCTGGATCAACCCTAAACATATTTTTGGCATAATAAAAATAGGCTATATTCCCAGAGAAGCAAAGGCGTATCGCTTCAGACGGTCAGGGGCAGCAAAAACAATTTTAGTTGCAGAGGAAAAGGGATTCCCAGAGGATTCCCAGAGGAATCCCACAATATTAAACACAAGTTTACACAAAGTAATTAAGAATACTTCTCCTTATAATTTAGCCCAACATTTATAATCTCAGATTATAATGAAAGGTTTTTCCTTTATACACTACGCCATTATGATATTCAGTGATAAACAATCAAATTATTCTGTTACTTTAATTTCAGCAGAAACTTTTAGGACAACTCTACAATGGCACTAAGCGGGATGGGAGGTGGCCCAGGGTACCGTGGGTTATGTTCAGGGCTCTGAGCCCAATTCTCTGTTGCCCCAAGGTCTGTGTGCCCCATTGTACTGTGACAGAAGAATATCAAGCTCTTTGCATAGCGGAGAGCTAAAGCTTCCATCTTGAGAACTGCTGAGGCCCCTTAGCTTGTGCTGGCCACAGAGTGACTTGACCTTGTGGTCCATCATGTGCTCCTCCATAATGGTCAGCACTAGCAGAGCCAGTCAGTAACCTGCCACCTTCCTGATCCCCTCTAGTGGATGACCCTTTCCTTGCTTTCCAGAAACAGGGGGCAGGGGTTGTATCTGGGAGATGAATAAGCCATGCTAACCCCTCAAGTACCTCAGGAAAAGAGTGTGCATTCAACAAAGGAGCACTTGCATAGCCTTGTGGATGTTATTTGTACAGTTTGTCCTGATTAGAAAGGAAGTGAGTTTAACAGAGAATCTGACCCAGACAAACAGTTCTCTAGTTTTATTTGGAAAAGCTGCAAACCTGTTACAGTTCACTTGCTGGTATGAAAAGCAAGCTTGAAAAATGCCACTGTTGAGATCAATGAATAATGGTTTAAGTGGAATATGAGCAGTCAGGCTGAAGAAGATGGTGCAGTGGTCTGGGGGGGGAGAGAGCAAATGCTACGTGCCCCCAAGTTCTGAATTTTAGTCATGATGCTGTTGTGGACACACATCTGTCTGACTGACACCTTACATTCCCACCAACCTCAGGAGCATGTGTAGCTTCCAAGTGGCCTTCTGGCAGCAGTGAAAAACGTAGCCTGGAGTCCCAAGGACTTCTTTCCTGTTCACAGCAAAGCAATCTAAATATGAGATTACTTTTTATTTAAACTTTATTTCTAAAATGATTTTGTTCTGTGAATTCGCCTTCTCTAATCTTGTTATTCTGCATTCCCCTCTCTCCCTGGGCTTCAAATATTTTTTTTTTGGTTGCTTATGCAACCCTACTGCTGCAGTACTCCAAATATATAAAGTACAAACGCAGCTATTATTACTACTTAATGAAAACAGAAAAGTTATTCATTGACCAACCCCTCTTTTTTTTTTTAATTTCTAATAAACATTTCTGATCCATATCTAAGTGGTGACAAAAAACTATGACCTTGCATTAAGTTTATCCCACAACAACCTCATCGTGACTGTTATTAAAGACTCCTCATCTGAAGTCTCTGCAAAGCAGTATGTCTCATCACTACCTAGTCACCAGCCAAGTTCTTTTCCAGCATTCACTGACACATACAAGAAATTAGCTATCTTGGAAATGCCACATTAGGGAGTGAGTGAAGAGGCATCAGCAGAAAAAAAAAAAAGAAGAGGAAGTCCCTTCCTCCTCAGTTTTGGCAACCATCATGTTGGTCATTTTGCTTTGTATACCGTATGTTGCTTTTCATTATGCTTTGTCCTTGTGCTGTATTTTAAGGAACAAATTCTTTGGCACAAACTCTTTGTACACTTTTAAAACATTTCTGGCATATTGTAGACACCATTGTAATATAAATACTCATTGTCTTCCAGAATTTCCTTACCACCACCACTCTTTTCTGCAGCTCTGTCACTGAACAACAACCTTCATTGAATTGTTTTGTGCCACTGGTGAAGTGCTGTAATCATAAAATATGGCAAATGCTTCGTGTACCTGAAGATGCATTTTGTTGAACTTGGTCATTCTGTTGATCACACTGGATAACAGTATGTCAAGACAACCTCAAGTAGCTCAGCACATTAGCAAATGTAAAAACCAAGACCTTTAATTGCATCCCAAAAGACATGTGGGAAAGAACAAAAGACTTTTGAAGCCAAATTAGCCTGTGAACTAATAACTATCATTAGGTTTTAGTGAGGCACCATATTTAGACCTTTTCTTGTTTTGTAGTTGAATTACTGTGACTTTCATCTCCATTAGGTTTGCTGGAGAAGCACACAACAAATGCAAAAGGTCTTTAACTCTTCAGTTTCTTTCTGGCTGAATGTCATTGTTTGCATTTCTCAAGTTTTTGAAAATAACAGCTTTGACTGTCTTCTCATTTAGCCCAGTTTAGCAATGCTGCAAGTCCAAGGAATTCAGTTGCATTCATCTCAGTTTAAAGCAAGCTAGAGTGCTTAGCCTAGTATTTCTGACATACCTCAGGCACCTGGAGTTAAACAACAACTCTCATTAAACCTAGATTAAAAATCTGATCACTTTATGCCCTGGACTTAAAACTAGTTTTAAATCCCTCTCCTTCTGCCTCTACCACTGTATTTTCTTCCCTTCTAGAGCAATGAACAAAGAAATTACTAATCTGAAACTCTATCTGGATTTAGTTCACAGCTTTTCCAGTTCATTTGGCTTTTTCTTTTTTTTTAAATTCAGCCTTGGAACTTGCTGATCACATTCACCTTGAAATCTCATCTTTGGGCTTTCATGACCTTGTCCTTTTAGTACTCCTTTTGCCTTTCTAATAATTCACCCTGTTTTTCCTTCTCATTTTCTGTGTATGTACCGCAGGCGTTTGTAGCCTTGGCACACTTTGTCCTTCTACATCCTTCACGTAGCACACACAGTGCCTAACTATCCCCCAAGTCTTGTTATGTCAGTTAATTTTAAATCTAGTTGTCTGTAGAGAGACAAGAACCAAACCATTTTAGTTGTGTCCATAAAGGCATCTCACTATAATATGTTACAGTCTTAAGAGTACAGTTACTCTTAAGCCTCAAACCAGCCTGAGGGGAGCAACAGTGTTATTATTCCTCTTTTAGTGGCAAAGAAAATCTGATTTATCCAAAATCACATGAAAGCCTGTGGCAGCCTATGGGTTACCAACCGCAGGATTCATTTTACCTTTCTACCTTTAGATCTGTACCTTGGCTCACATATTTGATACTTCTTGGACTTTAGAATAGATTTGCTTAACTTCCAGGCAGTGCACAGAACTGCAGCCGCTGCCTCTAACCAGCCCAGCCCATGGAGTGAACACTTGCTGTCAGTTCACCAAATGGTTCTCTGAGGGGGTGGGCAGGAGAACACCCAGCCCAGAAGTCCTCGCTCTGGCTCTAGCATGAGGCTCTGCAGCACCAACCACCATCTTGGGTTGTATGGCAGGAGATTGCAGAATACACTTCACTTTTCTAACATCTACCACAAGCAAGCAAAGCCATGGTAAAGCCAAGTGGATCGGAGCTTACACATCACCTCAGAGGAGTCCAGGTCCTCATGTGGCTTCTGACAGGGCTGACATGACTGTGTCGGGACCTTTGTCCCTCCACAAGCACTGCTCTGCCAAATCAGCTTCCTTTTTCCTGTCAGGGGCTTTGCCATGTTGATCACTGCACTACCCCCAACTCCTGGCCTCTCCTCATTTCAGTGGCCACATCAACCTGCTCCTTCTTCCTGCTTTTTCTTTTTTAACCAGCCTGTCTCCAGCCTTCCTTACCGCCGAGTTAGGTGGGACACAAGCCACAGGTTATTTGTGAGGGAGCCAACGCACATCCCAGCTCTACCAGCAATCCAGCGGGGATATTTTGGGGCCTAGGGGAGCAACAAAACCCTGCCCCCCGACAGTGGCCGGGTGCCGCTGCCACCTTCCCTGTCACTCAAGGCCACAGCGCCTGGCTTCCATGTTGTCCCGGCTCCCCTCCTGCTCTTCGGTGCTGCCGCCTCACCTGCGGCGGGCCCGCACCCCTTCCGCTCAGTCCGGGGAGGGCAGCGGAGCAACTCGCCGCAGGGGAGGGGGACAAGGGCACCCACGGATGAAGGACGGTGGGGGTGCTCCGGACGGCACGGACCGGTAACACCTTCTCAGCGGCTTCCCCCATCTCTGGCGGCGGCGTGGGTCGGCGGTGGCCGGGGAGGCCGCACGCCTCGGAAGGCCGCTTCCGCCCGCCCTCCCGCTGCCCGGCCCCGGCCCGAGGCCTGGCCGCGCGCTCGCTGCCGAGGCTGGGCCCTGCGGCTGTGCCCGTGGGCCCCTCCGCACCGAGCGGCGTGGCTCGGGGCGGCCTGCCCCGGCTCGGCCCTGCCCAGCCCCGCCCGCCTGGCGGCGCGGCCCCGCCCGCCTGACGCGCCGGCGGCGCTGGCGGGCTGGAAGTGGCGTACGTGCAAAGCGGGCCGCGAGGGTGGCGCCTCCTCCTCAGCCCGACACAGCGGCGGAGAGAGGCGGCGGCCGGGCCGGCCCGCGGACTGGGCAGAGAGGCCGGTGGGGAGCGGAAGGCAGCCCCACCGCACCGCGCCACCCGGCTGCCCTCCGCCGCCGCTCTCCCTCCCTCCCCCCCCCCCTCGGCCGCGCACGCCGCCGGCGGGGCGGCGATGAGGCGGCGCTAAGCGGCGTTAGCGGCGCAAGGGAGGGCGGCGCGGGCCCCCGCGGCAGCCCCGCTCCCGGCCGCCCCTAAGGAGGCCGTGGGCCGGCGGAGGGCGGCGGGGGCCGCGGCGGAGCCGGGCGGCCATGATGCAGTGAGCGCTCCCTCCCCGCGCGGCCGGGCGGGGGCCCGCGTTAGCGCCGCTCCCGCCCGCCTCCTTACATAACCCCTCGGCGGCGGAGCGGGGCTGCGGCGGCACCACCAGCGCCATGGCGAATGACAGCGGCGGCGGGGCCGGCCAGGGCGGCGGCGAGACCAGCAGCGGCAGCGGCAACAACAACAACAGTAGCAGCAGCAGCGAGCGGGACCGGCAGTACTGCGAACTGTGCGGGAAGATGGAGAACCTGCTGCGGTGCGGGCGCTGCCGCAGCTCCTTCTACTGCAGTAAGGAGCACCAGCGCCAGGACTGGAAGAAGCACAAGCTCATCTGCCGCGGCGGAGGCACGGCGGCGGCGGCGGCGGCCGCAGCAGGGGGCGCTGCCGAGCCCCGCGGCGGGCAACCCCCGCCGACCCGCGCCCACAGCGCCGGGGCCGCGGCGGGAGGCGGCAGCCGGGCGGCGGCAGCGGGGGGAGCCGGGGCCGCGGCGGGGAAGGGCGCAGCGTCGCCGCCCCGGGAGCCCCCCGCCGAGGCCGCCCCGCTGACCGACAACCATGTCGCCGCCGCAGCCGCCGGCGGTGAGGCGGAGGCCCCGGCCGCGGCCCAGTCCCCCTCGCCCTCCGGGGAGGCGGTGCTGCTGTACCGGGACAAGTCGAACCTGTACCCGGGCGGCGTGCAGGCAGGACCCGGCGGGGCCGCCCTGCGTCCCAACGGGCAGACGAAGTGGCTGGTGCCGCAGCGGCTGGCGCTGGAGTACATCGTGCCCTGCATGAACAAGCACGGCATCTGCGTGGTGGACGACTTCCTCGGCAAGGAGCTGGGCGGGCTGGTGGCCCAGGAGGTGCGGGCCCTCCACCACACCGGCCGCTTCACCGACGGGCAGCTCGTCAGCCAGAAGAGCGACTCCTCCAAGGACATCCGCGGCGACAAGATCACCTGGGTGGAGGGCAAGGAGCCGGGCTGCCAGACCATCCGGCTCCTCATGAACAGCATGGACGATCTCATCCGACACTGCAACGGCAAGCTGGGCAACTACAAAATCAACGGCAGGACGAAAGTGAGTGCGGGGAGCCGGGACACACCGCCCACCCCCCCCTCCCCGGTGCACCACCACCATCCGCAGCCGGGGGAGGGGGAACGAGGGAGGGAGAGCCGGGGCTGGGGTGGGCTTTGCCGGGGGGCGGTGGAGCCGGCGCTTCCCTGGGCAGGGGCGTGTGTGCGCGCACGTGTGCGGGTGTGCGTGGGGGTGTGCACGTGCCTGTGTCCGTTCGTGCCTGTGTCCGCCTGCGTGTGCCCGCAGCCGCCTCCCAGCCGCGGGGCCCGGGCCGGGTTGAGGGCGGGCTCGGCGGCCGGGTGTTGCCTGCGGTCGGCGCCCCGCGGGGTGCTCTCCGCGCAGAAGGTGCGGAAGGGTTGGTTTGTCTCTTCGCTTTTCCAGAGCGGGGGGGGAGCACAACAAAAGCGATCCCAACTGCATAGAACGATAGAATGGTTTGGGTTGGAAGCGACCTTAAAGATCATCTTGTTCCAACGCGTGGGGCAGGGACACCTCCCACTGGACCAGGTTGCTCAAAGCCTCATCCATTCTTCCAGGGATGGGACCTCCACAGTGTCCCTGGGCAACCTCTTACAGTGTCTCGCCACCCTCATAGTGAAAGATTTCTTCTTGATATTCCACCTAAATCTGTCCTCTTCTAATTTGAAGACATTAGCTCTTGTCCTGTCACTATATGTCCTTCTAAAAAGTCCATCTCCATCTTTCTTGTAGGCCCCTTTCAGATAGTGGAAGGCTGCTATAAGGTCTCCCTGGAGCTTTCTCTTCTACAGGCTGAAGAACTCCAACTCTCTTCCCTTTTGTTGACTTGTGTTTTGTTAAAAATTTGACCTCGAAGCTTATCTGCCAGGTGATGAATATTGAAATGCAAGTTCTTCCGTGGTCTCCCGCAGAAACTGAAAGCAATATATATACTCATGTCTCCTGAAAACAGTGGCCAGTGCGTGCTCAGCACTGGCTGCAGTGCATTCTCAGGAGGAGCAGCAGCCCGCACCTTGGCCGGAGCAACTCTTGCTGAGTAATATGAAAAACTCAGTGCATCATGTTTGTGGGGTGGCACAAACGGGTCGGGTTTTGGTAAATCTTGGCTCAGAATGGGGCCTGCCAAGTGCTGGGCTTAAAAGTGCGGCTAGGAGAGCTGCTGAGGTGGGCACACGTGCCCCGGTGGCACTGCAGAGCGGTGAGTTACAGTGTGACCCTCTGGCAGCTGGTGCTGCAGCGGGCAGCAGAGGCACAGCCGTGAGGAGCAGGCTGCCTTTGGGAGAGGTTTTTTTTTTTTTTTTTTACTGACATCAAGTCTGTTCTGCAAAAATCTTACTCTTCAGCTGTATTTAGAGACCAGAGAACTGAGTCAAAAATGTCCCATTGTACTAGCCTAATTTGCAATTCTCTTTCAGTCCTTTAAGTAAAATTCAGCCATTGGTAAAGGACTAGTAATGAATATTCATCAGTATCTTTTCAGTTAAAAAAAAAAAAGGAAGGGGGGCAGCCCCTTGACAATTTGCTACCTCTATTAAAACATAAGGAAGCTAGTGAATTGGTAGGAACCATCCCGCCGTGGTGGTTGCAGTGTCACAGACAGACTGTTGTTGCTGCAGCTGCAGAATCTCAGCTGGTAGGAAGCTACGGGTGGGAGGAGGAGAGAAACTGGAAGGCAAAAAACAGCCCTGGATTTGTTTGGGGCACGGGAAACTTCTGTGATAAAGAAAAGTGGGTGAGAATTTTTCATTTTTTTTGAAATGTGATCTCTGTGTAGCTTTAGTTGAACAAGCACAGTGCTAAAACTTTTTAACAGGAACATGGTCTAGATTTCTCCTAGATCTCTGTTAGCTTGGACTTTTCTAAGCCAGTTTATCTTTCAGGCAGTCCTATATCTCTTCAAGGCCTCAGTGCTTCAAACACACACACTAAAAGTATCAGTGGCTTTGCTGGGTTTCAATTTTATGCAGCAAAGAGGAATAACACTTCTGTTTTTATGTGCAGTGGTATGCTTCTGTAAATAATACGTGCCAGGGCTTTAGAAAAGGACTTTTGCAATTGTAATCCTGTGTCATACCAGTAATTCCTGGACTACTGTACCTTTGCCAATAGTGAAAGATAGAGAAAAATATCTTCGTGTTGCATGCCTTATTGGAGCAACAGCAAAGTGATAAAGATTGTTAGTTTGCAGTCACTGGTGAAATTCCTCTTGTGTTTGGGGGATTAGAACAGGTGCAGGGATCACATCAGTAGAGGTGCAGTGCTTTTTACTCCTTGGTGGTATGGAAATGCGTTACTTTCCGTCTTTTCATTCCTTTGCTTATCTCACCACAAAAGTTGGTGCTTGTAGTGCTGCAAGAAAAGTTCCCTAAAGTTTGAGCAAGAGCAGAATGAAAACTGACAGTCGCTCTCACAGATTCACCTCTGAGTTGAATAAGGTGAAGAGAGATGGACAAGTCTCTGGGAGAGTTTGGTCTGTTGAAATGTGGCGTTTGTCAGTGTTTGGGAATGCTTATTCATGAAGTCAGTGGGGATAGGAGCGACATGACTTTCACCTTCTCTCTTTCTCATCCGTGGAGAGCTGCACCTTTCCTCTGCCATTAATGCTACAGTAAGTTGAGCTGAAGGACTGGGCGGGTGAGCATCCCAGCAGTGGAAACTTGTGTATATCCCTACTGTTTGGGGTAGGGGGGGTGCAAAGGAAAAGTGTAAAATAATCACAGAGACATCTCTTGGTTATCTGAAGTAATTTTTTTCTTCACTTCTTGCCTCTGCTTTTTCTGAATCAGCGTTTGATTGCATTACTGCAGGAGTCCTGCTATACTTTTTATTTTTGACAGTATAGGTGGGCGTACAGTGGAGATACTGTAATACTGCAATGAGTTACTCTGGAGCTTTTCTGTTAGTGCACTTTGCATGGTGCACTGCTGCTTAGTTCATTTAGTCAAATACAGTCTGATTTTGAATCTTAGTGGGTACGTTGGATTTGCATTCACAGCAAAGACTTCTAATTTAAAAGGAACGATCCATATTCAATATTTATTCTCACTTCAAGTTACAGGACCAAAATGCATGGAAAGGTAGCACACATTGACCCACTGAGCTCTTACAGAATAATTTTACTATTTCTGTGTGCATATGTTGCAATACTGTGGTTTGCATAGTTGGTATGTGGAGAACTTAGTGTACCATTTTACTGAAGGTGCTAAATAAACCAATTTGCAGCATCACTGGTGAGATTTGTGATTCCTCAGCATCCAAACCAACAAAAGAATTCCAGCCCTTGGGCATCCTCCTGCCCTCAGTAAAACACTACCAATGCTAGCTGCACAAGGTGATGGGTTAGCACAGTATTAAATGATCGCAGTTTGGTATGGCACCTCATAGAAGAGGGACCTGCTAGAATTGATTAGGCTGCGCTCGTAAATGTCAGGGTTGTAGCTGTGCTGAGAAGATCTGGGGTGGTGAAGTCTAGGAGCTTGTGTTTCCTCAAAAAGTAATTTATTGAGAAATCAGATGTGCAGTGTTGTAGCTTTGAAGAGAAGGTGATTTTGTATTAACAGTTCTAAAGGTATGTTGTGCTGTTTTTTTGGTTTTTTTTAAGTCTATTGCTTTTTGTTAGACCAAAGCAAAAACCCCAAACCACTTGCAGCCAGTTACTTAAAATATTGTTGTTGGATTTACTGCAGTGTCTTCTTAGAAAACTGGCTTTGGTTTTGAATATTGTGCAGGGGTTGGCATTATGTCCCAGGAGTCACAGGAGCTTTTATTGAATGTTTAACCTTTACCAGATCTAGTTCAAGCTCTGTAAACAAGCATGTCCTATTAGAGGGAATGAATCATAAATAAATCCGCTCCACAGTGTGTCGAAATTCCTACCCTTTTTCTATTAGTGAGTCTTCAAAAAAGTTTTGTTAACTAAATATACCTATAAAATCTTGTTTTATTCTCTGTACTTTATCTAGCAGGTGAGTACTTTTACAGAAATGAATGGATTATTGATCAAAGGTTTTAATGATGATGTTGATCAAGGGTAGTTGTTTTTGGTGTTGGGGAAAAATAGCTGAAGATAAAATGGAAGAGATGATACCTAGATTATCACTTCAAATTTAGTTAGACCTTAACTTGTATACTTGTTGCTGTTGATGCTACTGAACTTGCCATCGCTTCTACAAAGTGTCTTGAAGCAGTAGGTGAAAAGGGGAAAAAATGGGTCTTGAGATGTATACCCTGCAACCTTAGCCTGTGAAACTGTCAGGGAAAAAGCTACATTTTTTAAATGGAATCTATTTTAAACTGATTCACATTCACCAGAGCCAGTCCCTTAAGGTAAAGGACATGAAATAAGGTTAAAAAGTTAAATGTATGACAAACTTAATATTTGAAAATCTCTGTTAGGGTATTTTTGTAGACTGACTGGGTTGCCTAGAACTGATGTGGTTCTGCTTAGACCTGACCTTAGATGACTCTCCAGCCTGAAAGGTATCAATATAGCAGAAGGTATAAACTAGTAACTACCTTTGAGGTGTGTGGACAGTACAGCAGCAGGTATAATGGAATGGCTAACTATTCACTCCTCTCAGAAGTCCTGACTTACTGCATTCTTTGCTTTTGTTCTCTTAGTCTTTCTTTCCAGGCTCTGTTCCCTTCTTTTCTGTAGCAGATGGTGGCACATACTTGCATACGTGAGCTGTAGTGTCTTTCTCCTGTTATTTTCTAGGTTTTTCTTCTTCCAAAGAAGAAGAAAGAATCTCTTCCCAAAATATTAATTCTCTTTTTTTTTTTCTTTAACAGTTACCACGCTTATATGTGCACGTATTTCTGTTTCCTGCCTGTCCTATCTTAGATAGCCAGTGGAGTTATAAACTTGCTCATCAAAATAAGGGAATGAAATCCTCTTGAATCTCACCAAAGTGAGAAGGTTTTTCCTTCTTACCCACACAGAGGCTGAAAAAGGTATTAAAGGAGGGGGCAGCTTTGTGATTTATTTGTGTGTGTGTATGCTAGATTTCTCTTTTCTCCTATTCTGGACTCTGCTCATCATCTAAAACTTTATATTAATCTGAAGTTTGCATCCTTTCCTGGTATTGCAATAATACTGGGGCATCCCAGTCATGGACTGAGTTCCTAATAATCGC
Source organism: Gallinago undulata (assembly GCA_026546715.1). Taxonomy (NCBI): domain Eukaryota; kingdom Metazoa; phylum Chordata; class Aves; order Charadriiformes; family Scolopacidae; genus Gallinago; species Gallinago undulata. The sequence goes on from JAOTQQ010000023.1 coordinate 43,219,992, forward strand.
CATATAAATGGACATCTCATCTATTGGCTGTTCCTGCTTCTGCTCCCATCAGACCCAGGGCCACCCATCTCCTAACCCTACCTCATACCTGTTATTGTTAGGAGATTAAATACACAGTTTTACAGTCCCTGTTATCATCCCTTTAGTATTTGCTTCGGTCCCACTCCTTGTAACCCATCAGAAGATCTACAGTTCAAATTGCTGCATTTTAATGCTCTTATGTCTCTCTACCAGTAAGGCCAGTGGCACCTGCTGCTTCTCAGCCACCAGTGGTTTAAAAAATTGATTAGCTATACATTTTGTGAACTTGCTTTTCTGTTTTTTCTTGAAATTCTTGAATTACAGAATTGCTCATCTCGTACTCTCTCCCCACCAGCAATCTCAAAGTAAACGACTTGATTGCAAGTACTTGCTGCTTATAATTCCCTGGATGCTCATCAGTTTTCAACATGATGTTGCGCACTAGAGCATCCTGGAGTTTTCTGAAGACCTAGGGGACTCTGGATTTGGACTAGTCCACTGTGCCCTTTTAAATTAGCATCTTTCAGAGTTAGTAATGCTCCTCTAGAAAATAATTCTCTGAGAGTGAGTGGATTTCTCATACCCTGCTATTAGCTTTTCTATAAGGCGGGGAGAAGAGGCTCTCCGCTCTGGCCATTTATTTCTGTTGCAGCTTTCCTGCAAGCATGTTGGATTAATGTTACCAAGAAAAGAGAAATGTGACTGAGGAGCAGCAATCGGCTGATAGCTGCTGCCAGCTTCAGCTCTGTGCAGCGCTGAGAGTTGGGCAGAGGGAGGATGGTTAAGCCTGACTTCTGAAGGTGCTGTTTAAAATAGCATACAGGAGACCTGAGCAAGATTTCTGAATGTTTTTCCCCACTGTATCTTGTTCTGGAAAATATAGCTGTGCATGTGTTGGGCAATAAGAAGACAGATGAAAATAAGAGGTAGGGAATAAGGACTCAGCAACTAAGCAGGTACTGGAAAGCGATGATGGTGGCAAAACGCTGGTGGAAGGACAGCGAGCACAGAGGCTGGTGCAGTGCTCTGCTGCAGCTCAGGTGAGTCCCACTCTGATCAGAGGACCCAAGAGCTGCAGCAGGCTGAGGAATGTTTCTGAAGTGGGAAGCTTCCCTTCTATTTTCTTGCGGCACACCTGGTTACAGAGATTCTTCTGTATCATTGTGGTGATTTATTTTGCTATCACGCCTTGAATTTATTTCTTGGGAGGAAACTTCCTGATCTAACAAGTTCCTAGTGGATGACCCTATGGGTTTGAATTTGTTGCTGCTTTGTGGGAAAGTGTGTCTAGATCTCTCTCAGTCTCCCAATACTTGCTTAAGTTGCTTGACCTTGATATAGAATACGACTGATACTTACCCTTATTGATTTTTTTTTTTCCTGACAGTGTTTCTGTTAGCAATGATGTTTTCTGCTAGATGAGTGTGCTGGTCAGTGGAGGATTGTGTGGTGATTCATGGATACCCAGCAGCCCACAGTTCTTGTATCCCTGTTGGGGTAGAGTCCTGACATGTGATAAGTACAGTTTCATTTGTTGTTCCTCATGAAAAAGTATTTTGTGTCCCAAACAGAACAGATGATCAAAAGGCTGTCTGTTGTCTCTAATGCAAATTATCTTTTGATTGAAAAGCACAGCATCCAGGCAAGACACTTGAAAATGACACAGTGAAAATGAAAATGTGAACACTGCTGAGATTTGGGCAGGTTCTTCTGCTTGAAGAGGGCATATATATAATATATGCTCATATAATAGAGAAAATTATAAAGATACGTTAGTTTCTGAGTGGTGACTGTGTGGTGATTGTAACTTTGAAGTGTGATATGAATGTAGTGTGTCTAAAGGTGGAGAGCACCACCTGTGACTGCAAGGAACTTCTCCGTGCCCCTGTGTCTTAGGCTGTAGTTCAATGAACACTTACGGCTGGCGCTGTCGGAGAAGTAGTCACTCTCTTTGCCAGCACAAGTATTTACATGGCCATCCTGTGAACTGGTTTGGGGAACTGATCCATCTGAAAAATAAACTGGCAAAAGAAGTGCTCCTGGTTCAGTGTTCAGATGTTTGTGCTGGCACAGGGGGCTGGCAGATGGTGAGACTTTCTTTCAGCAGCAATGCAAATTTATGCCAGTTTAAAGTGTTTGCCAAACTACAGCCTTAGTTTAACACTTAAGGACTGATTATTCCAAAATTTGCCTGTGAAAATTTGAACACAGGTTAGGAAGTCTATGCTAGCTATGTTGTTGTGTTTTTTTTTTTTTTATTATTTTTTTTATTTCTTAACCTTTCTTTTCTTTTTTTCTTCCATGTTCAGTGTGAGACTCCATTCTTGCCATCAGAAATGCATTCTTCTGTCCTCCAGGGATCTTCCTTGTGACAGATACAGAAGCTTTGCTGGTCTATCTGCCATATGATCCTATGTAACATGTACGGGGAAAAAAGTATTTTTTCCAAATGAAAACTCATTTTTTTCCCCTCATTTCTATCCCCACCTCCAGCTTCAAAACCAACCTACTAGCTAGATTTTGTACACTTGTAGGCTGTGCTTATCCATTATTCTAGGGTTTTATTAACATCAAAGACATTCGTGGTTTCTCTGTTTCAAGACAGAGCTGGACTGGCATCCTCTGCAGTGAACGCTGTGCTGCATCTGGCTGCTGGTGGTGTGGAAAGTCCCTGCTCAGCCACATCCCCTTGGGTCAGGTCCAGCTGTTCTGCTTGTTCTGTTTCGGGGGCTCTGTCTGAAACGGGCAATTTCAGTACTGTTTCACTTTTCTTGTACAGTTTTCTCTCTGTTTCCTGGTGCATTAGTGTAGCTAGCTCTACAAAAGTCTGGATTGATTTGTTGCTTGTTTTTTCCCAGTTAGTTTTGACTCTGCAACTGCGGTGTTAGAGTTATTGTTGTTCTGGAGATTAGGAACCTGTAGCTTTGTGGTTTGTGCACAACGGTAATTTCAATACACTACAGGCAATTAATTTTATTTTTTCCTGCCGGTGGTGTCAATGGTTTTCTGACCATGTTGCTGCTTTGATGTGCTATGCTGTCTTTCCTGCGCAGAATGTGCTCGATTCAATACCACACAAAAATCAAGTGGGATGCTTCTCTTCATAGCTGTACAGCTCGAGAGGAAGAGCTGTCTTCCCTTGCTGGTGGCCTCTTGGACTGAAATTCCTTGGAAGTGATGTCCTGCCAAGTCATAGGACTGTCTGAACAGCAGTCTCCTCAAATCTCTGGGTTAGTTGTATCAGTAACCTTGACTGAGCATTTGCAAGATCTTTCCCCTTTTTCTAGGTGATATTTAATTTCTGAATGGGTTGCCAGCTATTTCCTGCAAATAAATAGGCAGCATATTATTCTCTTTTGTGATATTTACCTAAATATCACAAATGTTTGTAATTCAGTTGTAGTGTTGAGACCATCCTGATTAATATCTGACAGCATAAGTTGCTAATTGGAATTTTGTGAAATGCTGTCTTTCAAGTTGCTACCATGTTGTTCTGTACTGAGTGCTAGTGTGTATGTAAGTACGTAGTATACTTGTAGCTTAAATAAAGGCTTTCTGCTGCAGCAAAAATGAAACTTGTTTTATAAAAGGGGAGGTGGATAGTCCATGTAGAACAAAAGTTTCTCCTTGGCCTTCCAGAAACTAAATCAGGCTGCTTGGAGAGCTCTTGTACAAAGATAATAATTTTTCAGTTCAAGATTTGGTTTAGACTGTCATGAGTGGGTTGGTTAGCTGATGCTTCAGTGGGACGCCTGTGGGGCTCCATGTCTTCTGTGCTGCTGTATTTTGTTACTTTACAGTAAGGGAGTGACTCTTGACAATCCAGAGACAGTGCAAGTGGTTTTTGGAAATAAACATACTTGGAATATATCAATACAAGAGCTTTGATCATTGCCGTGTTTTTTACACTACACTAAGGAGATAATATTTTGAAAGCAGTATTTTCAGTGAACAGAACAATAAAGTTATTTGGCTGTGCAGCTGCTAGTGATACCCTTTTTGTGTTCTGCATTTGTGACTTACTTAGACTCTTTAAAAGGAGGACTAACATTGGTCTTTGTGGCCTTTTGAAAAAGTCATTTGCTGCTCCTTAAGTCCTTGTAAACTCCTTCCAATTTCTGAAGATTATTGGTTAATGATAGCTGATCGAGCATATTTTCAGCGCAGGCTTGTGCCAGAATTAGTTGGTAAGTGGCAGTTGTAAGCTTCAGGCCGAAAGCGAATTCACTGCCTGTTCCGAGGCAGCGTCTGTCAAAAATAGAGCAATGCTTTTATGCACGTAACAGCTGCTTACACTTGAAGACTTTCTTGTTCTTTGGTATTTAACTTAAAACTACTCGAGTATTTTTGTGAGCGTGTAATGTTTTAAATAGGAATCTGGTAGCGGCGTGTGTGCCTGCACGTCTCTTCGTGTGTTGCATGTGAGGGTAGGGTGGTTACGTATATTTTGTGTGTATTGTGCTCTAATGCAGAGATAAAGGCCATACCTGTAGGGTAATTAATGGGGCCTAACAAAAAAGACTATTTTATACTTGAGGATGGGTTGATTTAGAGTCAGGCCGTCTCAGAGCAGAGTTTGACCATGAAGGCATTCTGGGCTGTACAAATGACGTACAGCTCTGGGGAGATGCTGCTGCGCGGCCCCAGTGAGCCCAGAGCTGACACTGCCTTGCCTTGTTCCGGCAAAAACATGCGTTATGTTGAAAATGACACAAAGGTGAACACAGTGAGGAAGCTGAGGAAGTCGTTATCCCTTTTGCACTTAACAGGGTGGAGGAATTGTTGTGTTGGTTGTCAGGTGACTTGTAAGAAGTTTTTAAATGCAATAAACTGGCTGAAGACAGGTTTATGTGTATTTGCTTGGTTTGTGGGTTTTTTTTATATATAAAGATATTTTAAATCTGTTTACAGGAGGAGCTTGTATTATGAATTCACATCACTTTGTTCTGTTGATAGCTTGAAATTTGTGGTCAGGTGGCAGAGGCTGTAGGTTTCTCTGCTGGGCACACTCTTGCTGGGGCTTGCTGACCTACTGGTGCGCTGGGGTCTGTTACCTTTCTGCTTGCATAGTTCAGAAGGCTGCAGCTATATAGCTAGAATAGTCCTGAAGTTACTAGGCAAATTAAACCAAAACGTTACAATAATAGACTGACCTGACTGTTGTGATAATGCGGAATTTAAATTGCTAGAGATCAAAATAATAATTTTGAGGCAGAAATCCTCGTATGTTGAAGTTCTCTGCACTGTGAAAAAGTCCAGGGATGCGGCATGTGAAAGGTTTTATTTATAGTTGGTTAATAACATACCTTTCTTGTTGCTGCTGTCGGTCCTGTTCAAGCAGCTACCCCTTGCTGTGGACACCAACCTCCCTCCACAGCTTCTGCTGTGTTTGAACAGTGCCTAGTCTGTGCTCGGCTGAAGGCATCGGGCCCTTCTAGTTCCAGCGGTTGTGGCATTGTTGTTCAGGCAGCTGGCACGCCGCCTTGCTCCTCTGAGAAAGGAAACTGTGGTCATTTGATAAGGGCATCTTGAACAGACTCGATTTCAGCTGGCATATTATATGATGCTCGGTGAAATAGACGTTAACTCATCATAGCTCTGTTGGGCTTAACCTGCGTTGTGCCTCCTTTAGCCCCTGTATGACAGAGCATCAGGCAGACAGTAGTGCTCTTCATATTAGTGAATTTGCTTTTTCAGGTCTTACAGGGAGAGGCTGAGAGAGCTGGGGCTGCTTACGCTGGAGAGGAGAAGGTGTGGGGGGACCGTACCAGTGTGTATAGATAGCTGATGGGGGGAGTGAAGAAGAGAGAGCCAGCAGTGCCCAGCGATGAGGCAGTGGGCATGCTGAAATGCAAGAAATTCCATTCAGATGTACTAAACACTTTTTCCACTGTGACTGTGATCAAACGGAGAAGCAGGTTGCCAGAGAGGTTGTGGAATCTCCATCCTTGGAGGTAGCACACTCAGTAGTAGTTAAGTTGGGTTTATTGCATCTCTGAGCGAAGTGACTGGAAGTCTGTCTTCCTGTTAGTGGTCGCTTGCTTCTTAAAGGAACATTGTGGTTGGATATGTACACAATGTAAACAACGGTTTGAAATATTCTTGGTTTGGGTCCTTTTGGTCATCTAGATGGTCACTTGTACTGCAGTCTGTGCTGCTGCCTCTTCACTGTTTTCTCCCATGTTGCCTGTTTCACAGTTTGTATGTCCATGCGCCCATTAATGTAGTCCTGTCCTGGGATAGCTTGCTGATCTAAAGCATGTGTTCACTTCACAAGACTGATTTCAGCAAAAGTTTAAGAAATTAAAATCAGTTATTTATAGGGGGGCTCATATTTCCTCTCCAAAATTATTTTAAAGTTACATGATTTCGGGACCTCTTCTGTAGTGAGAGAGCATAGTGCACCAGGAGGTAGCTATCCTTAGTTTGATAGACAGATGTGAAATATGCTATTTCAAAGCCATAAGCTACCATGACATGCTTTACTTTAATATTTCCCATATATTTATTTTATGTAGCAAATATGTAACGGACATCTGGACAAGATTATTTTCAGTACGCTTGAGTTTTATTTTACTTAAGGAAAATGCCGCCCACTTAACATTTAAAAACAGTTTCAGAGAAGTCCAAGGAGTGAACCTTTGAACAGGTAGGAGTTAGGCTTATATATTTTGTCGGGCTGTTGTGTAAATCAGAAACCTGCAGCTCTCTAGTTACAATCCTAAGCCCCTGTTTAACTTCTAGCCAGTTTTCTTTTTTTCTGTATTCCCCATGTGTACTTGGCTGCTCCTGCCTGTGCTCCCCTGGAGACCTTGTTTGGCAGCAGTGGGCTCCTTTGCTGTTGAATGCAGGGAAAAGGAGCAGGTGCCAAGAGAGGGGGGCTGGCCCTGGCAGGGGTGCAGGGGGCTAGGCTTGCAAGGTCCTCTGCAAGGACTGTGCTTGAAAGATAAGAGCCACGTGCCTCTCAGGAGATGCCAATTTGACCATCCATGCCCTGTATCTAGCCGCAAATTGAAGCCAGATGGAGTTGCGCTCATCTGAAGTGACCTTCTGTATGAACTAGATGCTAGGCCATCCCTGAATTGTAGGTTAAAGCTATATGTTTTTGAAGAATATCTAGTCTTACTGAAAAATAAATAAGGGCAGTGAAGCAGAGATAAACCAGCCATTGTTACTGCTCAAATGCTGATGACCTGCTCTGCTCAAAACTCATGCCATTTTTGCACTCTGGCTAATTAGTTTCAGTTTCTAGCAAGTTGCCTTCTCCTATTTCCTAGGTGGAACTTCTTATTGAATGTCTGTTTCACACAAGTATTTGTCATCTATCTTAATGCTATTATTTGT
>JAOTQQ010000023.1:43227456-43288163 GCA_026546715.1 Gallinago undulata
TATTTCCTAGGTGGAACTTCTTATTGAATGTCTGTTTCACACAAGTATTTGTCATCTATCTTAATGCTATTATTTGTTTGTTGTAAATAATCAAAAAATGCTGTGTATATGAAGCTTTGAAATGTATATAAACTGATGCTCTTGTATATCATCCATCTTCTGGCCATTCAGGAACTCTGAGCCAGTGGTTGCATCTGGGCCACTGCTCTTAATAAGCACAGATGGATGGACATATTTGTCGTTAATTTATGTAATCTTGTTTTAAAAGCCATTTGTACTTTTGGCCTCTGCAACATCCTGTAACAATGAGTCCCTCGGTTTGATTAGATGGAAAAGGAACTTCCTTTTGTTTAAAACCCACTGCCTGGTGATTTCAATGTATCCTAGACTCTGTATTGTGAAAACTCATTTCCCAGTAAGTTTTGCTTTTTGTGGGTTTAGAAGTCAGGCATTTTCTTCCATATATTTTTCAGCTGACACTCTTTCCCTCCTAAACTGAAGAACTGTAGTCTTTTTAGTATTTCTTCAGATTGGTACTTTTCCACATTTCTGCTCATTCCTGCTACACTTCTCTGCAGCTTTTGCTTTTCTGGTTCTGCTGATCCCTCTTTAAGGCAACCAGAATGCCAGTATTAATGAACAAGTACGTAATGAATTTGTATGCTGGTGTAGCGATGTATCCTGTATCTAGTGATTTATGGCACTTTACGACACTGATGCTGTGCTGAGATGATGCTCTTAAGAGAGCTGCTAGTATTTACTATGTTTTTTTCTAAAGTGATGCTGTCTAGTTTAGAGGACATAACTGTGTCTAAGGAGGCTTCTCCCCACCCTTATGGAATATTCCATGCATGGGAATATTCCTTTGCACTTACTTTTTACAGAATTTCACTTGCTATTTTGCTGTCAAGGCACTTGGTATTTTACCCTTCTGTGCAGCTTTCTGCAATCAGGGCTAGGATGGGTCCTGCAACATATATCTGTATTGCATATAAACCTTGCCAGTCTGCTGCTCACCCCCTTTTCCCAGGTCATGTCTGAAAAGTACAGGTCCTGTGGGGATCCTGCTGGTAACTCTCATTTTTAACTGAAAGGAGGTTAGGTTGCTGTAGTGAAATTCCTACTGCAATTTACTATTTTACTGCTATTTGCTTTGCCTGTTCCAGTACTTTGGAATGCCTTGGGAGTAGGATTAATGCTTAAAATGCTTTATACATAAAAATGTCTAATTTTTGCATTAAAACTAATGCCTCAAGTAACTTTTTATTTAATCTCCATTATAGTTTGGACAAAATGACATGTAGTGACTCCCGAAGGCCTGCTAACACCTGGCACAGACTCAAGAACAACACAGGAGTTCCTAGACTGGAGTCCTGACTTTGTCATTTTCCTCAGCAAAAATAGAAAACAGGAGTGGTCTCTCTCATGAGCCAAAGGCTACGCCAAAATTGTGTTGTACGTTATATAGGTATTAATAAGACAAACTTACATTATTTTTACCTTCAGCTTCTACAGTTCAACTGGCAATAGCTCCCTAGTAAGACCCCAGAGTAAAAATTGCCTTAGAATGGGGGAAAGTTCCAAAACACTTTTTTTTTTTTTTCTCCTTCACATTTCCCACCCCAGCTTTACAGAGGGAGTGAAGGAATTCTTCAGGGGAGAACAGAATTCGCCAGTGATAGGAAGGTGGAGTCCCTTTGTGGTTTCTCCCTTTGAAAAACCCATTATGCTTTTTTGTCAGCTGTCCTTCATTTGCAAGGAAGAGTTACCTTGGCTTTCAAACCCTTAATTGAGGTTGCCTTTACAGAGGAAGAAAATTCTTGTTTTTTAGAGTAACTTTCTGTAGTCTTGCTGATAGCTGCGAAGTATTGCTTGTGTTGATCCTGGGAATAAAATGTTAGCCTTTTATTGGCACTTGGGGGTTTGTGTGTGTGCCAAGCTGGGGGGCTGGTCATGCGCTTGAGGGCAGAACTGCTGTTCAGATACAGCCTGGAGAGCAGCTTTATGAAGATCAGCAAAAGCAAAGCCCTGCACTTGAAAGAGCCCTGTGGAGTGGTAGGGGCTGGGGACCAAGTGCTGGGTGAGGGGGATCATCAGTCTGCGGGTTCTGCTCCTGGTAGTGCATCCTGGGGTGCTGTTCTTCCCATGTCGTGGTACACTCCTGGCTCCTCTTGGACATCCTGGGCTGCGGTGGTTTTGGATTGCATCCTAAGCTCTGTTGTTTCCCCATTTGTGAATTTAGTTTTAAACCGTTTTTAAGTAACTAGATAGTTATGTGTTGCTGCTTATAGACTTGAAACCTGTTTGGCTCATATAAACAAGCAATGCAAAACCAATGCTTTACCTGAAGAATTTATAATTAAATATAAGCTAAATTTTCATATATAATAATTCTGTGTGTACCCACCCTCCAGCAAAAACTAGGTAATGATTTAAAACATGAAATAAATCAATTCAATTTTGAACTAATAGAAGAATATGTTAGGAACGCTGCAGTTATCTATTGTTACAGCACCTGCAATTTGAATTCACTCTTCTTTATTTTTTTTTCTAGTTGGCTTTTTTGCAAGGCCACTCTGTGGGAACACTCTGTGAATCTGGGAGACAGATAATGTGAGCAGCCTTCTTCGCCCAGGGGCTGGACATGAGGGTGATAGTACTGTGCTGTGCATGAAGCGGTGGCTTTTTTTCTTATTTTCAGTTGCAGTTCTGTAACCTCTGGTGTCCGAGATGTTTTGTAGTGTGGCTGATTAAGGAACTGGTGGATGCAGGAGAGCAATTATAGCTGATGCCTGATGGGGAATCTCAGTCATTAGTGCTTGCAGCTTGATTTCACGGGGTTAGGAGCAGGGCAGTCGCAATTCAAACCCGTGCTGTGGAACTTGCTCCCTTCGTTACCGCAGCACACATTTCGCAAGCGCCTCTGCCATCCACAGTTCCTTACCTGCTCCTCCTCTTCCTCCCTCTTCTTCCTTTCAGCCTTTCTCTGGCTTCAGAATTGGATTTCCTCTTCTTTCGTTGCACATCTCAGATCACAAGAAGACAGAGAGGATACAAAGTGAGTTCTGGAATCTGTAGTATCATTAGCATAAAGATACAGGGCCACCTGCTACATGTAATAGAAGTTAGTAAATCAGTTTGCTGCCCATGGGTAGTTTCCTGAAATGCTGTCTCCTATTCAGAAACTACTGTCTACTGTTACTGTACAATAATAGATATATGTTTTAGAAGATCTGTTGTTTATTTTCAGTAATTATACAGAAATTTCATTTTAAAAAATGGTCTATGGCTGAAAAATATAATTCTGCCAAGCCTGAAGTCTGAAGTGGTTGTCGGCTGACTTGAAAGGGAAGTTGATTTCTTGTGTAGAAATCTGGAATCTAGCCTTTTGCAGAATTGATTGTGATTCTGCTTGTTCCTTAGTTTTTGTGGTACTCAGCCTAATTTTCCCCTTTACAGTAATGCAGACTTCTGTGTGTGCTGCGGTTCTTTCTGGTGTCTCACTCTTCATCTTCCTTTCATTTTACTGGTATCATCTGTCCATCAGTAATTTCCACAGCTGTTGCTTAAGATGAAGATGAGTTTCATATCTTTGAGTCGTTTAAGGGTGTTTGCATACTGAGGCAAACAGTTTTTCATCAATTAAGTTGTTGCATGTATGATTTTTATTTTTCTTTTTCTTTTTTTCTACAACTGAAACCTGGGAAGAGGCTTTCAAAAATAAAACTCAGGCTCTGCAGATCTTGAGTGTAGGTTGCATAGACATGTCCTATGGAATATCCTCATGATCTGACAGGACACCTCTGACCGAGGCTACTACTGCTAATCTGCTAATCCCTGCAATCTTTCCCCAATGAGTACGGTAGATTGTAAAACCCTAACTGTCCTTTGGTTTACCAGAAAAGTTCCTGATGATAGGTTTTCTGTCTATCCCTAAAAATCCTTTCTGCAGAAACATTAGACAATGAGGTGTGCATGTCCTGTCCTGAAATCCACCATTTCTGTTTAGGGTGTGCAGCAGTATGCTTCCCTTTTTTGCGAAATGCAGTGCTTTTAAGAGGTTTACAAGTATGTGAGTGCTGGCTGCATGCTAACTCAGCCAGTATTAGGATTTCTAACTTTCTGTGTGGGCGTTTAGGGAGAGAGGTCCTGGTTCTGTGCTCTTCTGAATGCCTTGAAGGAGCAAAAAGATCTCAGTGACAAGTTGTTTCACAGAGGCTTTCTTCTTCTCCCCCTCAAGGTCAGGTTTCATACATGTAATAGCACGTGTAGAGTTTGGTTTTACCACCTTCTGATATTTAGAGTGGAGTTTTAGGTTAGCATCCTACTTTTAACCAAGATACTTTTCAAGTTAGGCAGTCATAGCAAGGGTGATTGACAAGAGCTTTGACAGGCAGCATCAACAGGTATTTTAATTTTTCACGGAAGATGGCCGATCTGTGGAGCAGCCTACTTGCTTTTTTGGAAGGATGAATAATTTGATGAATACATACAGTACTATTTTTGTTATTGAAATTGTGGCAAGGAGGAAAGTAGGTAATTTTTTTGCTTGGATTGCTTGTTTTCGTAGCAGTTTCCTAATGTAAAGTATGGTAGACTTGGAACAAACCTGGTGGGTTTGTTGATCGGTTGATAATTGGTAATGCAGCACATTGTATTTTTCCCAAAGCACAAGGATGTGTGTTTTTCCATCATGCTGGTTGCTTGGGGTGTAAGCAATTGCAACCAATAGGGAGATTGGGGAGCAGCACCAGAGAGCTCTGCTGTCTGCAGGAGGTTCTAGCCTAAGGATGATCTCGTTGCTGCCATAAGCATAAAATTGCTGTAGAGTCATCTGTATTGGCATTTAAGATGATTGTGGGGCTTTTGTATTGGCCAGAGATGGGCAGTTTCCTCAGGTGTTTCTCGCTGCCTGGAGCCACTGTTTGGTACATTCAGATCTTTCTCCTGCTCACATGGCCACATACTCCTGGAGCAAATCCATCGCGTGCCTGAGCTACGCTCCTCCAGCAGCCGCACGAAGCCACTGCAGCCTCCCCGTCGCCTCCTTAACCTGATATAACGTGGCTGGCTCTGCTGGGACATACATAGAAGGGGTGGATTTTGGAGTCGCTTCTCTGACTTGCAGTCCAAAGTCAGCAGTTCTGCTCCTGGCTTTTATGGTCAGCCCTTAACTTCATGTGGCTGCAGCTGTTCCTCAAGGCTTTCTGCAAGCACTGAAGGGAGCCTGACACAGCTGGAACACCAGTAGATTTTTGTAATGCCTGCTTCTGTTTGAACTGGATACACTGGGTGATCTGGTTAAAACCAAAAAAACCCCAAGTTTTGTTTATACCATCTGGGAGACAACCCTTATTACAGTGTGATGGTGGGACGATAACGAAGGGCTTGGATGGAGACAGCTGATGTGTGAAAGCCCATAAAAAGCAGTATGGGCAGAGTCAGCACTTCTTGCGTTCTAATTGTAGGTGATTTGAAAGCGTATTACAGACTGTTTGTTGCTGTTTGGCTTTAAGCCTTGTCAAGCTTTTGGGCAGTGTTAATATAAATTAAAGCAGTGTTTTGTCTATTAGCATTTCAGTGCACAGTTATTTGTTTCTTTTTTAATTTATGAATAATTTCAAAGAATTGTCTGGACTCTAATAGTAGGAGTGAATTCTATAATGTATGGTGTCAAGTTTGGAATGCTGTGGGCATGCTGAATCTTGTGTGCTCCTTTGAAATATAATTAAAAACTATTTTTAAATCATTTTCCTCAGCATAATGTTTATGGTAGTAAATCCTTCTGTGGTTAAAATCCAGAGGGTGATAGCTGAGACCTTGACTTGGACACTTCAGTAAATGTTCATGTAGATGCAGTGAACTTAAGATACTTAAAGTACACAAGTACCTTCACGTACCTGGCTAACCAAGGTATTAAACGTCCAATCCTATTACCATGCAGTTGCACAACATTCAAATTTATATAAAAATATATTTCCTACAAGCTAAATTTTAGTTATGTAGTTATTTTTCTCCTTCAAGCAGAAACAAAATTACAGTTTTAAGTAAGAAATGAAATCTGTCCCTTTTTTTTAGAGAGAGAGATCCTAGTATTTAGCAAAACTATCATGTATAGTTTCTTCTCTTCTATAGGGAAGAACTTCCAGGCATCTTAGTATGTGTACTTTTGGGGAGAAAACGGTAGTGATGATGAGTGATATTCTTTAAATGCCAAATCTTTCAACCAGTTGCTTTCACAGCTATTACAGTGAGATTTTGTTTAAAAATAAAAACAAAAAGCAACCACTCCTTAATCCTTAGGGCTTTTTCTTCCCCAGCCTGTCCTGGTGTTAAGTAAGAAAAAATCTCCAGCTTTGAAATGTGGGTTACTGTGCATGCTTTATTTTTACGGTAATGTAAGTTCAGTTTATCCAGTAGATCTCGTACAGCTAAAAAATTCACTGATCATATGAAATAATCTTACAATAGGTAACTGCACTTTTTCACGTGTCATCATCAGCGTGCCTCTGATGTCATGTGGTTGGCTCTGAAAATCTGGTGTGCACAAAATACTGACAGAATATATTTTAAGTGATGTAGCTGAGTTGAGGCTATTTTAGTGCACTGTTGTAATTTGTTTTAGAGTAGTGTTATTTTTAGTTCTTAAAGATGTTGCATCTCTGCTCTCTTTCTGAATGGCTAGTAATTAAATTAATAAATTGACTGGACTCATGTGAGAGCAGAATGTTCTGTCCCATCTTGGAGAAAAGAAGTTTCTGAGTACTTATTTTCTAAATGGTATTATTCATTTCAAAGCACTTAGGATGTTAAATTAAAAGCAGACTCTTAAAATTTGTGTTGATTGACTTATTTCTCTGTCAAGTTTCTGTACAGTGCCAAAACACTGAGTCACCAAGTCTGCTTCTTTTGGATGGAATGGGGAGTTATCCATGGAGAACAGCCAATTCTACAAACACATTTTACATTATTCAACAGTTGCTTGAATCTGCTGTGTATTGGTCAACTTATTTAATCATAATGTAGACAGATTTAGGTTGACACAGATCAAAGTATACTTTAAACCATTCTCAGCTGTGAAGTCGATGCTTTTCAGAAAGAACTTTCTGTCCCTGGTGCCAGTGCTTTTCATTTATCATCTTTGAGAACCCTGAATTAGGTACATCTGGGGGATTTTTTTTGTTTGTTTGTTCTAGGTTATTGACTTTTTAAAAGTTTATAGTAAAAGTATCAGAATGTGTCATGTTGAAGTTCAGGGGAGCTATTAGTGCTTTGAAGCACTAACATAGGTTGGATGTTCTCATATTAATTTTTTTTTTTAAGGGATTGCAGGTGGTTTAGGCTTGAAGACGTTGTTTATATTCAGAGATGCATTAGCTAAACTTTTCTCATTTTAATATCCTGGTTAAGCCAGTGCACATACCCTTTTTTAGATTTGAACCTGGTTTTATTTTCCTAATAAGAAGTTGGATTAAATTTATGGAGGCTTAGGACCTCATAAGACAGAAGAACTGCAAGGGTATTAGCATCAGTTTCACATGTTGAGTTTTAAAACAGCACCTTTTGATTAAACAAATTTGAGAATAGGCATGTCCTACCTAATTTGGCTAGCAGCCTGGAAAATGCCAGTGGGTTAATTATTAAGAAAGATACAATCTTTAGTTTTTCCCCTGAAGTTTGTAAGTTGACTCGGCCATCTCTTCTCTTTGCCTTTGGAGATTTGGGACTTGCAACTTTATAAGCTCAGGTACAAGAGAGCAGACAGTTTCGTTAATGTTTAAATATGGTTATCTCAGTCTAGTAGTGGACTCATTGGGAGCTGCGGGACTTCAGCTGGGAGTTAGGAAGTGTATTTTAAGTCTTCCTGTTATGTCTGTAACACTGGTTTCAGTTGCTCATTGCTCACCTTTTGTCCCCTTGGTGAGAATCTCCTCCATCTCCCTCAGGTTAATGGCTCTTGTTTGATAACTTCATGGGAGCTTCTCTTTCCTATGAAAGTCTTTTACTTACTGGATTTATTCATCCAAGTGTGAACTCATCCCTCATTCACCGTCATTTCCCAGGTATCAGACTTAAGCAACTGCAGTTTTGCATTTTTCTGTGCCATTTGGAAAAAACGATGAATTAGCTGTATATGTACGCAAGTTTCTTCAGCAAGGCGAAAGCTCGTGAACGTTTCTTAGAGCCTGTGCACATGCATGAATGAAAGGAATCGTATTTGTAAATCAACTTAATTGAATGGCAAAGGGAGAGTACCAAAAGTCATGCAGCTACAGCAAAAAATACCTGACCTTGTTTGCTGAGTAGCACCTTCATTACATTGAGGTGTTTGGCTTAAATTCAAACTCCATGTGGACGTCTGGCCCCGGAGTGCTGGGCTGAATGCAGCCGCTGAACCAGCGTAACATTTTCTGCCTTCTGATCTCTGTCAGTTCATTAATGTACGTGAAATTAATTTTGTAAGCAGGTAAACATCACTTAAAGACGAGTAAAACGATGATTTAATTTGAAGAGAAGTTGAAGAGCATGCCACTGAACTGCTAGGTTGGCAAAGCTTTCTCTGAACTTCAGCCTGAGAAAACATCTGATTGGCAAGTTGGAAATAAGCGACGTAGTAAAAGTATTAATCTGTTGTTCCAAACTTGTGCTGGTATGTTATGATGCTTGATTTTTGTATGCTTATGAAATAAGGTTCTGTCAAAACAAGTCAAAATCTTGCATTGGCCATTGCACTGAAAGGCCTGGGAAGGAGCAAAGTAGGTCAGGTTACCATTAGTTTCTGGACTGTGTAGAAGCTCATGGAAGATATAAACCATGTAGATAGCTATGTGTTGATTCTATTTATAGTGTAAGAAGCTATGTCAACTCTCAGTTTTTCCTTTCTCCCTTCCTATCTGAGTTGGTTTTTCATCTCTGTTCTCAGTTCAGTTTGCCTTCCCTTTGCCAGCTGGAGAGCTGGCAGCTGTGTCCAGCCTGGTAGAACTCCAGCCACAGGAGAGCAGTCACCCCAGCCTGGGGTCACTCACTTGTGGTCTTTGCCTTCAGTTGTTTTTTTTCCTAGAAGAGCAGCCCTACCCTGTGCTGGCCAGAAGGTTACCCAAATAGCTGGTGTTTGAAGTAGTTGGGGTTGGTTTGTTTGTTTGTTTGTTTTAATCTGCAGGTAAAATGTAACAGAAAATACTCCTTTGCTAATAAACAAATTGGATGGCTGTGGTGGTAACTTAGTATTAGGAGAGAGGGCTTAAAGAGAAATGATTCAAGGCTGCTGCAGTGCGTCCCTCTGTTCTTTGTTAGCTTCTAACTCAAATTTGTATATTCCCATTCTCTCTTGGAGATGTGTGAAGGGCTGAGCTATTTAATTTTTAAGCCAATAAGCAATAATTTGCATTCCTCTTGCAGATTCTCTAGTTGATGTTGATTGAAAGGCCTGGATTTTAGTGAAGGAATCTTCACAGGTGCTAGTATTTCTCTCCAGCTTTTCTAGTTTCAGTGGTGACTTCTGCGAATACTTGGTTCTCTAGCCTTGCCTCCTAGATCATGGAGGATATCAGCATAAAGTTTTACTCGATGAAAGTTAGTATTGAAATACTTGGATTAGCTGTGTCCCAAAGAGTTTATTTTATGCCTTTCAGCTTCCTCTGTTTTGGGTAAGGCTGACAGGAGTTTCTCCCCAGTTGATATTTTGTGTTGCAAGTTCACATCTCTGTGAAGAATTTGCAGGAGAAGACTGTGAATCCAAGCCAAGTTGTACCATGTTAGCATGTTTAAGTCAGGCATCTGGACTATGACCATTCAAGGTAGAACCAATACAGTCTTTTCCTTGAGTTTGATTGATTTGTATACCTTTTGAAAAAATCTAGTGACGTGCTTAAACTGAAATGTGTTTCCTCAGAGCTGTTGTTTGTCAGGGATGAACAAATTCTTGAACTAGAAATAGATCATTCATGGACCAAAGAGGGACAGGTGATGTTGTGGTTTTTCTTTTTCTCTTTGGTTCTTCATTCCAGTGGTGGGTTTAGAGTTGGGTGGTTGGTTTTCTTTTTGTTTGACCCCTGGCAAGGATTTCCAGTGAAGTCTTTGTGAGAGCATCTGATAAATTTTGGTAGGAAGTCATTGTTCTTACATTTAGACATCTTGTTTTGCTCACTGAGATTTGCAGTTCCTTCAGCAAATGGCAAAAGTGACATCTCCTTGACTGATGCAGCTTTCTTTAATCTGATCTAAACAATAAAGTTATTTCACATTAATAAATTAATATGACACGTCCTCTCTCTGTTTTATGTTTGTGGTTCGGGGTTGGTTTTCCCCACCCTCCTCCCCCTTAAGGAATTCTGTGTTGTCATGTAGCTGGTATTTTCCCCTCTGTCCTAAGAAGTTGTTATTGCTTACTTCTCTTGAGAAGCCATACCTAAACTTGTGGGTATCCAGCTGTGACAGGAGTGGAGAGGACAGAGGACAAAGCTTCAGCCTGCTTATCTACAAATTTTCCTTCTTTATATATATGGGTGAGGCTGTGATACCTCTCTGTGAAGAGGATCAAGGCTGCTTCTAATGGAACTCATGTTTTGTGCTGCACTGATGTGCTGTGCCTCCCAGGGCTGGGTGTCTGAACTGATGGCTGATTGGGAGCTATGGACTACGGTTTATTCCTTCTGCTGCTACCTTTGTGCATTTAATTGCTAATTAGAATAAGGGCTGACACACTAAGGATGTGGATGCTTAGCAAAAAAATACATAAATCTGTAATTTCAATTAATTCTTCTGTTAACAACTAATTATTGCTCATTCGGGCTGATAGCCTAAAGTTAGTTTTCTAGCGGTAAACACTTGCAAGGGGATTGTCTGTGTGTGAACGAGGGATCAACAGCTTCTTAAGCGTGTGAGTGCTTGGGTTTGATAGACACAAGTTGGGCGGATTGCAGAGAGGGGAAGGCGCTCTCATGTTTTCGCCATTACTCATGAATTCCAGAGGGTATCTTAGGACAGCGCTCATGTGCTCGGCAGGAGCTCTCAGACTGCGAGAGAGTGCTCCCGGGTTAAAGAAGGTTAATATTAAAAGTGTTTGCAAAGGAATCCAGTGGGTGAGCGAATCCAGTGTGTGATTTAAATATATTATTTGCAGAAATGAAAATTACTGAATGCTTAAAAGCTGCAATGACCAAGAAGCACAAAGAGGGAAGCCTCATTTTCTATTAAGAAAGTGCAAGTAATACCTGGAGTTGAATTTATCTGTTACTTTTATGAGAGAATTGAGGAGACAAGCAGGTCACTATTTTTTGGAGCACTAACAACTTTATTGTTCATAGCCTAAACTGCTAAGGAATTTTGGACATTCTAGTCTCAAATGCCTGGCTTTTTTGGCTGTGCTTAACAGTGATAGTTTGGTTTATTTTTATATAAAAAAAAAAGCCACCACCCCAACATTTTCTTCTTGTGTGACATATTTGTTAGCTTATGTATACAATAAAATGGTAAAACAGCAAAGCTATGTGACTTCATTATATATGTGGGTCACTGTTGTGTCCTTTCCGTGTGAGTAATCTTGCAGCGCACGACAGTTTTAACACAAACTGCCCTCGTATTGTTTCACAAAGTGGTGTATTTCCCATGCCCTGTAACTAGTTACATTTTGTGACTTTCCTTATCATAGTTCAATTGGGGAGAGAGAATTAGCGCTCAAACTGGCAAAAGCAATGTATATTATGCCACATGGGCTAATTGATGAATTTGTTTGCTTTCCAATTTGCCGCTAAAGGCTGAGTCATTCTTACTGTTATAACAAATACATATTAGATAAGTTATCGCAGCAAAACTGTTTCTCGTCTCTTGCAGTTAATGATAGCAGAAGCTTTTGGACTCTGAAGTAAAAAAACAAGAGCTTTTTTATACGTTGGCAGTGTTTTAGACTCAAATGATTGTACGAAAGGCTTCTCACATGGACTTTGAATATGGCTGCTCTTTATATTAAATTGGTGACAACTGGCGTTTCCCCAGACTTTCCAGAAAGTGTTACTGGTCCTCTTTTTATTCAGCAATGTTGATGTTAAAGATTCTTTTCTTGATTTCCCTTCAGCAAAGAGAACAAGTACCCATTTCAGCACCTTATAAAGGAAACTATGGCAATAGGATGCAAATTTATGCTTCTCTAACTGCAAAATTATCTTTTTGAGGAACAGATGGCAACCAAGTATGCCCTTGAAAAAAACACTCTCTGTTGGCCAAAGAGACCTGGGAACTGTCCTAAACTCTCAATGCTAGGTTTTTTTGCTCAGTGAAAGATATTTTGGTGATTTACATACATGAAGACCTTTTCATACCCAAGTCTAACCTGGAGTCATTTTACTGAGAATTGGCATTGCTCTAACTACTCAGTCTCAACATTTTCTTCATACTGAATGAGCTTTAGTAACTGTTTCATGCAGATGTTGAGCAACAACTAACTTTGAGGTTTAACTGAAAAGGTACTTCTCAGCAAAACTACTTAAATTATAATTTTCCTTTTTTAGGAATAATAAAGAATGGGATCTGGATTTCTCTCAGCACTGTTTGTGCTCTGTGAGAGCTTGATAGGGTTTAAGTGGTACATGAGCCTTTTTTCAAGACGGTTGGTTTTCAGTGGAAACCAAATATCTTTCTCTTTCAGCACAGCTTTGCTTTTGTTTTGTTCCTTTTTTCTCTGTAAGAAAGGAAATTACAGAACCCTTATTGCATTATTTGGTATCTTTAACTCACTGTTTTGATTTTTGTGGGTTTATCTTCCTGCAGCAAAACTGATAAGTAGTGACTTTGCCAAATATTAGGTCACGTTACTTAGTACGTGTAGTATGTTTACATAACATGAGACCTGTAATGATGACTGCACTATGATTACAGTAGAGAGATTGAGAAGCTGAAGTGCCTAATCTCAAAATTACAAGTGTATTTTAATTTTGTAGTTTTGAGTACTTTTCATGCAGTGTAGTCACTTACATCTTGTATGAATGACATTTGTCTTAATTTTTAGGTTTTTTCCTAGCCACAGTGCTATTTGGCAAATACTATATTCTCATTTCTCCCTAGAAGGAGCTACCAAAAAATTGCTGCTTCTGATAGCAGAGTATATGTGGAAATAAAGATTTAAAATGTTTGCTGTTATAGCAAATTCCATTCTGCTTATATGTGATATTCAAATACCTTACTGATTGAACTGCAGGTATTTTATTTCTTCAGCCCACTCAAAGCAGTTTCTTGCAAGCCGGTCAAACTGTGGAAAGCTTTATTTGTTACCATTTAAAAAAAAAAAAAAAGGAGGAAAGGCTAAAACCATCAACATAAAGCAAAAAGCACACTGAAAAAGTTGACTTGACATACTTTAAATCCGATGGGTTACATTTTCAGAGTTAACAATTTAGTTGGAAAACTTTTTTATATTTTATGTAAATGACGTGAAAGTTTGAAATCTGGATGTCTGACTTTAAATTCTAACATGACAAACCTAAATCTAGACAGGAATGATCATGTTTAAAAGTTTTGGTATGTTTTATAAACGACAAGGGTTGAGGTTAGTAGCGTATTGGATAGTTGATAGAAACTTAACTTTTTTGCTTTTCTTTTAAATTCATGTTAAGAATTTTTGCAGAAGCATATATACAATATACGTTTTGCAGTATATTGTCCCTGCAGACATCTGAGTGCTGTGGTGGCAGTGGGTGACTTGGTCTGGAAAACTTTGTTCTGATCTCTTTCGATACCCTGAAATCATTACTGTTTCCAGCAAATGCATATATATGGGGATGGGCTGTACAACAAACTGGCCGTGCAAATGATAGCTAATGGAGCTAATCAGACCGTCCTTGGCTAGCAAGATGGCCAGTTTCACATACACATCCCTGTGTCTGTGGACTTAAAACCCAAACCACTGTCTAGTGGTCTTTCAAGTCAGCTGAACGAAGTACAGCACGAAAAGTAAAATACAGTACTGTACCGGGAATCGTTTGATGTCAGAAGGTTATGGCAGATTGCTGTTCGGTGTCTGTTTTCGATTTCTCACTTCTTGACTGAAAAGGATGTTTTTGTTATACATGTAGGCTTGTTTCAACAAAGGTTCAAAGACCTCCTATGTACAGGACAAAACACAAGCCCAAGAATGCACTTGGAGTGATTGAGTTTGATGGGCTAACGGTCTTGTTTAAAAAGTCTCCTCAAAATAAAGTTTGACACTGCATTTTGAAGGAGACAAAAAAGATAGCTGTCTGTGAACTTTGGTCTGGAAAAACCAGTATTCTTATCACAAGGAGAGCACATGCGATTTAATTATACACAAGACATTTTTCCTCTCTTGTATTTCATTCACGGGAGGGAAGTCTGAAGGATTATTCACAACATGGGAGCAGCCCCACCTCCCATACCTTAATTAACAGTGTTCCTCTCCATGTGTTTCATGCCATTGTGGCAGACGTCTGTTTATGTTCAAAACCAGATTTTAACTAGAAAGAAAACACAGATTAAAAAAAACACCCTCTTTTCCCATTACTTCTATCTTAATTTTTCTGTTGCTTATGTGTGAATTACTTAGGAATTAATACAGAGAAAATGTAGATGTTTTCCCCGAACACAGATAAAATTAATTATCCTGTTTGATTCTTTGCCTCTAGGCTATGGTGGCTTGTTATCCAGGCAATGGAACAGGATATGTGCGCCATGTTGATAATCCAAATGGAGACGGAAGATGTGTTACTTGTATATATTATCTTAATAAAGACTGGGATGCCAAGGTATGCAATAATTTCTTTCTATAGCCTTTTTTTCTTACATCTACTTGCTAATGCACCTTTACTACAAGTCATTGTTCGTGTCCTTATTTCTGTGCCTTAGTTGTGTTCTTATGTGAACTGTGGTTATTCTTTGCCCTACTGATACTGCAATTAGTGAGAGCAGATAGAGATGGGGGGGTTATTTTCAAGGTTTTAAGTGATACCAGCAATGCCTCCTTGACAGTGAGACTGAATTAAAGTTACATGTTTTTCATGTATGTTTCTTCATCATACCTGTAAGTATCTGCTAGTGTCCAAGTGTCATAAATACCCAATTATGTAATTTTGAGTTTATTTATTCTTACATTCATGTTGAATCTTCAGTTTACTGTTCATGTAACTAGATAACTTGAGTATGCTCATAAAAAGAGGGTTACTGTAGCTTGGGAGCAGTTTCAAATAAGTCAAGTGTTACGGCTATTGTATTACTACAGTTCAGAGCAGCACAAGTCTTTGTATCATTGTAGATATGGGGTGTAGAATGGATAAGGATTTCTAATGCAGTTCAAGTGATCTAAGAATTTACTACAAATAACTCACAACTTTCTATAGATGTAGTGACTACAATAAAGTAACTTTTATAAGGATTATTAGGTAGATTTGAAGAATGGATGTAGCTAACTGGCTGTATTGAAAGCATCGGAGAATAATGCAAAGATATCTTTGTTCTTTGGTTGCTGTGCAGTTAGATAGGGAGAAGTTTCTCCTCATTGTACATGAAAAAAAAGATAAAACTACTGATACTTCTATCATACTTAGAAAGTAGCATGTGAAAGAACATGTAAGCACTCAGTTTCTGTGAATTGGATGCATCAGATATGGATAACACAGGTTGCATCTGAGAGGGGGTTTTTTTTCTGCTTTTCTTGAGTGCTATCCGTATTTTATAAAAGCTGGATGATACAGTGAGACTCATAACATACTCACGTGAAACTGGTAGATCAGAAAGCTGAGTCAGAAATGAATGCACTTGAAGTTTTCTGATTACCTTCTTGAAATGTCACATTTGATCTTTCAGTTAAAGAATAAATAATTAGCTTTTTTTTCCATGATGGCATCTTCTCATGTAAATGCACTGGTTGTACAGAACACCTTACAATGCAGTTTTGGGGCACTTTTTGTTGATTTACTGTTTCTCTCCTGGAAAAAAAAATAACACATAGACTGTATAGAGTGAATACAAGAGTGTAGAAGTCAAGACAATTGCATTTTCACAATAACTGAGAAAAATTTACTGGATAGATATTTAATTTATAAACAAAGGTTTATAAAATGTCCTGCAAAATCTATTTTTAATTACTAATTAATATATTACCAAGTATATTGGTTAGCAAAGAAAGAAGCTCAAACTTTCTTTGTCACTCCTTGTTTATTAATTTGGATCACAATTAAAAATGAGTAATTTGTATCAATTTACCTTGTTAGTACTTTCACTGTTGTGACTTTCCTGTGAAGGCATACGGTGGCCATCTAGAGTTAGATTTAACAACATGAGTACCATCAGTAGGAAGAAGTTAATGTGACTTAAAAATAATTAACCACATCTACTTGTGTTGTTTTCTAGACGTGCATAGATAGGTCCAGATGTTTTTTCAAAGCCTGAAGGAGATCCAAATTGACCAGGAGTAAAACAGACTCAGGTTTTAGTTTGAAGTTTCTTAGTCTTTCCTCATCTTAATTACAGAAATATGACATAAACCTGTGCTACTGCTAAAAGAAACAATCTCTTTAATGGAAAAGGGTGAAACTCAGATATGAACACAATGTTTCTCTCATCTGTATTGCAATGGGTTTAGCTGCCTGTTACTCAGCTTTGTTCATTTTTTGCAAGTAGGTAAAGCAGCTAAAAAACAACAAATCTAAATCCACAGTTTTTTACTTGAACGTGAATGAGGCTTTATGTTTGTTAGCATTCTGAAATTACTCAGTGAAAAATGTGTAGAGCATTTTGTTAGATGAAATGTATCAACAGAAAAGAAGTAGATTCAGAATTTTTGTAGCATATGATAAAAGCTTTTATTTCAGTTCCAAGTAGATGAAGTATTTTCAGATGTGATATTCAGTACTTTTAAATACAGTGAGACATTGTTTTCAAGCACTGGTTTTAAATATTTAATTTGTAGGTAAGTGGAGGCATCCTTCGAATATTTCCAGAAGGTAAAGCCCAGTTTGCTGATATTGAACCCAAATTTGATAGACTGCTATTCTTCTGGTCTGATCGCCGCAACCCTCATGAAGTACAGCCAGCATTTGCTACAAGGTAGGACTAATGGACTCTCTATATTGCCTGATGCCTTTTTTTATCGAAAAAATGAGTGAATTCTAGTGAGAAATGTGACACTGTGAATTATGACCTGATACTAGGTCTTCCCATGTACAGTTCCAGTTGCACTATGACTAGAAGGGATTTTTTTTTCTACCAATTGATTAGGCTTCCGCTGTGCTGCTAAGTTTGTACTGACGTCTGATCTCTTACTTTGGGAGAGATGTCCTCTTGGGTGGGTAGGAGAGGTGGAATGGGCGCACCAGAGTGTACTTGACAGAACTGGGTAGGAACACACAGAGCCATAAGCAGAGACCCCACCTTATCCACAGGATATTTCTCTGTAATGGCTTTAGACAGTGGTCCCTTCCCTTTGTCCTTAGCCCCTTACTGTGTCATGGAAAGATTGACTGGGTACTTTACGTTTATGTCCTCTTTTTGATGAGGCAGAGGGAATTGTTAGAAGACAGTCATGTTCACTCTCCCTTCTTTATTCTAGGGGTGGCTTAGTTTAGTTTGGGAATTGGGAGAGGGCTGTGGGGAAGAAACGACCACTGATACACAAATCTCTTCTTTCTCTGGAGTATTAGAGGAGTTGCTCCCAGTCTGAGTTGCTCCTTTGTCTCTCACTGTAGGGCAGTGGATGATGCTAAAGGTACCTGCATTCACTGTTCCCACATCTTGAGTAGCGTTTCCAAGTAGTGTCAGGACTTAAATCATTGGAGTCCTTGATCCAAACTTCCTGTTGCCCATGTCACAATGGGTTTGGACTGCCAGAGCACTGAACATTGGCTGGAGCTGTGAGATAACACAAGTACCTTTGCAAGAAGTACCTTGATACTGCCATGGGCATGTCCTCTTGCAGCCTTTTGGGAGGCTGTACCACTCTCCCCTCCCCCTATGTGCTCCAAGCAGAGTCAGGGGGTGAAATGCCATTTACTAAAGCTCCTTAATGTCTTTTCTCAATAGCTGGCATTTCGTATTTAAATCCTCTACTGGCAGTGGAAAACTGGAGGAGCTGTGTAAGAAGAGGTGGTTAATTTTCCCTTATGGCAAACATCCAAAAAAAGAAGTTCTTGCAGTGTGACTCAGTGATGGACTTGACCAACCGAGTAAAGTAAAAGATGAGGGCAAGGTGATACAGACAGAGACTGTATTACAGGTTCTGGGCAAGAACCGTAATAGCAACTCATCAGGAAAAAGAGGTGTAAACTTACAGCATCAGTGTCACCTTTCAATGACTGTTCAGACAATGCCTACTGATAGAAAAAAGAACAAAACATACCTGCTTGCTTTGTCCTTTATGAAATGTTTTTTTCTGTCAGACTGCAGAAGTACCATCTCATTTAGGTTATGTTTTATGTCAAGTGCTTCGCTGTTTTTGTTGTTTATAGTTCAGGAGTTCTTCTTCCATCTGTTTCCCTAGGTACGCAATAACAGTGTGGTATTTTGATGCAGATGAAAGAGCACGAGCTAAAGTAAAATATCTAACAGGTAATTTCTTGTTAATATCTTCTGTGTCGGGTTTTTTTTGTTTGTTTTTTTGTTGTTGTTGTTTTTTTAAGAATAACTAAGTAGTCCAACCTCACTTCCTTGGCCCACCCTGTGCACAAAAATGGGGAGAAAAAACCAGCGTAACTCAGAGAGCCAGGTTTGACAGGGAAGGTGACCCAGTGGTTGAGCTGCTGGGCAGTGACTTGGGAAATCCAGGTCAGTGCCTTGTCCAGCTCACGCTTCCTCTCTGAGACCTGAGGCTGCTCAGTATTTTTATATGGGGGGTGCAGCTTCTCTCTTGTCTTGTCTCCCTAATAGGTGTGGAGGGTAAATAGAGCACTGCAGAACTGAGAGATCTGGAAATAGTTTTGATCAAGTATAGTGATTCCACAAGTGAATACAACGTAACTGGACTAGAAAAACTCTCTAGAACAAAAACCTGAAATTAAAACCTGGAATCAAAGTGTGGAGCTACTTCCTCCACTTACAATTTCACATATCTAGCATCTGTTTTCCTTTTCTGGCTTCTCCCTCAAGAGGAAGTTCTTGATGTTCTTGTCCAAATCAGCATTATAAGGAGAAATGGTCTAGGACTTCTGTCATGCTTGGAATTGCCATCATGAATTTGTGTTTGTTACAGTAGTTTAAAAATAAACCAAAGTCAAGTATACCACAGGTGCACATATGCACTGGGCCATTTTCTCCGTGGTTTCATCAAGAGCTCTGAAAGCAATGATGCTGAAGACACGGGCTATCATTTCCAAGTGAGATTCATCACTGGTAGGCATCCGGAGCTCCTGAGTAGCCCCAGAGCTATGTAGCAGCTGTGAAAGCTGCGGTTTAGTTCAGTCCCCCTTGGTGCAGCCGTGACTTTGTGCATTTGGGGAGTAGTAACCAGGATGCAGCTCTTGGCTCGTGAAGAAAGTGGGGGGAGCCCCTCAGCTCCAGCCGGGCAGGCTGTCCTGTCCTGCTCCTCGGTGGCGCATGCCCAGCCAGCCAGGGTGACTTCCCAGGCGGTCAGGAATGCCGGATGACGCCCGCCTGGTCTCTGCAGGAAGCCTGTCTGTCTGTCTGTAAGCCGGGCTTGGCATCACAGGCGCATGACCATGCAGCTCCTGGAGCCAGCCTTGCCGGGTCAGAGCTGTCATGGTCGTCTTGCACAGTTTTGGCTGCTGCTGGTTTGGAGAGAGCACAGAGAAGTGACCTGGCTGGGCTTGTGTCTGCAGGGGAGGTGCTGCCCCCCTGACCTCCCTCCCTTTCCAGGGTCCCCCTAAACTGCAGGCACTTAAGGAAGGAAGGCTGGGTTGGAGGCGTTGTTTAAATTTTAGTATCAGTTTGCCCTGTAATTGACGTATATTTTCATATTATTGCGATTCCAGTTTAATTTCCTATCAAAATTGCATTCTTTGCTCTTTATCTGCAGCAAGAATTGTGCAAGATGCTCTTTATTTTCCATTGATACTTTAATATACAATTATATAATAAACTACCATGAAGTAGAAAACTCTTCATTTTTGGCTTAGTCTAAGTCTAACAAAATCCATGCAGAGTATGTGTAAATATTTCTTGAATATGAAATACTATGCCTGTTAACATCTTAAGATGAGTCAAGCTTTTTGGGAGTACCTGAAGGTCAGCTGTCAGAAAAAAAAGATAGAAAAGGTTTTGGTTTGTTTATTTTTTAGCAACAAGTCAAATTGAACATTGCATTTTAAAAACCCCTCACAATTTCTTTACAAAGGTAAATATCCAAAAACTCCGGATATTCTGATCCAGAATAATGAACAATGTCTTCAAGTTCTCACTTAGCTGTTCTTAGAGTTTACCTTAGCTTTTAAAGGCTGAAATGATGAATTTCAAACTGCACATGTGATGTGAAGTATCCAGTTTTTTACTTGGGCAGCCAAATAAATGCCAGCTTTCAGAGATGATGAGTTTCCACAGCTCATTAACTTTACAGATTACAGGATATAGAGCATATATACAAAAATAATGTATCTTGCTAGATCATATGTACTAGACAGTTTTCAATGTATTCTCTTAAAAGTAATCTGGATAGTGATATAGCAATTCTGTAGACTGTACTTTGATAAATGCTGAAAAATAATACCAATTTCCTTTTCATATTTCTGCAGGTGAAAAAGGTGTGAGGGTTGAACTTAATAAACCTTCTGACTCAGTTGGGAAAGACGTTTTATAAGCCTTTGATTTAGCAACTTCCCTTGCTATTCTCCCTGATAAATCTTGATGCTATCTATTAACTTTTGAATGTGAATAACAAGATAAAGGAAAATCAACAACAAAACAACATTTTAATAAAGAAGCAAACAGTGTTTCAATGTTGCATCAAATAGAAGATTCTTTGACTGCTGAAGCATTGTACTATGTGATTGTGACTCCAGGCCTGTGACTGCTTATGTGAAGAAGATAAGCAATCAGTAAGAAACAGCATATGCATCTGGACATAAATAAGTGCCCTACATAGAATTTGTTCATCCTTATATTTTGCCAGACCTGTCATCCAGCTGAATCCAATTCATCTCTCCTTTTTTTATATGGTAAAAGTTTGAATTTTGGGTAATTTTTGTATGACCAGGTACAGTTTATCAAAATTGAGTCTTAAAAAAAAAAAGAAAAACTGAAAAAAAAGAAAAAAATTTACAGTATTCTCCAAAATAACATGGATCTATTTTTGTAAAACTGTTCATACTGTTCTCCTCTGCCATGAAAGACCTAATTTAATGTAAGGGTTGCCAGTAACTGATAATCACTTTAATTTTCTTTACACCTTAAGTCAGGAAAGGAGCACTTTAATTACCAGCTAAGAACCTGATTGTTTTATATCATATCTCACACTAATCTTAACTTTTAAAGATTGCTGCTGTATTGTTTTTTTTGACTATGTCCTCTTGAACCTTATTAACAGAAGCAAATCAGTATCTCGCTATTAGTAACATTCAGTTTGTGGTTTTGTATGTTGAATCCACAGAGGGGAAGTTTCTGTCTCTTCTTTGTTTTGTTTATTTTTGGTTTGGTTTTTTGGGTTTTTTTGTTTGTTTGTTTTTTTAAGTGACTGGCACTAAGTGAACTTGACACTATCGGTTGCTGTCATTGGCTTTGGGGACCTGGTAAATACCATCAAGTTACAAAAATATACAAGGGCTTTCCTAGGCTATTAGAGGTACCCAGAACCTCCTTATGTACTTGACAGAAAATTTTGAGCTTTCTCCCTTTTCTAAAAAATACTTACCACCCCCCTTTGCTTTGTATATAATTTAATAGAAAATCTAAAATTCACTTTTTTTTTTAATTTCCTTTTCAAATGTTGGTGTCCCAATCAGTCTGTAAGTTGACACCTTGATCTATTATATAGTATCAAGGAGATGGTCAGCACACTGAAGCTGAAGTGCATCACTGTAGGCTCCTTGTGCAATACATCTTTAGGTTTTCACTGTGCTGAAGGATTTCCCCCAAAAGGCACTGCCCTTTGATCAATACTGAGGTATATATTTAGTAAGAAAACTTTTATTTTCTTTGACATTGTTTTCATTTTGTCAAGGAAAGGGGACATCACAGAATAAAAGTGAAATGTGCAGAAACTTTGATATTCTTATTTTTAAGAAATGTATGGTTTGGACACTGATTTTTTTTTTTCCTCCTTTCTTTTTTTTTTTTTTTCCTGAGCTTTAAAAGCTTGAGAAAACAAAAGTAAACCTATAAAAGACAGCATTTATATTTACAGGAGTTTGGGGGTTGATCAACTTACCCACTGCAGTTTTCTATCTGTCCCTTATTTCCTTACTTAGCCAAAACAATGTGAGTGTACAGAAATATTTCTGTATATATTACAACTTGTGACAATTTTAGCATCTGTATAGTTTGTATTCAATTAGAGACCTTTTCTATGGAAAGCTCAGTAATTTTTTATTAAAAAGATTACTATTGTTCATGTAAAACATGAAAAAGCTAATTGTTTAGTAACAAACTGACAGAAAGGGGAAAAAATTCAGTATCGGTATATCATTTAGGAGAACCAACAGAAATCCCAGTTTTATTTTGATTTCGCTTTTCCTCTTTTTAGTAAGTTTTTGCCCTTTACAGTTCTCTTCCTCTTTCCTCTTTTCTTCCCAGAAAAACAGACAGGATACCTTTACTGTAAGTGCCTCTGCCAACCTGGCCAAGGAGTGCAAATCTTCATTACTGTCTGGTCTGCAGTGCATTTAGGCTACCAGTGAAACAAGCAAAAAAGCCTCCTCTTCCACTTCATCTTCTTTAGTCCTACTTTGACAGAGGTTTGGTTGGTTTTGTTTTAGAAATGTAAGCATAAGCCTTTAAACTCATTTCAGTCCCTCTGTAATTCAAACTTCTGCAGTTACGTGGCGTATCAAATTTTAATCACACTGTAGGTTTGTGCTTGCCAGACAGGTTTAAAAAGTGCTTAATTTTTCACTCCATGTAAGTCATTACAATAGGGTCAAGAAATCAGGTCAGCCATTTCTTCCATGTCCTTTAGAAACTGTTCATTTCATGTCGGTTGAATATTCAGTCTTGAGCATCACCAGGCAGGTCGTTGTTTTAAAACTATTTTTTAAACTGTCTTATGATCTGTATGTGTCTAGTCCTGGTTAAAGATAAAGCTTCATAATGCTATTTTTATTCATGATGTTAGCCAGCTGTAAAATATGAGACCTTTATCTATAGCAGGCAAAGAAATTCAGGATTCATTTACAGGTTGCCTATAAAGTTGTGTAATTTGAAAAGCAGTGTTCATTATGAGAGAGCTCTCAAGTTGCTTGTAAAGCTAATCTAATTAAAAAAGATGATGTATAAAGGTTCTTGAAACTGTGGTTATTTGTAATTTATGTAACTTAAAAACTACCCGTAGCAACTAATTTATAAATGCCCCCTGACAAAGGGGGCATATGGATTTTTGGTGGGTTTGTGGGTTTTTCTCGTTTTGTTGTGGGGGTTTTTTTTGGTTTTGGTTGTGTTTGTGGGGTTTTTGTTATTTTGATGGTTTTTTTAAAGTCAGACCTGTTTCTGGTCTGGAGACGGGTTTTTTTAGATTGCCTACAGTTACCTGGGTGTGGTGATCGTTTTTCTTCATGATTTTCTCCCTCAAAACCAGCACCACGTTTATGCTGACTGGAGACTGATGATGGACATTAGAGGCAGCTCTAGTTTTTTCACCACTTTCTGACAGGTATGTGAGGTGCAAAACTAAAGTCCTCTTTCAAACAGGATTTATAAGGTTTAATGGGAGCTCTTCAGTTTTATGTGACTCACAGTGAGTTATGAGCCCGTTGAAGATGGCAGAAGAATGGTAGAGTCTACAGATGCCAACCCGTAAGAGATACCACACAATTTCCCTAAGCTTTTTGATGAGCTTCATGGGCTTTGATGAGCTTGACTGTGCTGTAATCAAGGAAGCATCTGGCTGGCTGTGCTTCTGCTCTAGTTAGAACACAGAGCTGTGTTCTGGTCTAACTCCTGTGAAGCCCCACTGCTTGTGCTTGACCATCTTGTACTGGTTCAGGAAGAGTTGCCTGGATCTCCAGGTGAGTCTGTCAGCCTTATCGGCACTTGGGTACCTGCGGTGCTCAGTTCTCTTTCCAGTGTGTTAGGCTGCAGCAGCACTGAGCTGATCCCAAAGAGTTTTGAGTCTTTTTCCATGCTTCAGCACTGTATAACTTCTTATGTGTGCACTTGAAATATTCTCTTCCCCGTCTTTGTTTTACATTCAACAAGGAGGAAGCCTTCTAGCACTTGGAACCATCCTGGGTAGACCTGATGGGTTTTTTTAATTATCACATTGCTGAGCACAATATGCAGGGGGATCGTTTTGCATAGTAAAGTCAAGCAGTGCAGCAGGGAAAGATGAAGTCACTCTTGGGTGTTTCTCGAAAGACACTTGCAAATCTGAGAGGAAGCTCGCTGGCAGCCTAAATCTTATGTAAAACATCTGGCAGTGCTGACCACTTTAAGGTCAGGAGTGGAAAGATCACACATCTCTTAAGTCACATTGATAAGTAATGGAAAGTACTATTTTTCTGCCTGCTGAATGCTTTGAAAAAGAGGGGAGACTGCGAAGCGACAAGAGCAAACTCAAAATATCAAAACCCTGGGTGTCTAGTGGGTGCCTGGCGTGTGTATCTCGCCTGCAGGCATGCAGATATGCAGGTAGCTGCACACACATGCAAATTCATAGTGGGAATTTATGAGTATTCGGCAGTGAGGACTGAAGAAATTCATGGGACTTAGTTGGATTTGGATCTTGCCTGCTTGTTTCTTTGGAGGGGGGGTATAGATCCACAGTCTCTGATAGTCAGCTTTTACATACAATACTCACTGTTCTGTGGATGTAGAGTAAAGTTTGGATGTAAATAATTGCTGCAAATGTGTTGAAGCCTGTTTCTGGTATTAGACTGCTGCCAGACCTTGTGTCCACTTCAGAGTGTCTGCTGAATCTGAGTTGCCTGACCCTGCCTGGTGGGGGTGGACAGCAGCTGACAGAAGCAGGTTCAAGGTCCTCTGTCCTACCAGACAAAACCAGTTCCAGAGAATTTGCTCTGTTGACTTTTGCTACCACTTGCACAGTTCCATCAAGCTTTTCCCCATCGCATTGAAGTTGAGTGAATATACAGCATGCTGATCCCTTTCCTGAAATAAGGGGGAAAAAAAGTGCCCATAGGTCCCAGATGGACAAGCCAGATACTAAGAGTTGGCTCTGAAAGTGGAATGGGCAGATGACTGAAGTCCTTAGCAGGACAGGGAGGAAAAAATGAATTGAATACAAGCGGGACAGGAAGAGACTGACACATGAGACCAAGACGTGTGGAGGGTCGGTATGAGGAATATGGGACATGCCAAGCAAAATTGTCTGCTTTGGAGAGGAATGTGAAGTGTGAAGAGAAAGAATACACACTGCGTTTGCCTTGGGAAAGACAATTGTTGATGCATCCCTTCTATCTTTCTGTCGTGGATGTGTGTTGCAAAACGGCATATTTTTATCTCTGAAGATGAAAAGTTTGTAACTTTTTGCTTGAACTAGGAATTGATTTCCCTGTCTCTCTTCCAGTTTTAAGTTGTTGGACTCTAGGGATTTTTTATTTATTTATTTTATTTTTTGCCTCTTCCTAAATGTGCAGCTCAGGAATAAACTTCTATTGGTAATAGTTTATGGGTCGTTTAGGAGAACTTCATACAACTGCTTTGTATATAACATGGTGGTAAGTGCTGGGAAAGGTGACCAGCTCATTAAACCTATAGCCCAGTGCCGGTATCTTCACAGGGCTGAAAGTTTGCAGCACATTCTTCACATCTGAGTGGGGAGGGGTGTAAAATACACAGATGGGCTAACAATTTGCCAGTATCACACACAGCTGACTCACTGCTTCAGGGCAGTGTCTAAACTGGAAACCCATTCTTTTTCAAATGCAGTTGGGGATGGGAAGTAAAATTCAACTCCGAATATTCAACGTGTGGATCCAGTGCTCCTTGTGGGCCTGTCTGTGTGTCAGTGTGGTTTATCAGGGTGGAACCAGTTCCTCTCCTGCGCTCATTTCAAGGGCTAGTGTGGTTCAATTTTATTATTGCTTTTAAATTAAAGATTAATCCAGAATAACTAAAATGCAGAGATTTGACTCCAACTCACAAACAGCCTAATATCTGAATACTCTGTTGGGTTATGAGCTGGTATTTAACTACCTAAAGAAGGCAAGGGTCAAACAAAAAGCCAAGCAAAAAAAAAGATCAGAACTATTTTAAGGCAAGTCACTTAGGTCGTGAATGTCTTTTGCTTACATTAGCATATGTAAGCAAGCTTTAAAAAGTTATTAATAAAGACTGCATTATAGCAGAGGGCATGGTGGCAGTCCTAAGGACACTAGAATTCTGGAGCCTGATTAATTGCTGTTGCCATCTTGAAAAGTTTTTCCATATAGTGTAGATAAGAATGAATGTGTTTAAAAAAAAAATAAAGGGGGGGGAAGGAGGAAAAAAAAAAGGGCACCCTAACCAGCAACAAACTAACCACCACCACCCCTAAACCTGAAAAGTACACTCTTAGCTGTGAGTGTGGTATCTTGGATTACCGGAATGGAAGGATATTTCAGAACAACTGTTTTTATTTGAGCGCTTGGCAGCATCTTTGGACATCAAGAAGGAAATATTTCTGCAAGGAAAATGTGATTATAGACACTGCTAGTGTTTGGCAAAGGGAATTGGGGCCACGGGTAGTGACCAAATCTGTTTTCTGAGATTAGAGTCCACTTGATGGTGTTCCCGATAATGAAGAGCAAGGTTGGAGTTGTCAGATTGGCCATATTTTATTTCCCTTCGCTTCCCCTTCCCCAGCCACAGCATAATAGTAAGTAATGTGGTGCTGGGCACGTGTTCTGCACAGTCATACTTTCATGAACAAGCAAAAACTGGTAAAGTTAACTCTCTTCGGGCCCGAAGTTTTCTTACATATAGAATTCTTTAATGGGATGTAGGTAGCAATTCCTAAACTTCTGTGATTACTTTGATTTTTCCCCATCTTCATTATGAGAACATTCTAATATTTTTTTTTTAAAAAAAGCCCTTTATTTAAAATATGACAAGTGGGAAACAACTGTGCATAGTTAAGAGTTGCTGCATGTTGCTTCATAACCATGCAATGTCATGCAAGGACATAACCAGGGAGGACATGTATTTTACGGTAACAAAAAATAAGTTTTGTACAAAGCCAGGAGAACACGCTGGGGTTTTTGCGCGACCCCGCTGCCTGTGGCTGGGGGTCCCCCTGGTGCCCGAACCGGGACAAAGCCTCTTCCTAAGAGCACAAAACCATGGTTTTACTGTCCTAGAGATGACAAAGGCAGAAGTCACTCTGTTTTTGGTGGAGGATGTGCTGCACAAACAAAAGTTGTTTTAACTTGTAGCAATCAAAGGAGGTGTGTTTTGCTTGGGAGGTTTTTTTATTGTTGATTACGATGGTGTAAGCTCTTGCTTAGATACTCATGAGGCAGCTTTACCTAAACATCCAGAGGGGCAGGGGTGGAGGAGTAGGGGTGGTGGGAGGTGGTTACACCTCCAGTGCTTACAGTGGGTTTGCAAATTTGCTCTGGTTTCCTCAGGTGAGAGTGCAGGGAGAACAGCAGCTCTGCCTCCCACCTCCTCAGCACCTTCCCTTGCTATTTCTGCTCCCACAGGTGGAAGCTCCTACTCCTGCCCGGTCCCTAACCCAGCGTTCTTGCGTTCTTCCCGGCTGCATTAGCTCCCCAAGTGTTGTCCCACGTCAGCTGAGCTGCAGGCTTTTGTGCTACACCCCCTGTGTGGGCGGTGGATTAAATTGTGAAATACTTGGCTGATGAAAATGCTTAGGGTTTTTTCTTCTCCAGGATGAAGGCTGGCAGAAGCCTGGCGCTTGCCCTTCTAGGTGGTCAGGGGCTACCTAAGCCCTTGGCTGAGAGTTGCGAAAAATACCTAGAGAGGGGAGAGGCTACCAAGTCATGGCCAGCAGGGTAGCCTCGGGCTGCTGTTGCTGCTACCTGCCCTGAGTTGGTGCTGCTTGCTGAAAGCCCAGTGTGGCAAGCTGCTGACCCTCTCAGGGAAGCCAACTAGTCTTGAATTGCTGAGGGTGCTCCTCCTCTTTTGGCAGAGGACATGACACAGCTGAACCGTGGCAGTTCATGAGGCGTACCCTTCGGCTGGCACCGAATTCCCTGTATCTAACCATGCTAGGGTCACCTGGGAGCAGTTTCAGGCCAAGCTTGGGTAACCTTTCTGTTGAAGAAAGGGACGGGACACACACGAGGAGACTGGAAACTGGTGTAGAATTCACAAACAGGACATCTACTTTTCAATCTCCTGAAAATGGTATCACTTCAACACAAATCCACAGCCAGATGTGAAAACACACTTGGGGCTGGGATCAGCCCATCATATAACAACCCAAAGCTGAGTGAGGGTGCTTGCCCAACAGCAGAGACCTCCAATCTCTCCTCCTGAAGAAGTCAAGACAGCGTTTCCCTCGGTACCTGCTGCAGGGTGGGCACAGACAGACCATGACTCTGTGTGGTCCAGCACCTGCACTGCTATGGCTGCCAAGTTTAGTGTGGGAGAGTCCTGAGGGAAGGTAACCCTCTGGAGCCTGTGAAGGGATCAAGAGGCAGGCTGCATTAAGGCAACTTTAGGTGTTTTCCTCCTACCTCAGGCCTCCTCATTCCTTCAGGGGATGTTTGTGTCCATAACAACTTGCAAAAAGCTCCACAGTCACGGCATCGCTTCCCACTGGGGACGTGTGTCTGCTTCAACAGAACTGCATTTTAAGACACAAGCATCAGCCCAAATGTTAGCGGTAAAACCTCTTGGGTGGTGTCCTCTTAACTCCACCAAATTGCCTAGGAAATGTTGCCAGCTAGCTTGAATAGTCTTTTGGGGTTTTGCAGTGCCTGAAATACCTCCCGTTTCCTCTCATCAGATGCTTTTTCCTGCCGTCTAAATCTCTTATAGGTACATTCAAAGTTAATTACAGCTGAGCTTTAATTCACGGCATCTGCTGGGCTGATAATCCTGCCCCTCCTCCCTGCCCTGTGGCTTGGCGAGGAAGCAGCAATTAAAACCTGCCTTTCCGGGGCAGGCCCTGAGAAGCAGTGACCCAGTACCTGCTTCTCCCGGCTTGGCAGGGCAGAGCTTCCTCCTACCTCTCTGTATGGCGTGGCATGTCCCCGGCTCCTGCCTGAAGTCCCCCAGTCTCTAGTACATGAGATGGGGGGATTTGTCCCTCCCGGATGGGGCCTGGGTGGTGGCAGTGGTAAGTGCCCGTGCCAAATCTTGCAAGGAGAGGAAGAAACGTGGAGCTGGAAATAAAGTGGTGGTGAGACATGGTGTGAGCGCCCCTGGGCTCTACCAGCGCAAGGGCAAGAAGATGGATCCTACCTACCTTCAGCTGTAATTCCAGTCTCCTGAAGTGCCCATGGGGTTGTTAGCCAGAAACCTAGGGCTGTGGAGGGAGAAGGGGCTTTTGGAGATGGTCTGGTCCAGCCTTCCTGCCCTGAGCTGGGTCACCCAGAGCCACCTGCCCAGGACCGTGTCCAGCTGGGGTTTGAGTATCTTCAAGGATGGAGACTCCACAACCTCTCTGGGCAAACTGTTCCTTTGTTCAACCACCCTCACTGTAATAAAGTTTTTTTTTTTATGTTTAAAGTAAGTTTCCCATGTAGGTAGTGATAAATGCAAAGCTAAAGACTAACCCAAATAGTTCTTAGAGACATATCCTGCAGAAGACAGCAGATCTGAGACCGAAGTCCCCTACTCCCAACTTTCCATACCCCGCCTGGTAGAGGTACCATCCTCTCTGAGGTTGTTTTAAAACCTCAGGGTGTTTTATCCTCAGGACGACTCTTCCCTTTGGACAACTACCTGTTTGCCATCTGCCAGAACAGCCCGGACTTTGTACCGTATCTTACCACCAAGGTGTTATCTGGAGCAGCCCGTGCCAAGTTGTGTGGTCCTGTCATACACCAGGGAGTTTGTTCTTGCTGTTGGTTGAAAAACAGGGAGTTGTAAGATGTGTTGTGCACCATAAACAGCATGGCCCTGACGAGCCTTGGGAGTAATGCCTGTAAAATAGCAAGTGTGTGCTGGGTTACACATTAAACAGGCCAAAACCATTGGACTTTGTATGCTGCGCTCAAAATGAAGGGGCATAAAAAATAAAAGTGCTCAAATGAGTGCTTCTGAGAAGTGCTGCCCTGCCCTTAAACTGAGCAAAATGGCTAGCGGTTCCTCAAGCCGCGTGTGGGTGCTGTGGGCAGGATGTGTGCCACCCTGCACCCAAGTCCACAACGGCCTCTGTGGGTGGCCACCCTCCGAGCCACCATTTGCACAGCTTTTCTGCTTCGTGCCTCTCTCAAAACATGACCCACACCCACCCTCCTGGTGAGTCAAAACCCGCTTACAAATGGGTGGCAAGCACACTCACCAAACGGATCCTTCTGGGAAGAAAGCGGATAATTACTGGGATGCTTCTGGCAAGAGACCAGGGTGGTCAATGGGAAGGCACAGGCAGGGGAGTGCAGCAGTGGGGAGGAAGCAGAGTAAGAGCAGAGAGGCCCTTTGGTTGTTCCCCCATCGATAAGTCACTGAATAAAGCTACTGGGAGAACTGAAACCCCCAACTAAACCATATTCCTATAGATAAGGTACCATATTGGGATTTCACTGAGCTCTCGTCCGCCTTTTACCCCAGACCTTGTGCAATCAGTGACATCTCTAAAGAGAAGGTACTTGCAGCAAGCACACAAATTATAGTCCAGAGATGGATGGAATTTAAAGAAAAATAAAGTATGCACCGCTTCTAAATTAAGCAATGGTGGAGCCAAATATTTAGCTTGTTGATTTTTGCTCCTTCAAACATTCTTTGTTATGCAGCTTATGAAAAGTCAGGTAAGACGTATTAGAACAAAAAAGCAGATGGAATGATGGGAAGGAGAGGGGATGGGTGGGACAGAGACAGGGTGAGCTATTCAGGCCAAGCTGCTGCACCTTCTTAGAAACTTAATCTAGTCTTAAATCAGCCTGGCCTGGCGGAAGCTAAAAGCAAATGGAGAGATTAAGGCCACGGCTGTCTTCCTTTTTTAGCTTTCACACCTACAGCACAGCACCCTTCCCTCGGCCTGTCACCCCCCTCCAGCTCCCAGTCCTAGTGAGGTGCAGGAGGTAAGTTTTGTGTTTTATAAATCCCTCTGCCTTCCCACAACTCCGTCCTGCCTCTCTTGAGGAGCTGGGCTGATGCCAAATGGTACCAGAAAATTAGATTTTTCACTGCAATGGATGCAAGCAATGCAATATATGGTCACCACAAAAGGATGTCTTTTGGGTTATTCACTGAGCCTGAACTAGAGATCATAGAATGGTTAGAGTTGGAAGGGACCTTAAAGATCATTGAGGTCCAACCCCCCCTGCCCTGGCAGGGACACCTCCCACTACAGCAGGTTGCTCAAAGCCCCATCCAGCCTTGAACACCTTAAGGTCTTGAACACCTCCAGGGATGGGGCATCCACAGCTTCTCTGGGCAACCTGCTCCAGTGCCTCACCACCCTCACTGTAAAGAATATCTTTCTGGCATCTAAACCTCCCCTCTTTCAGTTTACAACCATTACCCCTCATCCTGTCACTCTACTCCCTGTTAATGAGTCCCTCCCCATCTCTCCTGTAGGCCTTCTTTAGGGACTGAAAGGCTGCTATAAGGTCTCCCTAAAGCCTTTTCTTCTCCAGGCTGAACAACCCTAGCTCTCTCAGCTTGTCTTCATAGGGGAGGTGCCCCAGCCCTCTGATCATTTTCAGGGCCCTCCGCTGGACCCGTTTCAACAGGTCCATGTCCTTCCTGTGTTGCGGACTCTAAAGCTGGACACAGTACTTCAGGTGGGGTCTCATGAGAGCAGAGTAGGGGGGAGAATCACTTCCCTTGATCTGCTGGGAGCTACTGTCTCATCTTCCAAGTCCCTCTTGCAGCTAAGCTAGAAGAACCACTCACAGAAAACCCAACTAGTTGTAAATTTACCTCTCATCTCTCAGCTAGTTCCAGACCTACACGCCCACCATTCTTTCTCCTTTAGCTTGTTTGTGGTCCAGTGGGGGTTCCTGCTGATCCACCTTCAGCCTGGAGTGCAGGTGAAATAGGAGGCTGCTAATTCCCCACTTTCTGTTGGTTCCCTGTGCAGGCTGGAGAGGAAGAAGTATTTCTTAAGTGCAAGGAGTGCCACCTAATGGCCCGTTGAGGAATCCTAAAGCTCCAGAGAACCTGGCGTCTTGGAATTTTTTTCCATATACAGGAGTATATGAAAACACATAGAGCATATTTTCACACACATACTGAAATGTGAATCTCTTCCATGGCCTGCCTACCCATCAACTATTCTTTAAGGATAATTTAATGTACAGTTTTTACCTTCATACGCAAACAATAGTGTCTTCAAGACTTCAAAACAGCTGCACTGATCCAGATGGCAAGTAAGAACTTTAGTATTTTAGAGGAGTGTAAAATTCATGACTGCTGGCTGGCAGGTAAGGAGCAGCTGCTGGAAAACAGCCCTTTCACTGCTATCACTACTGTGTCACACAGCAATAATCATGCTCATAGGGGAATTTAGGTGTGATGTAACCTCAGGAGGTCATGCTGCTCTGTGTGTGGAAAATACAACAGAACTGAGGGGCTCCAAAAGAACACTCAAGGATGAAGAAAGATCTTTACAAGCCCTTTACTCTACAGTACTTCTTGCTGCTGCAGCAAGAGAAGCCTGAAGTTTGAATAGCTACTTTACATTTCAGGAATTATTCACTAGTCATCCAGTTACAAGTAAGCCCCCTCCAGCCTTTGGTTTTGTACCACGTCACCCAGTACCCTTAATTACTAACGCTGGTACACCAGGAGGTAGCACAGCACAGCGTGAGCCCTCCTGTAGGTTGTTCCAAACGAACAATGTTTAGTCATTCTCTTGAAACACGTTCCTGGAAAAGAGGCTGAGGTAACTAATTCCTACACAGTTCGAGCAGCAGCACCTTCCCTGCCCGAGAAGCACAGTTCCACTGAGCCACAAACAGCTTCCTCAGCAGCTTACCCACAGGAGTTAGGGCTGAACTTGCTGTGAGAATACACTTCCCATCTGACCTAGATACCCCCAGGGAACACAAATTGTGGTTGGACAACAGGAGGTGGTAAAGCACAGAGGAATAGCACTTTTAAAACATGCTATGAACCAGACTATTTTTATTATGTATTTTCTTGCATGGTACTAATGTATTAGTCTGAAGAAAAATGCAACTTCCAGTTACTTCATCAGAACTCATCCAGTATTATGAAAACTTCCAAGATAAACATTTCCTTAAAAAGTAGAAAAAAATACTTGAAAACATTTAACCTTCAAGATTTCTTGCCGGATAAGCAGTTTCAAGGCAACTTAAGAGCAACATCTTTCATAATAATGAAATAGCTAAGTAACCCCCACTTCACAGTATGACCTCTATGAAAGGTTACCAGATCCTTCTGAGCAATGGCAGTGGATGACCACAGGTTAAGATTGCCTTTAGTTTGCAGAACCATTTGTTGACCTCTTTCGTAGAGATCAAGTATATTAACTTGTTTCTCAGATTTCCAGTCAGGCAACTTATTTTGCAGTTCAGTGAAGCATGCTTATTCAAGATTTGTTTGTGCTGTTGGAGACAGCATCTAAACTCACTCATGACAAAGTCAACCAGTACAGAACACTAAATTTCTCACCTTTGACCTAAATTTACCAGCATATTTTAAAAGCATACCAGCAGTCATTGTTATCATTGTGGGAAGGACACTGTATTCAAGAACAAAATCTTACATCAACAGCATTCACATACCTGAAAAAACAAGGCCATGACCAGTTAAAAATACCTGCAACGGGTAGCAACTGCAAAGCCTGTCCACCAAGCACTTTGCCACCTTTATCTCTGTATCAGAGAGATCTTGGCACCATAAATACTTTGCTGTAAAAACACGCACAGGCAGAGGTGATGTTTTTTCACAGCTGGTCCAAAACTGCTCAGTTGTTTTGAAAACATCTACTTTAGTACAGTTCTATATTTCAGACAGGAGTTACCAATATCTTATGTTCCTCCCCCAGCTACACTAATTCACTGAATTCTACAGGCCAATTCCTACATTTTTTTCTATTTTTTGTTCAGATTAACACTGTTGATGTAAAAGATGGCAATAGAAAAAAGAATCCATTTGAATGTGAAAATGTATTTAACGATACCCACAATGCTCCCTTCCTGGAGCAATCCTTTACTCTCATCAGTTGCAGTGGGAAAGACAAACCAGGAAACTGATGGGAAGAAATACCCCTCAAAAAATGCTTTATGATGTGACAGACCATTCATGATGTGAAGCTAGTCCTCATCTTAAGAAACCTTACGATTGTACAGATACTTCTGAGTAGTATTGTCCTTGTAAAAGTCAAGTTTCCCTGGGAACACTGTCAGATACTGCAGTTTTAAGGAGCAAGTATGGAAAATTAAGTTTTAGAATTGGTATTTGTAAAATTTTCCACAGAAATGCAACAAAAGTGAAACTGTACTAAAAATATGATGGAGAAGGCAGAAGTTGATGCAGTCTATATTCACCAACACTCGGTTTTCCAAGGAAATTTAAGAAGGAAATTGTTAATACAGAAAGGATCTATTAAACTAGACTGTTATTAGATATACAGGTGAGTAACACAAGACGGCCACAACTGCCATGTGAAACCCAAGCTTAATGAAAAGTTAAAATACAGTACCAATTTATTCAGAATATACAGAATTCAGAATATGCAAGAACAATCCAATTGACATTAAACATCTGTAACGTCAGTATTTTAAAAAAATACACCAATGTTTAAAATGTTATCATTTGCCAAATCCCATTGCACATCAGTTTCAAAAGGGAGCAGCAAGTAGTTGATTATATAAAGGCAAACATATGTGCATCTGAGGCTAATATAGCCATTTAAAGTTGTAGCAACAATATGTGAAACAGCATAATTATTTTTTTTCTTTTTTTAAACAAAAATATTTATCATCAGCTTTCCAAGTAAAGAGTCAAGCTGTTAACTGTTTAACCAGTTAAATACTTTTAGAGCAGCATGAGAACTGTTAACATTTTC
Organism: Gallinago undulata; assembly: GCA_026546715.1. Taxonomy (NCBI): domain Eukaryota; kingdom Metazoa; phylum Chordata; class Aves; order Charadriiformes; family Scolopacidae; genus Gallinago; species Gallinago undulata. The sequence continues at coordinate 43,262,669 of JAOTQQ010000023.1, forward strand.
AGGAAGTTTATACAGAAAACACATCTGCTCAGCATTCAGAACTTTTCAAAGCACAGTGGTTTTAGTACTCAACTTGCTGGCTTGTTGGATACTAACCCCTGAGCTGGCTGGCTTCCAGAAGCAGCAAAACAAAGACTGTCAGCTAAGTCAAGTTAATGCCATTTTGGGCTGAAAAAAAAAAATCACAAAGGCTTTTATGACACAGCCAGGAACAGTTTTTACCAGTATCACTTCCAATATTCCTCACAATGTTATACTTGCATGGGGGGATCAGTCTCTCACGGACATAATAGCTGTATCCTAAAAACTAGTGAACTTCCAACACAGAATTTGTGCAAACAGTCAGAGAAAGTGGGTGGAGAGTCTAGCTGGGATCCTAGAACAAGAGACATGTAAAACAGATGTAATTTGACCACTCCAACTTCTAACAGTACAGCTAACTTTTAAATCCTTTTCGAAAACAAGTATCTTGTGCTTGATTTCCCAGCACCTTCACTGCCCTTCCGGATATTCTCTTTTCCTGCCACAACCCACCCATTAAATCCAAATGGATGCTTTGCTATGTTTTAGATGCCTACGCCTCTCCCATCTCTGACGTAAGTCTGTATTTGAGAATCTCTCTCATCTATGTTTTCAAAAGGTCACAGATGAGAAGGGCCACCTGAGAGTGTAATTGTGGCTTATGTAAAATATTTACTACTCTAAAAATACCTGCCACTTGATTACATTGCAGTAAACAGAACAACTATCCATTATAAGTGATTAGCATTAAGAATGGCACAAAACACTTAAAAAAACACAACAAAGGGTTGTGTTTTTACAAAAAAAAGTAGCAGGATTGAAAATATCTTGATTTTAAAAACTGCCTTGAAAACATGCAGTTTGGCAAGTATCCACTTTCTCTTGTATTACTCAGATTCTGCAGCAAAAACATTGGCAGAAACATCCACCTACTAAAACATGAGTATTTGATTCTTTGGAACATGAGTAGCAGCAAGCTTCCTAGTCAGTGCTGAGGTGCAACTCCACAGAACTTGCTGTTCAGCATGCTGACAGTAGTTTACATTCCAATTCAGAACAGGCACGCAGGGAAGTAACCACAGATAAGCAAACCCTGAGCGAAGTAGTTCTCAAGCAATGTTTTCAGCCTTGGTTTATCTTTTTGAGACAGCTTTCTGAAAATTTTATGCAAGACAAGAATCAAGGTGCTCATTTATTTTAGACTCCAAAACCTCAGCCTGGCAAACAGGACAACTGACTTTTTTATCCTGCCTTACAGCAGCGCTGGAACTTGCAGAGGACGCTGTACATGCAGTTTTGGTTTTCATAGGTGTATTTATACTTGAAGTAACATCAGTGCTCCCTTGTTTAATGAAATAGTTTTCAAAGGCAGTTTTGTCTTCCATTTTTGGCCATTGCTGCAGTGTATTAATACATTCTGAGCTTTTTTTCTCTGGTGCAACCTCAGCTGTTGTTGTCTGCTCAAAACAAACTTGTTTTGGTGGCCTCTCATGAAAGGGAATAAGCCTCTTGCCATAAGCAGAACCTTGGTTGGATTTTTCTTCCATAACACGAGCAATTTTAACAGGTGATCCACCAACATTCTTGTAAGCTTTTGTATTAGCAACAGAGAGTTTAGGAAACTCACGCTTTGAAGCCAAGTTGATTTTCTCACTAGCATCATCAGTATAAAGTGGAAAGGAGATGCCACTATGGGGTGATTTTTCAAATTTTATCTCATTTTTAGGGATTGGTATTGTCTTTACTGCTGAACGATGCTGTGAACCAGGTGTTTCACTGTTTCTAACACTGCTGCTGGAATTTATGCTTTTTTCTGAGAGTACACTGTCTCCTCCTCCAAGCCGATAACCCTTTCCACTAAAAGGCATCAGATCTTGTGCATCACGTGTTTGTGTCTTGCCTGCAAAATAAGAGAAGAAAGTAAGTAAATTTTCATATATAAATCATGGGGCTTAGTATTTCATGTACTTTGCCTGAAAAATCCACTGCTTGAAAAGAGTCTAGCAAACTAAACATTTTGCAAACAATTAGTTTGAGAAGGAACCTAGAAACACACAAATAAAATGGGTCATGTTCTTTGCTACATAACAGTAATATCTAACCAAAGCTCATGTAGTGCTTGATCTGTATTTGTTCAAGGAACTGTTTGGAAAAGAAAAAAATAATTATCTTAAATACCTTTGTTAGTTGACTCAGAATTTGGAAGTTTAGCTGGTTGGGTTTTCTCCTTGGATTTCTTAGAGAAATTCTCTGGCTCCTTCACTTTTGTGAATGTACCTCCACATGTCTCTTGATGCTCAGCCCACCAAAAGTCTCGTGCAGAGGGTGCTCTATTCATCGAACGTTTCACATACCCAAAATAAGGTTTTCTATTTTGACAGGGGCCATTGCATCGCCACCAGTGCTGGCGGTACAAATCTACCTCATCATGAAAAGTATGATAGATCTAGGTTTAATACAAAACAAAGCAGTCATTCAGAAAGTTTCTAATTTTATATCACTAGCTCTACCATATTTTTGTAAAAACATATTACCATTTCATTCCTTTCATTAGTACTGTAATTTTTACATTATCAGTTAAAAATGCTGAACCTGGATAAAATTTGATTAACATTTAGCTACCATTAAAACAAAGCTTTTTTTTTTTTTTAAAAAAAAGGACTATGTCCTGGCCATCTTGTTTGAATAAAAAAATAATGAATAATATAAATAAATATTTTATATTTATTATAATATAAATATAATAATTTATAATTTCAAAATAAAATAACTTTGAAAATCTATCTGCAATTTTACCCTAAATGATGTACTATTTAGAATGCATTGTGAACAATACCTGTATTATATACTTCCTCCAGCTATTACCTTAATCTTATCAGACACATTATTTTTAAATATCATCAACCCATTAGCCTCCATTGAAATAAATCTTAACTAAAACAGAGTGTTCTTCCCCAAATACTATTCTGAATATGGAGCTATTCTGTCCCTGGTTGTTGTCATTAAGTTGTTTCAAGTTTAAAACAAAAGTTTAAAGAAAAAAATACTTACAGAGAATATACTTGAGAATTATATGACTAATAAGTCACCACATTTTCCTCAACCTGTTCCACCCACCATGCCTAACAAAATAACTATGGAACTGGCGTACACTTGGATGCAAATTTGCATTGGTACCAACTGCAGAGTGTTTAACAAGAATGAGTGTATTACCCATACCACACCAGGCTTACTAAAAAAACAAATCAGGAAAAAATCTCTATTAAATTAGGTTAAGTGGATTATGCTTACTGTGACATTGGCTCCAGTCAAGCGATTAATACGACGCATGTGTTTGCAGAACTCTGGTCCGTGAGATTCACGATCTTTGTCATTATTAGTAACAAAAAGCAGAGCATGGATCATTTCATGCAACAGCGTCTGAAACGATGCAAATCATTAGCTATTTACTGAAAAGCATTACATATAGTTTCAAAGTTAAGCTGGAAGTATTTTACTCCTCTACATTTATCTTGATATTTACATCTTATTTTCATGCATTCACATATTCAGTCTGGGTCATGAAAATATAATACTTACTTCATTTGTCAAATCAAATTACATCTACCCCCATACCACCAAAATATGCTGGGGAACATTACTACAGTAAGTAACATTTCAAACAAGAGAAATAATCCTCAAACTTAAGCCAGATCTTTAAAGAGATCATCCCCTCTGCATTCCAAAAAAAAGAGACCCTTGTGAGAAAGTTGAAACTCTACAGCATTTCTGTTCATTAAGCAAATACGAATGTTGAGCCAACTTGAAGCAGCAGCCCTGACAGAGGTACAAGAAGCAACACATAGTTATGTTTACAGTCATATTCTTTATCCTTATTTTCTGCTGTTGGCCTTGTGACCTAAAGGATGAAACTAAAGCCATTTTTTGATTGTCCTTTAAATCCATGCTTGTCTTTAATATTAGAGGATAACTTAGGAGTAAAAAAAGTTTTATTTCTTTATAAAATCAGTAAAATACACAAGTCACTTTAGAATTCTACTTGGAGCTACCCATTTTGAAGCTTAAAACTCAAAGTCTATCATGATGTTGCAACATAAACAATACAAATGTAGCAATAAAACCATCACTATTTTAAGATCTACAAGTCACTGTGTATAAGAATTCCAGTAAGAAATGTAAAATGTGTCTACAGGGGGGCAGGGGTAAAGTCTACATTTTATGTGCAGATTCATGAGCAACCTTCAAATACCTCAACAAGATCCTTCCTTGGTCTTAACTTTAAGAGCGGCTCACTTAGACGAATGGAACACATTCCACCTTTTCCTTCATATCTACAGATTCCAGCACAGCTGAAAGAGACATGGAAAGCAAATATGAAAAGGTACTCGTTTCTGTAGCACATAAAGAAAATTGAGAACTGGAGTTAAAATGCTGGCCCCTTCCAACACACACTAAGTAACTCAGAACATGAAAAAAACACTTTTAGTAGTTACTTGGAAAATTCTGTTTTCATTTTCATTCATTTCTGTTGAGTTTAATCATTAAGCAAGAAAAAAAATAAATCCCGCAAGTTTCTTAGAATAAACTCTGACTGAACTACCAAGAGATACTATAATTTATTAGATCTCTTGGAATCACTTAATTATAAGCTAGCAATCCTCAGGGAGGAGGGGGGACGGTGGAGATCACAATGGACTGTTCCAAGCTAACCTGTTTAGGAGGCAGAGGATAGTTTTCATGAGAACTGTTGATGGAGTGAAATACTTAAAACAGAGGCTAGAGATTCACAGCAGCCAACATCAACTTAACTACTCAATGCTGCAACTTCACCCTCCACTCAACTTTTGATGCTTACTGAACCTTTACTTATTATCACTTCTGCATAGCTGAAATATCTCAAAATTCTGGGTTTGGGTTTTTTTTTTGTTGTTGTGATTACGTTACTCCTCTACCAGTTCAATATCAAAATATTTTCACATGTCTAAAGTACCACAGCCAGCAGAAGACAAGAGAGGGCAGGACTCCAGCAGGCAGCAATTGCATCAGCTCATCTGCTGCAGAACTGCAGCCTGCACTTCAAAGGGTTTTTTTCCTTTTTTTTAGATCTCAGACTTCTTGTATATCCCCCTTCCTACTCTATTCTGTCTTGTTAATATGCTACTATCATTTCATATTTACCTTTCTGCCATGCTGTAAAACTATCATAAAAATAGAGTAAGAAAAATGACAGCAAGAGAAGTACGTTCTTTTAAGTTTCAGCATACACAGTTCAATACCAAGCTATTTATTCCACTTTAACATCTCTCTAGTTTTGCCTGCACCACAGGAAAAGCTATTTATGGCAGCTAAAGACGCCAAATGAAGGACAAAACAATGACAATGACCAACCTACATCCTGGGGTACGAACTATGTTAGAAAAGCAAGACATTAAAAAAGCTGGAAGAGAAGCTGTGGCATTAGTAGGTTGTGCCTGCAAAGCTACAGCGAGGAGCAGCATATAATAATAAATATCCATTCCGCTCCCTCCCAAAAGCCCACAGCTGTACCATGAGAAGAGCCATTGCTCATTTGACGGGTCACAGGCTCTTGTGACAGCTCTAACACAGCACCGGCAACACTGCCGGGCCCTTCAGAGGCAGATGCTGAAATCCGAGGGCGGTGAACGCCATCCGGCAGCGCTGCTCGGGAAGGACCGGCTTCTCCTGCCGCCTGCCGGCTACTGGCTGGAGAGCCCCCCTCCGCACCTGGGCTCCTCGCCAGGGCCCGGCGATGCCTGGCAGGGAACCCGGCCCCGGAGCCCCGGCCCCTTCCCCACGCAGAGCTACCCTCCGGCCCGACCCAGAGCAACCCCCCACCACGGCGGCGTACAGGGTCATGCGTGGGCTCCACGACACCTCCACAGCCGCCAGCCGGCCCCAGAAGAGCGTCTCGTTGAACTGCACGAAGAGGCCGTGTACGTCAGGGCTGGGGTCCAGCAGCTCCCACGCCTCGTCCACCACCGACAGCGGGCGGAGCGGCGAGGACGCTGGCGAGGCCTCAGGGCACGCCGCCGCCGCTGCTGCTGCTGCTGCCTTATCCTCCGATTCCCACAGCTCCTGGAGCTGCAGCGCCAGCACAAAATCCTCGTCCTCCGCCGCCATCGCCACTGCAGTGCCACCCCACCGGCCCGGCGCTAGAGCCCTCCCGGCGGCGCCAGAGCTCCCGTGCGCACGCGCGCTGTGCCTCCAACGGCACGGCCGCCCTCCCACTGCGCATGCCCCGAACCGGCCGTTGGGGGGGGTGTCCGCGCATGCGCGTTGGGCGCAGCGAGGCCGGCGCAGGCGCGACGGCGGCCTCTCCGGCGGCGGCGGAACGGGTACCGGTCGGTGGGGCGGGCAGAGGGGCGTCTATGGCCATGGCGCTGTCGTTGGGCGAAGGCGGCGGGAGCCGGCTGCGGCGGCAGCTGGAGTCGGGGGGCTTCGCGGCGGGGGAGTACGTGAAGCAGCTGTCGCAGCAGTCGGACGGGGACCGGGACCTGCAGGAGCACCGGCAGCGCATCCAGGCGCTGAGCGAGGAGACGGCCCAGAGCCTGAAGCGCAACGTTTACCAGAACTACCGGCAGTTCATCGAGACGGCGCGGGAGATCAGCTACCTGGAGAGCGAGATGTACCAGCTCAGCCACATCCTGACCGAGCAGAAGGGCATCATGGAGGCCGTCACCCAGGCCCTGCTCCTCCAGGCCGACCGTGACGACCCCGCCCTGGGCGCCCGCCGCGCCGCCGCTGACCCCTTCCTGCCGCTGTCGGCCAAGGAGGCCGCGGCCAGCGAGGAAGGACGGCAGCGCACCCTCACCACCCTCCTGGAGAAGGTGGAGGGCTGCCGCGACCTCCTGCCTGAGAGCCCCGGCAAGTACCTGGTCTACAATGGGGACCTGGTGGAGTACGATGCCGACCACATGGCGCAGATCCAGCGGGTGCACGCCTTCCTCATGAACGACTGCCTGCTGGTGGCCACTGCCCTGCCCAACCGCCGTGGTGCCTACCGCTACGATGCCCTCTACCCCCTCGATGGGCTGGCTGTGGTCAACGTCAAGGACAACCCGCCCATGAAGGACATGTTCAAGCTGCTCATGTTCCCCGAGAGCCGCATCTTCCAGGCTGAGAACGCCAAGATCAAGAAGGAGTGGCTGGAGGTGCTGGAGGAGACCAAGCGCAACCGAGCCCTTAGCGAGAAGCGACGCCTGGAGCAGGAGGCCCTGCCCCGACCTGCCCCAACGCCCCCCGAATCCACCAACCCCTTTGAGGAGGATGAGGAGGAGGAGGAGGAAGAGCCTTCTGCTGAGGAGGAGGTGGTCGACCTCTCACTTGAGTGGATCCAGGAACTGCCTGAGGACCTGGACGTCTGCATCGCTCAGCGGGACTTCGAGGGGGCAGTGGACCTCTTGGATAAACTCAACGAGTACCTGGGGGACAAGCCTGTGAGCCAGACTGTGAAGGAGCTGCGGGCCAAGGTGGATGAGCGGGTCCGGCAGCTAACGGACGTGCTGGTGTTTGAGCTGTCTCCAGACCGCTCACTGCGGGGAGGGCCACGGGCCACCCGCCGAGCCGTGTCCCAGCTCATTCGCTTGGGCCAGTCCACCAAGGCATGTGAGCTCTTCCTGAAGAACCGGGCGGCCGCGGTGCAAACGGCCATCCGACAGCTGCGCATCGAAGGCGCCACACTGCTCTACATCCACAAGCTCTGTCATGTCTTCTTCACCAGCCTCCTAGAGACGGCAAGAGAGTTTGAGACAGACTTTGCTGGTAACAACGGCTGCTACTCAGCCTTCGTTGTCTGGGCCCGCTCTTCCATGAAGATGTTTGTAGATGCCTTCAGTAAGCAAGTATTTGATAGTAAAGAGAGCTTGTCGACTGCAGCAGAGTGTGTCAAGGTAAGAGGGTCCAAAGAGGGTGATGTGACGTGATGGCCAGAACAAAGGCTGTGAAAAATCCTCTTTTCTAACCCTAGGTTAGTTGTTAGATCTTGTGTGGATCTCTGGAGAGGTTTTCTTCATTGAAAGGTTAATACTGGTTTGGGAGTGGTTTGGTGGTGTTTGGTTGGTTTTTTTTTGCAGAGGGAAGCATTAAGATGAAAGTTCACAGGAAGAAAAACTCTACCTTTATCAGAAATGCAGCGTGTATTTATTCTTAATTTACCTTTAACCAGTAGGAGATCCTAAAATTTGCATGAACTCCATCTGAATTATGAGTATTTTGAAGATTTTTAGTTTATTTTCCAAGCCTGTCCTAGACTACATTTCTATCATTTTTTGCAAGACAAACTTTCTAAGGTTATAATTTCTTTCAGCTGCTAATAGGAAAAAAAAAAAAAGTGTGTGCATGTGGGGTTATAATGTGATTATGCAGAGTATTTTTAATAAGCAGGGTTTATCTTTCAGTTATTAATTTCTCATTAACAAGGAATTTCTTAAAGCAGGAGAAATGAGTGAAGTATGACTGACACTTCACCATTTTCTGAGAATGGTAAATTTGGTAAAAGTGTAAGATGTAAAAGGAGCCCACTACTACACTCTAGTAACACCCTTTCCTTCTCGTTAATATTCAAGGTAGCAAAAGAACACTGCAAGCAGCTTAGTGAGATTGGGCTGGATCTCACTTTCATCATTCATGCCCTTCTGGTGAAGGATATCAAAGGTGCTTTACAGAGCTACAAGGATATCATCATCGAGGCAACCAAGCACCGCAACTCTGAGGAAATGTGGAGAAGGATGAACCTAATGACTCCAGAGGCTCTGGGGAAACTCAGGGAGGAGATGAGGAGCTGTGGGGTGGGCAATTTTGACCAATACACGGGTGATGACTGCTGGGTCAACCTTAGCTATACCGTAGTAGCTTTCACTAAGCAGACTATGGCCTTCTTGGAAGAAGCGTTAAAGCTTTACTTTCCAGAGCTGCATATGGTTCTTTTAGAGAGTCTCGTGGAAATCATCCTGGTGGCTGTCCAGCATGTTGATTACAGTTTACGATGTGAACAGGACCCTGAGAAGAAAGCCTTTATTAGGCAGAATGCATCCTTCCTGTATGAAACTGTCCTTCCTGTTGTGGAAAAAAGATTTGAGGAAGGAGTTGGAAAGCCAGCCAAGCAGCTACAAGATCTGAGAAATGCTTCAAGGTTGATGCGTGTAAATCCGGAAAGTACCACCTCTGTGGTGTGAAGTGACCTAACTATTCTTATGAACAGGAGGTGAAAGCACTTACTGAAAATGTTGTACGTTGAATTTATGAACTAAATGTTGGGGGGTTTTTTTGAGTCCCTGAAAAATGCAGTTTTACTGCTGCATTCCAGAAGCTGAAGGCTTACCATCAAAGCCTGCAAGGATGCAATGCTTTTCTTGGTGGATGGGAGAAAGAAATAAGGTTGAGGTCACATGTCCTTGGACAGCATATCCTGTAAGAATGGCTTGTGTAGTGTTTTTGACTTGGGAAATACTATAATATACAATTTTGGGGCAAATGTTTGTGAAAGTCTTAAATACACATACAACATATGGCAGGAAAAGATCACTTCTCATCACATCACTGTAGGACTTCTTTTTTAAGGCAGAGTTCTGGCAGGAGAGGAAGTGCTGACATGCTCCCAAGGTGTGGTATTTGGTGAGGCATCTCCATCATCCAGTTGTGACTCAGTACTGAAGATAAACAACATGGATTTGCACAGTCTGATTTGTTTGGTAGCAAAGCAGACTCTTCAGTTTTTTCAACATTCAGATTCTCTTCATTCGTTTCAGAGACAGGTCTAAATTAAAAATGGGGGGTTTATCGGTTTTTGTGTGTGGGTGAAGGGGCTGCTTTTATTTAATAAGCTGACCTGTTGACTTGAATTACAGCTCTCTGAAAACAAACCTTCTCCTGTCAGAAACATTTGTTCCCTTTGGAGAAGCGAGAATAACTTTCTTCCCTTCCCCTTTGTGTTCCCCTTTCTTGTTTTCTCATGGACTTCATTAGGGTCAAGTCCATTTGGTGAAGTATGCACTCTTGCTTGAGGTGCTGTCATAAATGCATTTTGGCCATTACTTACTTAGTGCAAAGAGGCATAAATGCTCTTCAGGTGTGCAGGGCAGGGAGAGGGTCTGAAGGTACTGTTCCGTTTGGAAGAAACAGAATGCTAATTCTGCTATACAGAAGCAGCGCAGGATGAAGAGACTGGGTGTGGGGATTTTTGTAAATTATGTGATCTTCAAAATACACACTGTTTCTTCTGCAAATACTAGTGTCATTTCCTGTAGTACAGCAATAACCAAGAAGAACTGTTGTCTTCTGCAGAAAACACAAGGTCTGTATTTGCTCAGGACCTCTAATGCAGATGAAGGTAGTTTGTGCAAATGCTCGTATGCTTGGGTTGAAGGGTGATGGCTATCTCGTTCAGTAGTCTCTCTGAAAATAAAATAAGCCAAGTCTTGTGTAAGGGCCGGCTTTAGAAAGCTGTCAGCATCATCTTCTAAGATGTGTAAACTTATTCCCATTTAGTGCAGGATTTCTTAGTTGTGAGAAAATCATGTTACGGCTAAGTAACCTTGTAATAGATTCTCAGTAAGTGCTCTTAACTGGAATAATTGAATATCCTGCTCCTCTTGCACTTTCAAATTAAAGCTTTTGAAGTTTGTATCATGGCAATGAATGCCTTGTGACTGCCTCAACAAACAAAAGATATAAAAGTAAAACATTCTGCATAACTGCTTATACTGGAGCTTCTTCATATCTCCCTATTTTTGTAGTACTGGTTCAATGCAGTTTTCACTTTAGTGACTAGTTTTTGTTCTCCTGCTCTTTGGATGCCTTTTGAACTCAGATTTTACAAAGCATCCTACTGTCTCTGCTCACTTGCTCTCCAGTGTTTGGACCTTTTCCTATCAGATCACAGAAAAAGCTCTGTACAAAATTGTTTTAAAGTGTAACACATGGCTCTCAGCTAAAACTGATTGAAAACCACTGAAGTAGCTATAGTTTTATTTTAGGGTAGAGGAACGGTGAGAATTAGGACTTGTGTGAACATATTATCTCCAAGAGAGCACCACAGAGGCATTGTTTCACTAGTAAGCTATTTTTGGTGCCAGAACCTGGTGCTGTATATTAAAGTAATATATTCTCTGTCATCTGTTTAAGTGAGCAAAGGTAGAAACCTGGCTTTACTTAATCTGAGAAATACTTTCAAGTGGATTATAAATGAGTGCTCTCCATGATGATCGGTAGTTAGAGGGAGAAGAGAGGGCTTTTTTTCTCTGAGGACATAGATATTTTATTGTTTTCTTTACAGGAGAAGAAAGCAGAATAAATACAGATTGGCTTTATGTTTGGGTGTTGGTTCTTTTCCTGTGCAAGAGAAGGGTAAGCTGTGGAACCGCAGCTCAAGACTGACTGTTGTGATGCTTGAGGATTTTGTGTAAGAATTGTAGTTTCAGGATTCTTAGCTCTGGCATAAGGTTGAATAGGAGGAGAGCTCCATTCATGCTTCTGTTGCAAGCTGGTGTAATACATCTTATACTTGTCAGAGGATGAAATGTAGAATGTAATTCCGCCACGCGCTCTGTTATGTCTCTGTTGCTGCTCCCTTCATCGATCTATTGATGGCCCACAGGGCTGTTATCCATGGAGCAGTGGGCTTATGTGGATGATGCTTTTAATGGATCAGGGAATCTGGCTTTTCCTTTGGGTGATCGAATATCATGTTTGTGTGCCTGTCACAGTTCAAACACGTGTGTATTTGTATAAACTGCTGTAGGTAGCATTAATATTTTGTAAATCTATTCGAGTTGTAGTAAAAGAAAACCAATAACTTAAGGAAAACGGTGTGCAATTAAATTAAACATGCTTTGTATGTCAGTTCAGTTAACAGAAAACATCAACATATGCTGAGAGTCATGGTTTAATAAATTTCAGATTTGCAGACAGTAATTTGGAATGGCACTTTTCTTTTTCTGAGCTGTACACTTGTAGGGATAGTGTTGTTTTAGCTGAGATTTGTAGTAACTACTGAATAGTATGATAGGTTTGCTGATTTGGGGAAGAGCTAGTCATGTTTTTCTGTTTTGAAATGTTTTCCTATAAAATCTGGTTTCCTTTAGCTGCTGTGACAAAATTGTGATGTGTAAAATGTAGATTTTTCTTTTTTAAAATTCGTGTGAATTTATGTATTAGAATTTGATGCAATAACTTTTCTGAACAGTGAGGACCACGTATTAAAACTTTTGGACCTACAACACTAGTGGTGTATTTCCGGTTTTATTACATCATCATCAGAAATAGGATGTTGGTTCAGAGTTCAAGTCCACTAATAAATTTCAACAATGATGTTGAAGAGCTTCAGGTCAGCCATTTGTGAGGGAGATGTAAGAGGCAGGCAGATGATGAAAGCCGAGTGATGCCACTGCAGTTGTATTCTTATGGTGGCTTTATAAGCAGAAGTTGGAAGGAGATGTTTCTCAATATTGTATCTGATTCAAATTGAGGAGAGGCTGTTGTCTAGTCTCTAGTGCTCTCTAATGGCACTTTGGCTAGATGCGTGAAGCCATATCAACACCAGGACAGCACAACGCTATGGGGTTTGTAACCTTCCAGAGATTCTTTTGGCACTGGAGTCTACTCATGCTGAACTTGAATGCTGAATGTGCAGGACAGATCATCTCCTCACTAGGTGGAGTTTTGTCCATTCAAACTTCAGTGTGCCTGGGGTAGGCTTAGGCCTTAAATTTGTGTTACCACACAATGTGGCTTGGGATGTGTGTGGAGCACGTTGGGAAATGAAGGTGTTGCACCAAACCATTCAGATGTTAGGGTCAGCTTTTTTCCTTCATTGGTAGTGCTTTATTTTTATACACTTTCTAATTTTTATACTGTTAATTTCTTAGTTCTTCATGTTTCCTGTTGTGTTCCTATACCATCAGCAGACATTCTGCAGAGGATCTTGGCTTTCTACTTTTTCTGAAGGTATGTACCAACACGTGACTTTTGTTCCGCCTGAGAGACACTCTGCTCGGCTGCAAGCCCCTGCAGAGATGTGGAAAGTTGCTTGTCTCAGATTCAGCTGTCTCATGTAAAATGTTCAGCTTAATGACTTCTCAAAGTCAAGCTTGTGTGACCTCTTGTCATTTTACTTCAATATTGGACTGAAATTCCAATGAGAGCTAATGCTCTTAATGCAGATCTGCATTCCAGCACAGTAATGCAGAAGGTCCCCACCACCGATCTGCCTAATTTACAAACTCTTTATGTTCCCTTTGCTGCACAACTCTTGTTTTAATTGAGTTACCTTTTACTTAAAAATAGTACTAGTTCTGCAAGCTCCCAGTGTGTTTTCTCTGAAGAAAATAAAATCCAGAACAGGGTTTGTCTGTCAAGGAGGTTTGTGAGCACAGCCTGTAGGCACATCTTTTTCTTCAGAGGTTCAGGTGTTGTGAGATGTGTTCAATTCCTACCCTGAAAGGTGGTGGAGAGAGAAACATCCCAAACTGGAAAAAATGTTTCCCAGTCTTAAGTAGAAATCTGTTTTTGTGAAAATAGATTTATGACCTTTATAATTATAAGGGGTGCTGACTGGAGTAATCAGTCAGAATTTGATTGAGCTACCTTGGGCAGAGTACCCGGGACCTCTTGAGTACCCGGGAAGCTTTCTTGATACAACTTCAGTGGCCTCAGCGTGCCCTGTAGGACAGTCCTCAACTTCAGAGTTGCAGCTGAGTCAGATTCTCTGTGACAAATGTGCTCTGTTTGACACAGCAGAGAGCAAGTGCTAGCAAGAGACCTGGCCTGTGCTGAGCACTGAGCGGTGTTCCCCTTCCCCATGGTTTACACGGCTGATCAGGAATGCTTTAAGGCAATTTGAGATCACCCTTTTGTGACCCTATGGTATTTATCCTTTCCCCATCCCCATGCAGTATCTGGATTATGGCCGCATTCCTTTCAATGGCCTGAGCATCCCACTTCTCACCCAGGGAAATAGCCATATCTGGGGAGGGTGGAGAGAACCTGCTCCCCAAATTACTCGAAGAGAGCTGTGATGCCACATGGTCACCAGTGGGGGTCCCACAAGAGCTCTGCATTGGTGAGCACCACCTCGGCTCAGGGAAAATAGGCACCCGCTGTATACGCAAGCAGATATGATTGCATTCAGTTTGTTCTCGTAGACCAGTCCAATAGCTAAAAGCAGGTATGAAAGGTGAGATATTAATCTCTTCATGTCATGGCAGGAGCTGGACTCTGAGGCATCAGCTTAGATTACCCAAAATATAAATTGCCCCTGCAGCTGTTGGGAATCTTGCTTATATGTGCAAATATATTGGCATGTGATTATCAAATGTACTGTACCAGGGAGAAGAGTAGGTAGCATTAAATTCACTGCTGCTTGGGAATTCCTTGGAGATGCTTGGATTAATCATGATTTCAAGTTATTAAAAAAAAAATTGAATTAATCATGCAGTTCTTCAGCTAGTTGCTCCAACACAGAGTTTTTTCTCTGTCCTCACAGAAAGCTGATGCAGTCAAAATCAAAATTCTTATGAAGGTGAGAGAGAGTTAGATACATCCTTTGTGATATGAGGCATGTGAACATAAACACCTGCAAACTTGGGCAGAATTGAGATCTGAACTTCAGACACCACTGAGCCTGACTGTGGAACAAGGGAGAACTTTGCCTCAAATACTTCCAGACTTCAAGTTCTCTGGGCTTTGAGTCATTCCTACTGTTTCTAAAATCACAATTCATAGATGACCATCTGTGCCAGTCAGGTTTGTTAAGACTAACATGTTTTGTTATATATATATATGTATTTTAAATACAGCTTTACAGCACTGCTGCAGTCTGGGGCTCCTGTTACATTCATTTTCAGTTCTCCAGACCCAGTTTTCACAATAGGAAGGGGCCCAGCTCCCTGCCCCAGCTCCTGCAGGATGGGGTTGTCAGAAGAATACTTGAAGCTCTGCAGAGAATCCTTCCTTTCTCAGGATTCAGCAAATTTTCCTCTCAAAATGTGGGTCTCTGATAAGCAGCTCTTGTTCTGCTCTTTTTTCCCCTCGCTAACAACTGGCAGGATTGATTGTTTTCCCACTCTGCAATGCAACTTCTCCAGCAGAGGTGCCAGATTGGCTTTGTGGAGGAAGGAGGCCAAACTGCATGTTAAATTACAGCTTGTGCATCTGTTTTAACGTAATTCAGGCCGTATACCTCCCACCTGCTCTCGCTAATGACAATGTACATGGGGAGAAGGGGGTTAGAGGGGCTGAAAGGAAAGATCTGTAATCTTTGTCCACCCGACTTCCATCCAGTAAGGTGCTTAAGCAGGCACTGAAGAGCACAATATGTCCTCCTGAATTTGAGAGGCCTACTCCTATACTCAGTTAATTAGATGGTAAAGTGCTTTTCATTTGTGGAGCATCAATATATTTCTGTTGAATTGCACAAGACCAGCTGGCAAAGAAGCAACAGGGGGGCGAGACGAGCAACAGTGGCACATGAGCAAACAAAGTTATGTGTTTCTGTGACACCTCAACTCTAGTGTGACAAATTGTGGTCCCAAACAAAGCCTTCCCCATCTTCAGCAGGAGCAATAGGCTCCATAAATCACCAGTGTTGCGACTTTCCAGGAGGCAACCATGACGGAGTTGGACACACTAAAATAAAGTTGCTTCATTTGCCCTGGTGCGATACGTGGCACTGCATTGGGGTGGGGGAAATGCCCTCGGGAAAACTCCGATGCTTAATGAAGGGCACGCGGTGAGGCTGGATCGGCTGCTGTCCTGGGATGTGACTCCACCAGAGCACAACACGGGTGCCGGCTGGCACCAGGAGTGGCAGGCCACCACGCCACTCCTGCCCGCGCCTCCATCCTCCATTTTACCCAAACCCAACCCAATGCCTCCCACAGCAAACCCTTCCCTCCTGCCGTCCACCCGGCCTGAAGAAGGTCCCCTCCCTCCCGCTGAGATTAAACCCCATCTTGTTTGCTTGGTGACAAGTGGTGTGCACAGTAGGCAGAAGGCCCCTGCGCCACCGCCTGGCATCTTCGCACCAAATAGTCCCTCTCCTGGTGTGCCTGTAATCAGCCACCATTTTTTGTTTTCCCCTGAAGTTTATTACCATTTAAATAGCCTTCCAGCCTGAAACCCCCTGGGGGGAGATTCTGGCTCTGCTGCCTCATGCTCTGTGAAATTAATTCCCCTAACATCATGTCCTCACAGGAAAATTGTATGGGTTCAACTGAACTGGTTTAGAAAATGTTTTAAACCCACGCAAGACCTTCTGCGGCCTTTTAGTTTTGACTTCTACATACCTGGCTTAGACAGCAAAGTGTTTATTCCCAACCAAAATTACAGCTCTGAATCCTGCTGTCTGGGGCAATGTTTTTCGCTACTGTGGGCAAATTCCATATTTAACTCGGTGTGTGTTTTTAAGCCTTGAAGATGTAAGGGCTAGACTGCAAATGCCTTTAATCAGGAAGCAATTAATCGCACAAATTTCCTCCTTGCAGTCAGTGTAGCACTCACCCAGGTGACACTGCCTGCGAGGCCATGGCTCATGCCTGTGCACTACTTTTATTACTGTATATCTCTGCTAATTAGTTCCTGTTGGACGGTAGGCCAGGTTGCTACAGGGGATTAGGATAAAAGGTACAATCAGTTAAGACAATCTAAAGATAGCTTTAAGAATAAAAACAAATGGTTTGCCTGATGAGCTCTTTTTTTTTTTAGAAATATTATTTCTGAAGAGAACTCGCAAGCAGGATTCATGCTTTTGATGGAAGTCAGGACCAGGTTTGCAAGGGTAGTTCCAGTCTCTCAATGTTGAACACGCTTGACTGGGGCTTTTTCCAGAGTGCCCGAGACTGATCGCAAGTCGGGAACACCTATGTCTCTCTTTGCACCAACCTCCAGGCAAAGGACCACAGTCCTGGTTCTCTCTCAGAAACGATGCTCAGCTTCGCTTTGAGAGAGGTGTCTGTGTACCCAGGCAGGGAGAGCCGGAGCGGGGGGATGTTTAGCCCTCATTGACAGTCCCTGGGCCTGCACATACACCACGTCTCACAAAACAGGAGGGTAAATCTTCGGCTGCCCCTCTGCCCACATTCAGATCAGGGCCATTTCCACCCTGGTAACACTGACACCAAGCTTGTTCGCTTTTTTAAACACAAGCCACACGTCCTTCCTGTCCTACATGCTGGCTAGAAATGACAAACTCCCTCATTAGGCTATTATTATAATTTACTAGCAGAACTTCTCCTCTCTGCACACATAACACACAACTCTTCATGTTTTACTATTATAATTGTATTTTCAAAGCTATAAATAACACATTAGCCTGGTTTATGTGTTCATGCAAGTCAAGCTATAAACTGGCAGATGAATGAAATTAACTGCCTCCAGAATTCACATTCCTGTCACTTATTCAATTATTTGATCAACATAATTGCTCAGAGCAAGAGCTAATTGGAAAATGACATGCATTTACCCTCTCTATAGAGGAAGAGAGGCTTATCAGGTATTTTACTGCAGGCACTTTCATTATTTCCAATATTCTGGAAGAAACAAGGTTTTTAATTGAGCCAGACCCAAATACACAAAGCTTGTGTTGCTGGCCAGATGCTTTCCCACCCTTAAAATAGTTCCAGTATTTTGTGGTGCAAGGGTTTGAACACGTCTGTACTGCACAGCATGCAAGTACCTTGGCACGTGGGTATGGGAGCCTCAAGCCAAGCTTGCCTCCAGGAGTCTACAGCATTAAAGGTGTCCTTGCTTCTGTAGATCTGTATTCATGCTGGTGCTGCAGCATTATGTGTTTGGTTCTGCCTATGGCCAGCATCTGTCCCTGGGAGCTGATACGGAGAATATCACTCAGCTGAGGCAGAAGAGCTTCTCTGGAGTAGAAAAGGCAGAAAATGATTTTTTTTGCTTGTTGCTGTTGTAGAAAAGACTTTAATTCCCCACCTTGCCAGCTCAAGCCCTGTGTCAAGGCCGCAGTTTGAAGCACTGATACCTTTTGAATTTTTGGTCCCTTGCCTCATTCAGATGTTCTGCTTAACATGGTGCATTTACACACACGAACACACTCACATACATCTGTGCGTTTTGTTATTAAATGAAAAGCTAAGAAGTGGGTACCTGAGCAGAGGGGTGTGGATGGAAAGGATCGGGAGGTAGGAGACTCAAATCCTAAACGGGTCCCTGTTTCCATTATTAGCTCTAGCATTGTTTGGGGTTGGAATCTTTAATTTGCTTAAGTAAGAGACAAGCAAGCACTTTTCCAGGCTGTGTGAGGGGGAAGGAAGCTCATCTATCAACGCCAACAGTTTGCAACCTATTGTCTGCAGGCCCCGAGGGGATCTGTGGGTTATCTGTAGGGAAAAGGGAGCTAAGAAAATCAACCCTGTTGTCAGTTGCCTGAGATTCTTGACAGATGGTCTGCACCTCTGGGGGAAAATACTGGGTTTCTGCAAATTAAAACTGAGTAAAAACCAATGTATTTTCCTCCTTGATGTCCCATGAGCAGTTCAACCATGAGTTTTTTGGCTGCTTCAAAAAACTCCAGAAGTGGTCCACGGAGCATGTGAGGACTGAGACACATACTGTGCTGGATTTTGCCCCCTGCGCTCTAGTTAGTTGTGCTGCTAACACTGCACAAGTGGTACAGGGCAGCTCTGGGAAACTCAGTGTACTGCATGCAGTGTCCTAGAGGCTGGAACTGTCTATATTTGATGAGAAGTAGTTAACCAGGGAAGTAATTAAAATTTAGTTCATCCAAAGGCAGGTTAAGAAATGAGTGCAGCACAGCCTGTTTGTACTTATACCAGGACATTTCTGACAGTGGAGGTCTTTTAGGGTAGGAAGCAAAAGTATACAATAAGAGAATAAAAAGAGTAACCCCGCATGGGTGGCCGGGGAGGCTGCAGGGATCCTGGGGGAAAGAACTACCCATAAATACAAGTTTGTTTTGCTGCTTAATGGGGATGCCCTGCAGTTTGGAAAAGAGGGGTGCTGAGGACACCGGGTGCCATGCCCGCTCGCAGCTCTGCTTCGCACAAGGCCGCAGCAAGCTGAAAACGAGGATGATGCCAAGGTTTGGTGTCCCACGAGTGAATCCAGCCAGTGGACAAATAGGTCCCAAGTGTGATGCTGCGATCTCTAAGGTGTAAATCAGTAACCTGATGGCACCACAGGACACCGTGCATAGAAAATTCAGGCTGTGGGCACAAAGAAAAAGAAAAACAAAAACCAAAAAAAAGGTATGTCAGGGTCTTAAAAATCGGGCCATTGCTAGGACTAAAGCAGGGGACAGGCGTGCCGGGAAGTGACGGTCGCCAGGGCGGCGGGAGGAGGCAGCCCCGCATCCTGCCGGGCCCCGAAGCAAAGGGGTGCCCGGGCAGCGGGACCGGGACGGCGCCCGGCCCTTCACCCCGGCTCCGCCCCGGGATGCGGCCGGGGAGATCCTCCCCCAGAGGGCAGGTTGGCACCCCGCCGGCCTCCCTGTCGCCAGCGGCACCGGCACCGCCCCGTCCCGCCCCCGGGCCGCTCCCCGCCCGCCGCAGGGCGCCGCGGCCGCACCGACGGCAGGGGGCGGCCGCCGCCGCCGCAACCCGCCCGCCGCCCCGCCTCCAGCCCCGCATCCCAGCAGCTCCGCATCCCCCTACCCGCCTTCAGCCCCGCAGCCTCACAGCCCAGCATCCATCCCCGCATCCCAGACCTGCACATGCAGTTCCAGGGCCCCGCAGTCCCTCCGCCCAGCACCCCTGCAGCCTTGGACCCAGCCCACAGCCCTCCATGCGCCCTCCACCCAACAGCCTCGTATTCCCCCAGCTCAGCGTCCCAGCAGTCCCACAGCCAAGCACACTGGCAGACCTGCAACCAAAATACCCAGTTCTGTAGCCCTACAGACCCACAGCCTAGCATCTAGCCCCAAATCCCTAAATCCCAGCATCCCTGCAGCCCTACAGCCCAGGAGTCCTGCAGTCCCAGCACCCTTACAGCCTACCATCCAGCCCAACATCCAAGCTGTGGCAGACCCAAAGCTCTGCAGCTCTGCAGCTCTGCATCCCCGGGGCCCCACACCCAGCATCTCAGCAGCCCAAGCATCTCAGCATCCCAGCCCAGGGCATGCAGCGAGTGCTGCTGCTCGTGGGTCTAGGTTTTATTGTGGTTTCTACCCTCAGGGACAATGACAACTGTGACCGTGGAGGTGATTGTAGTTATACTGGGGCTTTTTTGCCTGAGGCCCTGTTATAAACTGTGCTGGCAGAGGTGCTATTTCATTCCTGTGAGCTGGAAAAATCTTTCTAGTGCAGGCTTGCCACAGCCTGAGGATTCAGCTTTACAAGTGTTCAGGATGCAGCCAGAGTTACTGGTGCGCTCCTGGTCCCACTGCTGCGCAGGGCTGGAGGCAGGCAGGCAACGCGGGTAAAGAAAGGCAGCAGCTGCCTCTGCAACTTCCTGGCTCCAGAGCTACAGCCTAGTACTTCGCTGTGAGATTTGTCACCCTCCCTGTGGACAGTAACAGATTTTTCTGTGGGATTTTAGCATTAGAAAAGGATACCGGAAACCTGGTGGTTTTGTTACACTGGGATATTAATTTTGCTGACTGTGAATTGACAGGATTGCACTTCTGCAATTGGAAAATTCAATAAATATATGCAGAAAAATCATTCTCCCCCAGGTTTCTGTGTATTCCTGTCTACTTTCTTGTCCTGCTGAGACTCACGCTGGCAACTCCTTGCAGGAGGCCTGTAGCATGTTCGATCTGATGGAGTGCTCCTCTCCTGCCCGACTTACAGCACAGCCTTACTGCATACCCAAAGCCATGGCACGGGTGTGCTGCTCCTCCATGAGCATATTCCAAGGACATATGCGGGCAGTCTTAGCAGGAACTTCATCCTATTTTTCATTCGGGCACAAAATATCTGGTTACTATTTTCTGTGGAGAGAACTGGAAAAAGTCCCTCAAGTCACAAAATGGGATAGAAAATCAAGCTGTGGAAAATATTCGCAGGCAAGCAATAAAAACGCAGTTCGAGTCAATGGAAATATTTAATTTCAATACTTTCAAGTGAATCTTTTTTTGACTGCTTAAAAGTAAAATTATTTAAATTGTAGGAGATATTTGAATAAAGACAACACTATTCTAAATGTCAACAATGGAAAAAAGTGGTGCTTTGATATCCATAGTTTTTCTCTTTATTACTTTTATTTGAGAAATGTATTGGGCATGTTTTATTTTGTAGCTCCCAGAAGAAAAACAATAATTTTAAGGAATCAGTATTTTTCAATTAGAAAATATTTTACTGAAAACTCCTATCTGGAAAAAGCTGGAAATAGTTAGTGTGAAAAGTCTAGCAGGAAGCTCTTGGTTCCAGATGTGTTGTTCTACCTCCCCTGGTACGACAGAGGTACTTACAATTAAAGTTCAAAGACGCAGCGCCGGTGGAACTAACTTCATATTTCCTGATGTTTGTGCCTGTCAGCACAGGGGTGGTTAGACTGCTGTTTACAAATCTGAGCATAATTCGTTCTCATACCAAAGGGAGCAATCAAAGCTGATTCCCAGAGACAAACCAGGGCCAGTCCACCCAGGGGGGGCGGACTAGATGATCTCCAGAGGTCCCTTCCAACCCCATATGATTCTATGATTCTATGAGGCTTTCTCCCATCTTATTTCTGGCTGTGTTGTTTTCGGAAGAAAGATGCATATAGCAGACACAGTCCAATCCCAGCCCTCCTCTGGTGAGTCAAAGTCAGCTTCTTAGGTCTTACGGACCTTAAGTCAGGAGGGAAGGATGGTCTTGTGGCTTAGGATAAGGACTGTGAGTCAAAAGAGTTTATTAATGAAAAAAAAAGTTCTCCATTTATTAGCAGATGTCTCTAACCACCCTAAGCAAGTTGCCGCTAGAAAATGTTATCTGTAGGCATTTTAAAACTAGAGGGGGTGGGGAAAGAAAAAAAAAAAAGCAGTCCAATTAACATTTAATCATTTCTGCAGCAACATTACATTTATCCATTACCAGTTGTCCTGATAGGAAAAGGACGAACACCATGGTAAATACCAGAAATATCCTGATTTGGGTTTCAGGCGAGCTAAACTCCCGTTGATTAAGCTGGGAATATTGATTAAGGACCTCAAGCTGTGACCCACAACAATTCAGTCAGGTTACTCCTGCCGCTTAGCAAGGCTTGAGCTAAATTGGAAAGCAGGATAGAGGCTCAGTGAGTTTATCAGCTCTGAGCAGTGTGTTTCTAGGCTGATAACCTGCAAGTACCTCCCTGCTCACCCCCGGAGTTACGGGGGATTCAATAGGTTGTCTGCGTGCCGAGAGATATTAAAGTCCTTCAGAAAAAAAATTTAAAAGCAGCCCAGCTTTGGACCAATTGTCTGGAAATCAGTCATTCAGTCCATATAGTTAATGATCAGTCGGTGGGTTAATAGCCAAACGTGAAGTTAGGGTGATTAAAGCTTTAAAAAAATTAACTGCTCCGTGACTGTAGTTAAAGACAATATCCAGTTATTTTCTGATGATTACTTTTCTGTCTAGGCTCCCACGGAGGCTGACAAGGGATATTTTAACTTGTCAAGGCAATAGCACCATAGCAACAAACCCATAAGAAGCGTGTCAGGTTGGTGCACAAGGACCTGTTTTGCATACCAGGCCTTTGATCTTCAAGTGCATTTAGCATTGCCATTTTTCTACGTGTGTGGTGAAAAGGTGAAATAGGTCCCTTGTTTAAGTAGGACAATTTATTATTGTCATTTAGCTTTTGAAGGACAAGCCGTGCAGAAGAGCTCCAGTCAGGCCTTGAATGCAAGAACGTTTACGCTTGGGTTACCAGGGAAGCAAACTGCACGAGGGTCTGCAGAATCCTGTCCTTATTGCTTCGGGGGAAAAAATGATATTTTTATTTGTTCATCTTCAATTCGTGCTTCTTCAGTTTACTGACAAAAGAAATGTTAATTATTTGAACTACAAAAGCTAATGCAGTAAAAATAGGGCTTCTCCCTTCTGCTTCGTGCCACGGCAACAAGATTGTTGGGCAAACTTTGACTGAACAACCGTGCCACTAGCTGTGAAAAGTAGAAGGAATTCAGACCAATTTTGAAGGCACCAGCTGGGTCTGGTGATCCAGCAGGGAAGGAAAGAGGAATCACTGCAAACCAAATGGGGACTCGGCCAGCGAGACCATACAGAGATTGTATGAAACAGGTAAATGCTATAATACAGATAAGAACAACTGCTGCTTCCAAACTGTACTAAACTGTAAGAGGCTAGTGTCATTTCTTGTTTGTGTGATCTTTCTCTGAGAGAGAGCAATCTAAAATCTGGAACAGAACAGCATTTAACAGGATCTAGCTGTACATCTGATAGCTCTTGACTATGTCTTCTCGCAGGCTTCTTGGGTAGTGTCTGGTACCCACCACCCCTGTGTCTCACCCACGGAGACCAGCAGTCCCCTGGCCATGGGCAGTGCCTGGCGCTGGGCAGCTGGCAGAACTTGCATGGGGAAGGGACCCAAAAGGGCTCCTAGGAGGACACACAACCCTGTGGTTATCAAGCTGCACTTGATACCAGGGCACACTGGTGTAAGAGGAGCTGGTCATTGAAGTGGATGGAGAAAAAGCAATTCGAACAGGCACATCTACTTGTACATGCAATGAGGGAGCAAGAGCACTGAGATATATCCTAGGCTTTGTCTGGTTTCCATAGCGTTGTCAGTGAAAATCATCACAGAGCCATTGCACGTTACAGTCCTTGGATTATATTCCGAAAGTATAGTTGGAAGACAAGCTGTCAGGAAACACCAGCACATCCCAGCTGCCTAGAAATAAAATCAGCTGTCCCTAACCATTCCTGACAGCTCCGGGGGTCTCACCTTGCTGGAAGTGCCTCGGCCCCAGGAGGCAACCACAATATACAACTGTCTGTACCATTAGAAAGTGTATCCTACCATCTGTATTGAGCTGCAATTTAAACTCATTATTTCTTGCCTTATTTACCCCCACATGCTATGGAGAACAGATTATTCCCTTTCTCTTCCATGTGGCAAAGCAGCCCAGGAACGTCACTCTCTGTAGCTTTCCTTTTCTGTTCCTTTGGTTTCATTCAGTGTTGTCTTCCCATCCTTAACCATGTGCTGGATTTGCTTCTAGTTTTGGGTCATGTGCAAGCTCTCCTTCCTCCCCCTGAGCTGCGTTTACCAGGATCACCCAAAGCACATCCCTGTTTCCTCTGCACCCGCTCTGCTCTTTTGCTTCCCTTGAGGAGGGCTGCCCTTCACAAAAGGCAGCTCCCAAACCCTCGGGGACTGCACCACACACACACAAACAGCTCCACATTAACCAAGACCTAAAGCATGAGAAAGGAAAAAAAAAACCCAGCTCTGTGTATAGTCAGTACCTGGAGCTAAACAGAGATATTTTACCCCTCATCTTTTCTTGTTAATTGTTGCTCTGGACATTTTTGTTTTATCAGATGGAGAATGACACTGGAGACCTAACTAATTTGTGCCTCTTGTCAATGGCTCTTTGTTTTCTTTAAGTTTTTTTTTTCCTTATTTTTTGCCTGACCCAATAATAATTTCTTTGTTCCCTTTGGTTAAGCTGGCCACTCAGATCGTTATATTCCTGCAAGGCAGGCCTGTCTTAAACCTGGCTGTATTATTATTCATAAAAGCAGCAGCATCCGCTGGGATGGCAGCGATGCACAGCAGCCAGGGTTCCCTCTGCCAGGCACTGCACAAAAAAATCACACTACTCAGCTCCAGAGTGACCAGGACAGGACAAAAGAGATGGAACTCTTTTGAGAGTTCCAAAAGAGATGGAACTAAGTGAGAAAGCTGTTTTTTTTTTTAATAAAACAAAATGAAACACTTTAGACTTTTCCCTGGTAGGTACTTTATTGCCCTTGTTAATGGCAGGTTCCCTGCCTATACCAGTGTTGGTTAGCAGCAAGGCACTAACAAACTAGTAAACAAAGCAGAGGCAGGGCACAGGCCCAGGCAGTTGTCCATACAGTTAAATGGTTGGCATTGTCCTCATATGAGTTTGTCCCAGACCAAGCAAGTATTCCCACAGCTGGTGCCCAGGCATGTTCTGGGAGCCAGGGTAGGCCAGGGAGGGCTCTTGGCAGGCAGTTTGGGCACAGCTCTCCTGCTCCCGGGGGACAAAAGTTCTTCCCTCTGGGGATGGCTGGGCGTGCCAGTGGAGCAGAGTGGCTCTTATTAAATTGCAGTGTGATAGCCTTGGTGTCTCAGCATCACATGGCTTTTAATGGGTTTACTCATCCCAGCATCCCTGTGGGGTGGGGAAGTGCTGTCCATCCCTTGGGTCTGAGAGGAAAAAACATACCCATGAGGACACTGACAGGGTGACATGTCTCCAGAGAAGCCTTCAGGTCCCATAGCCAGCTTGTTTCTCAACCTCTTGTCCCAGCCCCCAGGGCTTAAAGCCCCTTGGGAGGGTAAGGATGATCCA
>JAOTQQ010000023.1:43288263-43316208 GCA_026546715.1 Gallinago undulata
CCATAGCCAGCTTGTTTCTCAACCTCTTGTCCCAGCCCCCAGGGCTTAAAGCCCCTTGGGAGGGTAAGGATGATCCACCCAGATTGGGTGGGGGTGCTGCCTAGGACTGCAGGGATGAGATAAGGCCACCTCCTCTGAGCTCTGTGGCTGAGACAAAACCCAACCTGGTGAAGCTGGGAGGCTTAAAGCACAAGCTAGGCAAGTCTGGTCCAGAAAACAACATCAGGCTTGCACTTAACTTGACCCTTAGGGACTTGCAGAAGCTTAGGCAGGGACCTGGCTACCCTGCGTCCTATGCTTTGCCTTACTGGGATGTACAAGACCTTGGGGCTTCTCAGAGAACACGCATCAAATCCATAGAGATAGTTTGTGCAGAGGAAATTGGTAGTGGGGTCTGGAAGATCAGAGGGTGCTCAGTGCTTTACAGCCACACTGCCTGAAGTTCCTCGGCTAGGAAAAACAAAAAGCAACTCAGCATCATGAATTTTCCATAATAATTTTCTCCATGCCTGTGTTAACAGGGATGATAGGTCTTTTAGCTACCGAGTCACCAGTCTATGCTCTTGGATCGTGCCCATCACCATGGTGTCAGGGACTGTGTGTGAATGCAGAGAACCTGTATTCATTAATTAAGGCATTATATGAAAATGCACTGTTTTATCTATAATCCTATTTTGAGATTTTTTTTTTATAAGCAATATTGTTATTTTGATAGATGAAAGCTTGCAACTGGACCATTTGACAGAGCACTTTCAGGCTTCCAGGGCCAGCTCCCAGGCAGACATTTAAGGTCTCTGCAGGGCCCGGCACATGTGGGGTGAGGATTTGCAGCAAGAGGAGGGAGGTGTCAGGACCCACGGCTCCCAGCTGGCGATGTGGTGGTGGGCCCTGCCCCAAGCCCACCCCTGGCCATAACCTGGCAATGAGCTTTGCTCCAGCCAGTGGCCACTCAGAGGCTCTGCCAAGCAAGGATGGATCCAGGGGCCATATGGATCCAGGCTGTGAGGCTTCAGGTGTGATTGTTGTTCCCAGCTCACCTCTTGCTGACACCTGCACAGCTCCTGTCTGGTGGGAATATTTGCACCTTTCCCTGCTCCGGGGCGCTGACAGCAGGGGTGCAGCGAGGGCCATCACCCACGCAGGGTGGAGCTGCAACCTTGGACCCCACCAGCGAAGTGAAACCTGCTCATGGCCTTTCCCTAATTAATATTCCCCTTGCTGAGCCTTCTCCTTGCTCAGTACTGCCTCCGGTAGGAAAGATGTTTTTCTTGCATTATCAAAACAGCTTAAATGCAAAAAGAAAACTCAGCAAAATGAAAGTTACCACCACCACCAAGAAAAAAAGAAATCCATGCAAGAAATCTGGGCCTCATCCACCCTTCTCTTAATTAGCTCTAAAGTAAACAATAAAAACAGAAAGCAAAGCAAAAGCCAACAGAGGTAATTGGGAAGGGCTGCTGGAGAAGCAGGAGCTGTGTTAAAGGGGGAGGTGACTGTGGAAAGCATCACCTTGAAGAGAGCTCCAGATTTCTGATGTCTGCCTCTCCCCTGAGCCCCATTTTGTAGCAAATCAGAGTAGATGGGGTAATTATCGCAGCTGTGTTTTGGGCTGCTTTAAGAGCTTGTACTTTCCTGGCTGCCTTTGGAGTGCTACAGCAGTGGCAGGCAGCATTCCTGCCAGCACAGCCCGGTTAAAGCCACTGAAACAAGTAACCAACCAGCCTTCTAGAGGAACCCGCTTGGTCATTTTTGCCTGTTCGTTTTCAATGACAAGTTTCCGAGGAAAACAGTAGCATTTAAAAACCCACATGTGCAGCCAAAAAATCTTGTGGACTTTTCCCTCCTCCTCTCCAGCAAGTACTTTGCTGCCTCTTTTACAATGCCATTTTTATTGACGTAAAGCAAAGATAAGAAATGTTTGCCCGGGCTGCCTCACTCAGTTTTCCATGTGTGGCTTCTGGCTGATTTGCCGTGTGTCCCTGCTGAGGTTTCAATCCACTTTTGACTGAAAGTGTCCGGGTCCTTTCTTGGCTTATCGTGCCGACACAGCTGGCAACCTATTAATCTCCTGCTCCCGATGCCTTTACTTCAGTGGGAACACTTGGGTGCCTTTGTAGTGGTTTGTATTTACAGCTAACAGAGGCTGGTGCTCAAAGCCCCTAGGCCACTTCTCCAGGAAAACTCTTCTCCTGAAGGGTTGGAGCTGAGGGAGGTTCAGCATTTTCGTCCTTCTTGCTCTGCTACTCTCTTTCAAAGCTATGGAGAAGTGTAAAGCATCAGAAGTAGGTTTGAACCCAGGATCACGTTACCTGCTGGCAATGCTCTGCCTCTGTTCACGTCTTCAATCACAGGAATTCAAGACATCTAAGAAGAATCTCATACACTGATACACAAGCTCAGTTTTCACTTGACAGAATTTGTCCTGTAGAGCTGTGTTTTTAGGCACACGAATTCTGCCTCATTCCTCCCTAGCTAAGAGAGGACACGAGTCTGGCAAGGTTATCCAGCAAAGAACCCCTTGAAATCTTACTCTGTTCAGAAAACTGTTTTAAACCAGGGTGGTGAAAGCCCTGCTGCTTGAAAACAAACCACCCTGGAAGGGTTTGCCTCATAGAGTCATTTTGGTAGTACCGTCCTGGCAACTCTTTCTTTCTAAATCCAACTAAATCCTGAGGCAGAGGGAGGTTTGTGAGCAGGAAAGCTGGGACTAGAATGGTAATTTCCTGAGCCTGGCCTGTACGCTGGCCAGGCGACACTCTGGCTGCTAACAAAATAGTTAGCGAGGGACTCACAGGTAGAGACGGGACGCTTGAAAGGGAAAAAATAACTTACATTGTGGCTGGCTTTTGTGTCTGATTACATATACCTATTGTGGCTGAAAAATTCTGACCTGAAAACTGGGGAATTGAAGATTTTCATCCTGTCCTTGTAAAAGAAGAGAAACATAATGCCTGGTTAACTGCTTTCCAGTATCCCAAACCTGCTTACTGTTCCTCTCCCAAAGCAGATTGCTGGTGGGGTGAAGCACAGCGTGCTGAGAAGTGCCTGCTTCTCCCCAGCTGCTGCTGCCGGTGCCAGGGAGGTGAGCTGGACCTGGCACTGAGCTCGGGATCAGGGGGCACCAAATACCAACACCTGAGCTTGGACTGTGCAGATCTGGGTGACAGGGTTTGCTCTGCACCAAGTGAATCGTGCTTTTTGCTTTCCTATCTTTGTTTTACCATGCAGCACAGAAAACCCCGTGGTTTTCCTGGCTCTGCTATGCTGCCCCAGAGCCAGCTGTGGATGCTGCCCTGTGATGCCCACCCTCGGGGTTGGGCAGCTATCGGAGAACAGCCTGTTCACTTTCAATAAAACTGACACTTGTGCTGCCTTGTTTCGAGCCTTTTAATCCCCATCAAGAAGACCCTAGCAACTGCTTTCAGAAAAGATCTTTAAATGTGGAAAAGGAAAATGCTTTTCAGCAGTGGCCATGAGATTTTTCCAAGTTTGATACCATGAGGAAGTAGCCGACTCCAAAAGAGATAACACTAGGATGAATCATTGTTTTTCAAACTTTAAGAGCACCCAACTGAAAATGCATGGGCCAAACTTGCCACGGAGGTGGATCAGCATAGATCCATCGGCTGGGGCAAGCTTCACTGGGGACGTGGCTGCAGAAGGGAGAGCAGGGGTGTCCACGCAGAGCAGACAGGTTCTCTGTCCCCTTCACCTCCCAGAACCATTGACAGGAGTTCAGTCCCCATTAGGAAGTTGCTCCCCACCACTATGAACTGTGGGCTCATGTATGGCCCAGCAAGGGGTGCCCTGGGCACACACCACGGTGGTGGGGAGACAGTGGAGTTCTCCAGGGAGTCCTGATCTCAGTTCGCCCTGGCTAGTGACCATTTCAGCCTGATCTAGGCATATTTACAAGCACCATAAGACATTGCCCAGCATTATGAGGCTGTTTGGTGTCCTGGTTCTTGGTTCCTAAGGGAGACACGGACTGTCCACTCCCTTGCATTCCCCTTCCTCTTGCAATGTTTGTGTGTGGATTTAAGACTTGCCAAACCTGCCTCCTTCCACCTGCCTCATTGCTGACTGTCTCCCTCTGTGCTCACTGCTCTGCCCATCACTCTGGGCTCTGGCTGCCTCTTCCTGGACCTCCAGCCAGCTCTGATCACATTATACTCTGCCAAAACTCATTTGCAAACTGGCACCTTATTCTTAAATGCAGCCCCACATCAAAAATGCAAAGAGATATCTCTGTATTTCCTTTTTCAATATGTAAAAGTGTCAGCATTTCTAGGTCTGGCTACTGAGGTCTCCCTGGTCCAGACACAAGTTCTGCATCTTCCATTGTGGAGCTGGAGTCCTTCTGGCACCCCTCAGCTCTCCCTGGGAGATCAGGCTATTTAAATCTGTTGTGCCACCAAGGTGGACATTTTGGGGAGGAAACCCCAGATCTGGCAGACTGCTCTGGAAGTTGGGTCCCTTTTGAAGTAGCCCTGAAGCTCCAGAAAGGTGAGGGGTTTGGGTATGGCGTGCAGGTGAGGTGAACAGAGCGGGGTGATGAACTTTGGTGCACACGGACTGCTGGGGTTCATCCCCATTCAAAGAGACTCTGGGTGTCTGGTTAGTATAAAAACAAACCAGATGCCTGGCATAACCGTATGAGGAAAAGAGAGAGAGAGACCTGATAAAGGTCTTTTAGCTTGGCTAGAAAAGAAATGTCTGCTGTACAGAAAACACCTCTGAGATACAGATGACTTTAGGAACACAGATTGAAGCCCTGAAGATTGGCATAGGAGTGTACCTGGGAGATGGCAGATTGCACTCTAGGCTTGGCCATGAGGGCCACGGAGATCTACCTGTGGAGTCACCTGAAGGTGCCCATAAATGCACGTCACCTCAGCTCAAGCATGGGCAAAGGGCAATGAGGGATGAGAGGAGGGCTGGAGTTGGAACCAGCAGAGGCAGCCGGCAGGGTTTCTTCCCAGGAGTGAGTGCTACAAACGTCAGGAAAGCTGTGGCAGAAAAGTTACCCACTAATCTGTCCTTATAGGGAGGGGGTTGCGTAGTAGGAAGGAAAGTTTTTCCCAGCCGCTGGGACTAGGATTTTGATAGGTGTTTTGGGAGTCCACCTGGAGAACTGGTGAGTTTGTGACAGCTAAGAAAAGGGATTCACATATGAGCTGATGGGTGGTGTGGCAAAGAGCATCTGTGCTGCAGATGCCAAGCCTGTACTGAGTGCTAGCTGCTCTGCCCCTGGCTCCTCAGAGACATGTGTCCAAACTTGAGCTGCCATTTCTCTGCTCAGCTCTCTCCCCTGCCACTCTCACCAGCCCCAAAAGCATGTAGCACATCGCCCAAGCACGTTTTCTTCTCCTCCAGCTTTAGCGCCTCCATCTCTCCAGATGGCCTCTGTAAACCGGGGCTCCGGGGGCAGAAATAGCATGGCAGGATACAAAACCCAGGGAGCAGGAGGGCAATGAAATGCAGTATGCCACAGGGCAGGAGCAGCTCCTTCACTCAGGTATTTGGCAAAATGGGCATTTTTGTTATTTTTCTCACCAAATTTTTGGTGACTTTTCTCTGTCACCAATGAGACCTTCCCCAGTCTGTCCCCAGCAGTGCTCAGGGGACCTGCTGGGACCATGGCTTGGTCCCTGCACAGACCCAGCAGGGAGAGCCCTGGGAAGAGCAGCCGGTCAGGAGCAGAGCTCCCAGCTCTGGTGCACCCGGAGGGGTGTGGGACAGCCCTACGGCTTCAGGACAAGCAGGCAAATTGGTGACTGTCACACAAAACACAGGACATGCAGCACTTTTTCAGCAGCTGTGACCCCAGATCAGCTGAAAAGGATTTTGAAAGTGAGATAAAGGGATCACCTCCCTCTGTGGTTCCCCTGCAGAGGCACCGCAGATAGGAGGTTAGGGTTAATTTGTTTTCTGAATTAACTAGGAATTTGGGAGGCTTGAAGCAATTGTGCTTTGTTTTGTTTTGTTTTCCAGGTTTATCTCAGCAATCCCTTTTGCCTGTGAGTTTTTGGTAGCATCATCTCAACCAGAACTTAGCTGGAGGGATGGGGAGAGTTTATTGTGTTAACAATGCGTGTCCCTTACTCATCCTTTTCCCCAGGTAGTGAAAACTTTCCTGAAATTGATATTTGGGGTGATAAAAACGTTGTTTAAAAGAAAAACCTTGCACGCATATGTATATTTTTAATTACAAATCAAATATGTAATAAAAGCAGCAGTATCTTGTACTTCTCTAGCCCTTTTCCCTCCTTGTTCTCAAAGAAGAGCCTCAAAAGCACTTCTCTGGAGTCAGAGCAGGTCAGAATTATCCGTTATTCAAGCTGCCTTTTCTTCCCCAGGTTGTTGCCCTTTCTTTGCTCCCTTATACTTCCTCTTTCTTTTCTCCCCAGCTCAGCCACGTCACCAGGATCCTGCTCTTTGGAAAATGAAGGGGTGCATCACAGATAATTTTTTTTTCCAGACCTTGGGGTTGCTCTTCTCGACAAAGAACAGTATCTTGGTGACAGCCCTGCAGAGCAGGCTGTACCCTTCTCTTGAATGAGCAGCAGTGCATCACGTCATGCTCGGAGCGCGCTGCCTCACTCCCTCGCCTCTCCCTGTGTCAGGCTTTTCAAGTTTCTGCAAGAAAAGAAAAAAAAAAGAAAGCTTTCATTCTACAAGGCCAGCATCCAGCTCATATATTTTATATCACGGGGAAAATGATAAGCCAGGATATAACAATGACCTACTTCACGTCTTGATAAAATAATTTCCTCTCTCTGTCACTTTTTCTCAAAGAATAATATTTGACTAACGCGAGCGTGTAAGATAGAGCAAGAGCTTTTCTGTGAACCGGCTGATAATGTGCCAAATTCAGCCCCGAGACAGACAACTGCCACCCTGTTGACCTACGTGGAGTTAAACCTGTTTATCCCCCAGCTCAGAGCTCTGAAAATAATTGGGTTCAAACCTGTGAGATGTGTGCGTGCGATAGGGCCAAGGCCGAAAGCTTCAGAGACAGTGGCTATCTGTTACAGCACCCCTCCATCAACGCACCCTCAGCCCACCACCACCACGGCTGCCCGGGAGCTGCTCTGACTTGCTGCTGTGGTGTAAACTGGGCCCCCCTCTGCAAAACAACCGGTTAGCTCATCCTTTTACACAAAAGGCTACTGTATTTGGTAGGGTACATTACAGTATAGGGCAACCATGCAGCTCTGAATCCACTCACGCCCCCCTCCCTGAGCACAGAAACAATGCAGACCGTTATAGCTATCTCACTGGAGCCTACTTAGCTCAATGCATTGACTGTATTTGTCTACTGAAGGTGTTTAAAAATGTGCATGTGGCATTTTTTACCCGCAGCATTTGCATGAAGAGCTTTCTCACATCGTCTTTTGACACCGTTCAAACGGGTTGTCACTCAGTGCATATTGCCCACTCTCTCATCTCCCACCTACGGGAGTTTTCCTTGTGGTTGTGCATCTTCCCTCGCAACGAGTTCTCATCACAGCACTGATATGGGCCACGGATTTGCCGTTTGTCACTGCAGATAAGAGGTGACACAGCTCAGGCACCCTTGTGTCCTCATTTGGATTATATTCCGTCCTGGCATCAGAGAGCACAGTATGTCTGCTCACCTTCAGCTGGCAGACTGCTCAAAAATTCATATGCTGTCACAGGTCCATCATGCCCTGACTCCCTACCCAGGGGCTCCATCATGCCCTGACGATGGCCAAAGCTGACCGGTGTATCTTATTTACCATATTTACCATGAGTTTATTTAGTACCAGCATATTTACTGTATGCTGACTTTGATCATCACATGCCATTCCACAGTACTAACAAGATACATGATTTATGGGATGTTGCTGAAAGTAAAATACAGTTAAAATGTAATTATAGTTCTCCTTTTATTTCTTTCCTCGCATAAAAGTCATATGAATCAAGTCTGGCCTATTGACTTTTCTCCAATTTTTTGTTCCCTGAGGTAGAAAGTTCCTCTGGATTTCTAGAGATGCAAAACTACAGATTGCTGGGCTCTGGCAGGAGAAGGGGAAGGGTAACAAGCATCTGGGCATGGAGATGGAGTCTCCTTTTGACAGCTCTGCTCCTCAGGCACAATGGGCCTTTCTATCAAAGCTCACGTATGTGGGAGACAAATTTCTCGGGTGCTGCCTGAAGCCTGTAGACTAAACTCTCACAGAGCCTTAAGAGCCGTACCTTTTCCCTCTGTATGTGCCTTTTGTTAGCCTTCCTTTGTCTTGTGTAGAGATGTGGCTGTGTGTACTCAGAACCACGCAGAATAAAAATGAGACGCTGGACTGCAAGTGTGGCTTTGTGCCCTGCACAGAGCAGTGGGGAGCACTAACAGCACCCAGTCTCCACGCCCCATGCAGTTCTTCAGAAATGACTGAAGATGTTAATCCTTGTCTTGCGTACGTGCTGGCTGCCTGAAAAGTCTCACTGAAGTGATTTGGTTTTAATTCAGAACAAGGGGCACAGGTCTCTGTGCAATTCACTCAAAGAAAGACCTGTAACAATTTTTGGTTCTGGGATTGGTACCTGGTTTTGATCGGGCATGGGATTTGTCACCTTTATCACTCTTATACCAAGCTATGTAGTTCACTGTTGAAACAGCATCAGTGCTCAACATGTTACCACAGTGCAGGTAGCTCTGAGCCCCCTCAACCGCTGGAGCAGAGCAGACACGCAAGGGCTTCTCACCCATTTCAGTGAAACATCTCCTGGGCCAAAGGTGTCCGATGCCAAATTTAACAAACACCATGACTTTGCAGCCAGGTGGCTGTGGAGCACACAGGCTTTAGGGCTCTGCTCTGCGGGAAGCAGCCCCAGGAACAAGTGTGGCAACAGGCTGCCGTGGTGGTAACCTCTCAAACAGCTGCAGCTGTTTGCACAGTAAACCTCTGCTTACACACGTACTTTTTTTCCCCTTCCCGTCAAGAATAAGCTATGTTAGCTTTATCCCGGCACAACCACATCATGACTCCAGGGAGTTAGCTGCAACAGTATTGTTAAAGCAATTCAGCTTTTGTAGGTAGGCAGGCTATAATTACACTAAATTAAAATAGAATGCTTTTGTTCTAACCTAGGCATCCCCAAGAGGACTTGCACCAAAACAACCAAAGGTACGAACTAAGCCATTTCTGTTATTTTAGTACATGCCTGAGCGCGGGCAGGCTCCCACTCCGATCCTTCTGGCTGCCGACCCTGGCAAAGCTCAGCTGCCTGGGTGATCTCCTCTTCTAGGGCTTCATCACCGGGAG
Source organism: Gallinago undulata (assembly GCA_026546715.1). Classification (NCBI taxonomy): domain Eukaryota; kingdom Metazoa; phylum Chordata; class Aves; order Charadriiformes; family Scolopacidae; genus Gallinago; species Gallinago undulata. Next base: position 43,297,551 of record JAOTQQ010000023.1, read on the forward strand.
ATCAATATACGACAGTACCTGACAGGGAAAAGCTTCTCAGCTGTGGCCGGGTGCCCTGTCGTGTCTCTCTCTGCCGCTAACTCCTGTACGTGACAGCCCCGGCTTCGCTCATTTAGGGGGAGGTAACCCCACAGGACTGGGGAGTCCCACAGGTGGGTCACTGGCTCCTGTGGTTCTCACGCATGAGGGTCACCTGAACCTCTGTGCTCTGCTGGCTGCCGTGCTCCCGGCATGTCCCTGCCTGGCTGTGCTCCCTGCGGGGAGAGGGGGCTGCTGCTGCCTGGGCACAGGGCTCCAGGGAGCTGTTTCTTCCCCACCTTTCCAACTGCATGCACGGGGCATCCAACCTGGCGTCTCCCCAGCCTCCTTCGGCCAGGGAGGACCTTGGCTCTGGCCCTGCTTTGGAGACGCCACAATGCTGAGTGCAGGAGCGCCACAACTCCATGGAGAGCCACAGTAGCTATTCCCATGGAAGAGGCCACGGCACACAGGAAAGCAAGGCCGGCTGCAGCGAGTGCTGCCTTCTTTCCACCAGGCACGACCATGCAGCTCCAGGGTTTGGAGGAGGAGGAGGAGGATGGCAGCCTCCTCAGTAGGCCTGACATTTCCATCTCCTCCAGCGAGGGTGGGACGGGCAGCAGGGGCACAGCGGGCAGCACAGGCTGCGGAACGGATCCTGCCGCACCCCGAGGGCCTCTGGAAATGGGAGGGAAATGCGGAAAGAGCCCGCTGCACCGGGAACAAACCAAAATGGTAAAAGAAACCAAACAGTGAACCGAAACCCCGACGTTTCAGAGGCTGAAGCGACCTGCACTTGCCACCTGCGGAAGTGGGGGGTCGGGCAGCTGTGCGCCAGGCCCCCGGCTGGCACCCCTCGCGTTTGCGCAGCGCTGTTAAGGTCTTCACAGCAAATGCATTCATTTCGCCAATTCAGGGCAGAGCTCAACTTTTTAGCAGGTTTTCACTTTCTGCGCTCAACCCCTCCGCAACTTTCCGAGGCCAACCCATCCCACCGCTGCTAAAAACATAGCTCCCCCCGCGCCCCCCTCCCCTCCCCGCCTCCCACGGCGCCTGCTCCAGTTCCGCCCGCCCCAGTCCAGTGGGTAGGCGCTCACCCACCGGCGGGACTGCCGGCGGAGGCCCCACTCCCGCACGGCTGCGGGAAAAAGGGGGGGAGGGAGCGCTGCGCGTCCCCGAGAGGGGGCGGGGGGGGGCGCCCCCGCCGCACTAGCCAACGGCGAGCGGGCCAATGAGGGGCGCGCCCGCGGGGCGGGGCGGGGCGGGCGGTGCGGGGCGCGGTGGCGCCGCCTGCCGGGCAGGGTCGGGCAGGGCCGGGCCGGGCGGCGGCGGCTCCGGCTCCTCCTCCTTCTCCTCCTCCTCCCCCCTCCCCGCGCGGCGTTATGTCACGCGGCGGCGCGGGGCCGGCAGTCGGGACTTGGTAGCGCGGGGTGAGGGGAGCGTAGCCCCAGCCGGGATCCCGCCGCCTGCCCCCGCCAAACGCTCCGCGACAGCCGGGGCTGGCTTCGCGGCGGTCGCGCCGCGCCTGCCGGCCCGCCGGGGCCCCTCACCGCCCGCCAGCCGCCGCGTCCCGCCGCCCTCCCCCCGCAGCCGGCGGCTCCGCGCCGCGCGGTGCTCCCCGGCCGGCGGGGCTCGGCGTGGCCGATCGGATGCCGCCGCAGCAGGAGGGCGAGGCGGGCTACATCAGCAAGCCGGTGCCCGGCGGCTGCGAGGTGCCGCCGGTGCCCCCGCGCAGGGTGCGGAGCGGCCGGGCGGCGGCGGCGCTGGGGGCGGCGCTGGGGGGCCGCTGCCGGGCGGCGGGGACCGGGGCCGGGAGCGCGGCGGGAGCCGGGGCCGGGGCGGCAGCCGAGCCGCGGCGCAGCATCAAGTGCGTGCTGGTGGGGGACGGCGCCGTGGGGAAGACCAGCCTGGTGGTGAGCTACACCACCAACGGGTACCCCACCGAGTACATCCCCACCGCCTTCGACAACTTCTCCGGTAAGGCCCGGGGGGCGGCGGCTGCGGGCACCGGGACGGCGGGAGGGCGGCGCTGCCGCCGCGGGGAGCGGCGCGTCCCGCCTGAGCCGCTCCGTGGCGGAGCTGCTGGGGTGAGGGTGTGTGGGGGTGTCCGGCTCAGGTTATTTCGTTATTTATTTATTTGGGGGTAGGACCCTCCCCGGGCAGGACCGCAGCCTGTTGGACGACCCCGGCGGCACCGGCTGGGCTCCGGTGTAGCGGAGCCGGGCTGGCAGCTGGTGTCGCGCCCGCCCGTGCGGCCGCAGCCGGGCTTTAGCGGTGAAGCCCCCGGTCTCACGCTTCCAGACCCGGGCGAGGGAGGAAGGGGAGAGCTGAAACGCTTGCCCCGTCTGGCCGTTGCAAACGGGGCAGTTCTGGGTTGTCTCTCTGGACCGGCGGGGGCTTGCCGTGCCCCCGGCGTGTTGGAGATGTACCAGAGGGCGATAAACGCCACCCTCCGCGACAGAAGAAGGATGCGGGGCGCTGGGCTGGCTGTCCCCGCTGCCGGCCGGGGTTGGTGCGGGAACTGCCTGCCTCGTCCCTTGCGGTGACACGAATCGGAAAGCCCTGCGGGGCTTGTGTGTGCCCCGAGTGTTAGCGATAGACTCCCTTCTAGCTCTGGGAAACTGTTAAATCTAAGCTAATTGAGGAGAAGACTGAAAGAGCTGAGGGATGGGAAATCTTATTTTCTTTTATTTTTTTTTCTTAATGGAAAACGTGTCAAGTTGGACTCACCACAGTTTCCCCCCCTCCCTCCCCCTTTTTCTCCAAAGCTGTCGTGTCTGTCGATGGCAAGCCGGTGAGACTTCAGCTCTGCGACACAGCTGGTCAGGTCAGTGAAGCCACTTACTTCATTCAAGTGACAGTGGGAGGGGAGAAGTTGTTGCGCAAAGTAGTCCGGCTGATGACTTCATGGATTTGAAAGGATTGCTGGTGTTTGATCATCTTATTAAACTGTTATCATTTTCGCCACCGCTTAACCTGCTGCGTTGCCTGGTGAAGGGTGGGGCTGCCTGGTTTTCTCTTTGAGCAGTTGTCACTGTCTTTACTGTTTCTAAATAACTGTGGGTTTAAGAATTATGGTGTTTGAGGTGTGCCCATGCAAAGCATCCACAGCTGTAGGTGTCCAGAGATAGAGACTGTTTTTGAAGGGACAGAAGCTTAAGGTAGAAAAAAGTCCTTTTGCCGTTCCCACCCCCTTTAAAAGTGCTCCTGCCCCAAAGCTGAGGTTTGCTGTACTCCTAAGTCCTGGAAGGTGGCTGGTGCCTGTCAGCTCTAGCTTTGCCCAATACATAAAAAGAACCCATTTCTTACCACCTTTTATTTTTTGCAAGCCCATGGCTTGTACCACTGTAAGCAATGGGCGACCGGTGACCCAGCTTGCCAGGGGTTGAATCTTGATAGCCAAAAGTAGGCAAAAGTATTTCACTCATGTTTGAAGGCAGTGGGAGTTAAGTTCCTGTGCAGCTTTTGTGGATCTGGGTGTACGCCTTCACCAAAACCACGCTGAAAAAATCTCAGTGGCCTTAACACACAAACCTATTTAGATGAGTTGTAACTGGGCGCCCTACTTAGGAAAGGGGTTTGAAGGGCTGTGCAGTCCTAGGCAGCAGCGTGGGACTCTCATGTGCCCTACAAACTGAAGCTGAAATCATACAAGCAGCCTTTGCAGGTAAAGATACGGATTAAAACAGCAGAACTGTCCCATGATTCGTGCCCTGCTGAAGAGACAGGGTGGTAACTGCAAAGGCCATGGCTGTGCATGCTCATATGCAGAGTGTGGCAGGTGAAATTGCCACCGGGTGACAGCCTGTGGACAGTCAGCGCCCGTGGAAGTGCCACCACAAGCAGCAGAAGAGACGGACAGGCCCAGTCACCTCCTGCCCTCGCTGCTGTTAATGGTTAAGATGTTTGCTCTGGCTGCCCAAGCCCAGCCGGAATGGGCAGAGTCCCTGCCTTAAAAATAAAGGGGTTATCTAAACCGACAGAAGTTGTCCCGAATCAAAGCGACCAAGCTGGATAATGTGGTAAAACAGTGCTGCAGTGAGATGGCTGCTGAAATCTGCAGGAAAAAAAAAAAAAAGGCACTCCAGGCAGAGGGAAATTGTATTTCATCATCCCCAGCCTGAAGAGGTGCAGAGTCCTTGCAAGTCAGGTACCTACCATTGAAACTGCAGCAGTGCACTTGGAATATAAAAGGCGCTATTTCATCTGGGTTGAAACCCTTAAGATCTGGTTTTGGCTTTCAAACACGTTGAATTGAGCCCTTTTGAGGTTGCTCAGGTAGCAAGAAGAGGCAATTATGTGGCGAGGTGCCTTTCTGTAAGTGGCCCTGTGGTTCAGAGTGGCAGCTCCTGGTAAATGTGGGGTCTCTCTCAAGCCAAGCGGGGAGAGCCTGGGTCCCTCTGAGGCTTAATCTGAGAATCAAGAGAGCTAATGAAGCTTGCTTTCTTGACTCGTGTTTTATATATATAATTCACTGTGTCTCTCTTGGAGTAGCTGCTGGAAGAAATTAATTCAAGCGAAAAGAGACTTCTGAGGCTTCCAGGGAGCTTTAAACTGTGTATCCTGGACCTCCGGAGACTTTAAAGCAAAATTTCACATCTCGAAAATTAACATGGGACTTGCAATTCAGCAGTAAACTGCTGGTACCAGAGAGATGTTTTCAGCGGTGTGTGTTCTTTGCACTTCCAATTCAGAGCTTCTGAGAACAGGGTCCTTTTTAATTAAAATGTCACTGCAGCTGAGGCAAATCCTACCTGTTCAGGCTGCTAGTGTTCCCCTGCTTTTATCCTGCTGTCAGCATAAAAGCTGCCTGCCTGGAGTTAACCCTTACTTCTTGCTGCATTCTTTGCAGAGGATCAACACGCCTGCCTTTCTTACTGTGAGGCGTTTGGCTTTCTTGTGGCTAGTTCCTGAAGCTGAAAAAGGGCCTGCTTTGCTGGCATTTGCCCTAAAAGGGGGGGAGAAAAAAATAGCACTGGGAGGCCTGTTTACAGTTTGTTTGATGTGGCACGGGTGGGAGGGGAAAGGTAAAGCTCTTACTCTATGCTATTGGCATGTTAAGCCCGCACATTGTGAGTCATTACTGCTGCCATCAGATTTAAATCCCTGGGCACAATGGCAGCGAAATTATTCCCATATCCTGTAGGATGTTGTTAAGTAGTCACCAGTTTAAAGGATGATTCCAGGAAAGGTGGCTTGCTGCTCTGCTCTTACCTGTATCTGGAGGTAGGGGTGTCAGTAGCTCATCGGAGCAACTCACTGCCTCGTCCTTGGGAGGTAGACTTATAGAAAGTGCCTTCTCCCTCCCATACTTTGATTTTTGGCTGTAACCTGCTTCCCTCAGCATTACTCCAGTATGATAGGGTAGAGGGCTGGTGCACAAACAGCAAAAAATTAAGCACTCGAAACAAACTGTGGCGTTAATCAGACAAATCTCAGCTATGTGGGGAAGCCACCACCTTTGTCCTGCATGCCCGATGGTGGCAGGGTGAGATCTCCAGCTGGGTACAGCCAACTGCTGCTCCTCATGTTGGGTGGTCTGGGTGCTGATGTCGGGGTGCCTCACAAGATCGCAGCTGCAAGTGATCCTTAGCTCCTCCAAACATCAGCTAGGGAGTGTATTGGGGTGCCCTCCAGGGCTGACGTGTTCTTTCTGTTGGGTGCTAACATGATTTTGTTCTGCGCAGGATGAATTCGACAAGCTCAGGCCTCTGTGCTACACCAACACGGACATCTTCTTGCTGTGCTTCAGCGTGGTGAGCCCCTCGTCCTTCCAGAACGTGAGTGAGAAGTGGGTTCCCGAAATCCGATGCCACTGCCCCAAGGCGCCCATTATCCTGGTCGGGACCCAGTCGGACCTCCGGGAGGATGTCAAAGTTCTCATCGAGCTGGACAAGTGCAAAGAGAAGCCGGTCTCAGAGGAGGCTGCGAAGCTCTGTGCCGAGGAAATAAAAGCTGCGTCCTACATAGAGTGCTCTGCTTTGACTCAGAAAAACCTCAAGGAGGTCTTTGATGCGGCTATCGTGGCTGGTATTCAGTACTCAGATACCCAGCAGCAACCAAAGAAATCCAAGTGTAGGACTCCAGACAAGATGAAAAACCTCTCCAAATCCTGGTGGAAAAAATACTGCTGTTTTGTATAGGGGTTGCAAGGACCTGAGTGCTGCTCTGAGGAAATCAAATAGAGGCTATATTAGCTGAAATCTCATTCTGTGTGGTCCCGAGTGTATAGTGTAGATCTGTATGTATGTGTATATGTTGCTACTGGATATCTTTGTTGCCCTTTCGAGGGTGGCAAAAGGATTCTTAGTTAAATAATTGCTATAAGTCAGGTCTGGCATCCAGTTTTGTGACTAAAACCTCTCATTAAGGAAGAAGAGCATTACGTGTCTGTGAGGGTAGAAGGATTTGTCCAAAGGATTCGGCTGCTTGTGTTGTAAGGTGCACACGATGGGGAGGAGCACACTAGAGGCCTTTGCTGGCAGGGCTTCGGAGGAGGAACGCGCAAGTAACGGTGGAAACGTAGAGCTCTGTACATGGACTATCAAAGGGAAAAATAACACTGTGCCTCCTAACTGACATTTGTAGCTTTAAAACCCCACTCCTGCTCTCTTCTCTGTATCTTCCTAAGCAAACGCTCTTCGGCATCGCTTTAAAAAGGGTATGCGAGACGTGTAATCTATATGCAAATGCCACAGTTGGAAAGGTCATGAATATACCTTCAGCATGCGGTGAGGGAACCTAATCCCTTATAGAGCTGACATCTCGTTTGTCACCTGACTTCGTGGAGGTCCTTTCTGTCCTCCTGCCCTTCCTAGGAAGCCGCGTGGAAGCCTGAGGGACATGACCAAGCTTTAACTCACTACCTTGAGCAGTGGCGATTTCCTCTCTCTTTTTGCAGACATGACGACAGTTCATCTATTTCAGCTGAAAGGAATGTAAATGCTGTTGTGTTGCGGTTTTTTTATTTTTCTTATTTTTTTTTTTTTACAGAGATATAACAAATATTGGTGCAGCACCATGTAAACCACATCTGGTCTTAAGTCTACAGCCAAGAATTTCAGGATGCCCCTCCTTACCTTTTAAGGCTGCTTAACAAATAACAAATCAGGCAGATCAAGATTTATAATAAACCAGACTCTAGAAACTGAGGCTGCTGTGTCCTCTTCACGATGCTGTTTTCAAACAAGTTAGCATTTCCCTTCTAAAGGCAACAGTCACTTCTTGTTGAATTTTGTCCAAACTTATAATCTTAAAATCGGCTGAGGCCACCTTGGAAATTTAACTGATAGTTTTTTGGTTTTTTTTTCCCTCAGATCAGTCCAACAGATTAACTGAAATGTGCCTAAAATGTAGCTGAGTGATCAACATAATGTGGAGTTGAGTGTGACCTATTCTCTGACTACATCTGGTTCCTACTAGACTAAGCCTAATTCCAACCCCAGTGAGTTTGAGAGACCTGAGGAATAACGTGACTCTTTGCAAGAATTGGTATTTTAACTTATTCTGCAGAGAACATTTAGTTTCTGCTGTCTGTCTGTCTGTCTGCTTTTTTTATGACTGTGACTATTTTTTTTCCCCTAGATATTTCAAGATCAGATTATATATATTTTTTTCTTTTTTTTTTTTTTCCTTTGGCCATAGCCTTGAAGTGACCTTTTTCATAGTCTTAAACTAAAGTATAATGACAGAAAGCCGGAAGCATTTTTTTCATCAGAAATGAATCAATGCCCGATAGAAAGAGGAACTGTGGAAGCCATTTGAGTTGATAAAGCCAACCACAGTTTACCTCGTGGCCTATTAAAGAAAATGACACTACGTAAATGGATTCTGGGCTGTATTGGCATAGGTTCCACAGGCAGTATTTTTTCCTCCTCTACAGTGAAATAAGTGCAGAATGGGTAATGTTCCATCGCTGAAAACTTGAAAATGGGATGGAAATCTTTACCTAGGGCCTGATTCAATAAAAATGTGTTGGCTTCTGCACTGGAACAGCCTGGAAAAACAATTTCCATAGCACAGAAGCTGGATGCATTTAACTTGATTGCATCTGGTTGGTAATGGTTTAATGTTTACTGGTTATGAAGTTAACATCTGAGCCTTTATATTTCTTACTCGAATGCTTTGACAGGATTTCAGATATGCAGTCATACTGTCATCTTCAAGAAAAAATCGAAGCCAGGTTTCTCTTGGGTACTGTGCTTCTCTGTAAAATGCTCTCAGTTGATCAAAAACATGGGTTTGGGGAGGAGACAGGCTTGAATCTGAGCAGCTTCCATTTGCGAAAAGAACAAAATTTCTCCTGCAAGATCATACTTCTTTGTATCACGCCGTACTGGAAGCAGTAGGTTATATTTTATAAGCAGCCTGTTTCATAGTCTGGAGTAGCATTACTTTTAAATGTAGCCAGCTGTGACTGTTTCTGAAAATGTGATGTATATACAACTTGTTATAGCCCTTTACTAGGTGTGTATAAACTGAGGTCTAATAACTTTACGAATACTGCTCTACATGGGGCTACACAGGGTCTAGGTTTTAGAAATATCATTTTTAAAATACCAGTATTTTATGAGCGCAAGTGAGGGGGAGATGTCTCTATGTAGTCTATAATCTGATGTGCCTTATAAAAAAAAAAACAACAAAACAAAACCACAACCTCTTTTCTGTTTTCTAAGTGTAGGCTGTATTTCAAAAGAAATATTTCATGTGAGAATGATATAAATGAGGTATTTGGAAATAAATTCTGACCTGTGTATGTGTCTGCCTCTGCTGCCTGCTCGGGGAAGCTGGAGGGCAGTCCCTGATGCACCGGGGCTGTGCTCAGTACCCTGGCAAAAAGCCTCTGGTTAAAAAATACAGACTTTCCCCTCATCCTCAGGGTGCTGGGCTGGGTGGGAAAGGTGTGATGGTAGGCTTTCTGCTGCCCCAGCAGCACAGCAGCCTCTTGCTGTGGCCCAGTGGGGCATGGACAGGCTTGTTGTGCCTGGTCCCCAAAAGCAGGACGAGTGGCAGGAGGAGCACAGCCTGGCTGGAGACAGCTGGGACGACACCATGACTGGTGGCATGGTGTTTTACCTGCCACAGGTTGAGCCGTGTGTGTCCTGGGGGAGCCAGGGAGCATTTTTGGAAGAGCAGAGCTGGTTCCCTGGTGGCACCAAGGGTCTTGTCACCCCCTCCCTTGGTCCTGGCCCTTGTGCTAGGGCCAAGGCATGTGAGGCTTGAGGTTGTTCATACTGAGCCTTTGGGTGGCCATGGCACAGGGGCCTTCTCTGATGGCTGCCCTGGGGCTGTGTTAGCCAAGTGGGGAACAGCGCCTTGACCCCTGGGCATCCCTGTGGAGCTGGTGGTCCTGAGATCACTCTGGAGAAGGGGGTTTGCTTTGGACTAAGGTTTGTAAACTGCTATCATTGTGTTAGTTCTTGGGGAGGTCAGTGGAGCAGGTGCACCAGGGTGGCATACCAGGATGCCCTCCTATGCCACTTGTCTCCCAGGTTGTAATGCTGATGTATTTTCAACCATCAAAACACATGCAGCCTACACGAAGCAGAGGAAGGAGACTGATGTGCCATTCATCTTCCCCATGGCTGGTTCCACGCTGTTTGTCAAAAAGTCTTGGCTTCTTTTCTGCTGGGGGACTGCCGTGTGGCTTCTTCACCTGGCCGTGCCTGCAGCACAGCTACCCTGCTCGAGTGCCCGACCCACCAGTGAGCTCCTTTCTGGGGAGTACTCGCTGTTCAATCACTGATGACTTTTGAAGAGTCACTTCCACTGGGTTTGTGATGCAAAGTCGGGGTGTTCTTGTTGGAGACTCAGTCACCCCAGATTTGCACACTGACTTTGCAGGAAAAGGGGCTGTGCTGGCCAAGAGTTCAGAACCCACCGCTGCCGAATCCTGGTGCTGAGATCCCTCTGCTCCCTGTGGGGTGATGCTCGCCTGCTGGGGCGGGCTGCTGTCTTACGTATCCTCACATCTGGACAGGGCTAAGGCAGTTCAGTCCATCCTTTACGCCAGGGTAACGCTGTGCATGTGTGTGCTGCTGTGATCAAAAGGCTCCTTCAGCTGCCCTGCTTGAGGTACCGGATGGGGTGGCAGCCGAGGCTGATAAGAGATGTAAGCCTGCCGTACATAAGATTTTCCAGGAATGCAGAAATCACTGCCGTTTTGTGATGGATGGAAGTTCCCAAGAGAGGATTTTGTTTTCTTTCATATCAAATTAAAGTGCTCTAGGAAAAATTGATTTATTTTTTTTTCATGGAAAAAATGTCATCTTTACCATTTTTCCCCATGTATTTTGTGCCTTGGACGTACCTCTAGAGTGTGATTGGCGGTTGACTAGAGCTGAGACATTGACAAATGTGGCAGTTCTGGGAGAGGAACTCTCTAAGGAAACCTCACCACGGTCATACTTTGCTTTTTATTTTCTTCATAGACATCAGTTACTGACCACAGAAAGGTCAGTAACACACACGCTGAGGAGATGGCCTTTTTGTATAACTGCATGAAGCTGACCTAATATTGTCATATGTGTTATGCTTAAACATTGAACCTCACTTAAATGCCCTTAGAATTCAGCAGCATTTCTGAGCTCTAGTAGATAATCGGTTTCTACAGGAGGTTTGTACAGAAGAGACCTCTGTCAGCTTCTGCCTTTAGTGTTGCCCTGGTGTGCAACAAGGTGGGGAGAGGGGAAAAACAACTATTTAGGAAAGAGTGAGACATTATAAAGCTCAGAAGAACTGGCAAAGGGACCCCTGGGCAATAGGGAGTAATAAATACTACTTCTATGTACTTTAGGCATAAGCAGATTAAAAGCCCAATTAGAGAAACGCATAGGGAAATGAACAGCCCCAGAGGGCTGTTAAGCACCAAAATACAGCCTTTTCCTTAGGAAGTCTCAAATCTGCGGATAGCTGGCAGGAAATATCACTGCACGCTATAGGCAAAAATCACTCTGCATTTGCTCAGTTCTTATAGTCTCTCCCCAAGCATCTGTGCTGGCTAGGGACAGGATGTGGGATGAGGTGGACTTTTGGCATCAACCAGCACGGCTGTCCTAATGTATTTAATGTTTGTGAAAGAGCAGGGTGGGTTTCAAGCCAACAGCAGGGCCTCAAGATCCAATAAGACCTTCTGAAGCTAAAGCTTCCCACATTACTGGCAGCCAGTGGGAAGATGTAATGTGATGAGGGTTGTTCATTACCCATTTAGTGCAGTCCTCCATGGTATAACCTGGGGAACAAGTGGTTGTGTAATTCAATGAATCTTACCATCTGAAGCAGAGAATTAGTCAGCGTTATTGATTTATTTCCCCACACTTTTAACGGGATGGGTAAATCACTGATGTGTATGAAAACAAAAAGGCACAAAGATCCAGTCTGGGCCAGCTTTTTTAATTCGGCCCCATTATTTTTTTTTAATTCAGCAAGGGAAATGTGTCTAAAGGAGGAAGTGTGAGGAGCAACACTGATGATCTGCACCAATACCTTGAGGAGCTCTGCTAGCTCTTAAGCACAGAACAAGAAGACCTGCAGCAGACACCAATTCAGACACTGGTGGTGGGTGCAAGAGTGTCCCCAGATGTCTGTTGTTCTTTAGGTCTCAGCATTTAGGTTGGATCTCAATCTTGTTATTTGGAGGCAAAAGAGGAATCATTTCACCAAAGTCAGCACAGATGCAGAGCTGTAAAGCTTTATGTAGCATGAAAAAGACACAAGCAGTGATCCCTGTTAAGCTTCTGGAGTTGCAGGTGTGCTCATAATGATGGCACCTCTATATAGCTCTGTCACCCTTAACTTCATGGGAAGGGGTGAATATTGATGATCTTCTGCTCCAGAGTTTTGCTGCTTTTGATGGTCTTCTGGGTCCAGCCCACCTACTTCATGTCCCTTGTAAATTTTTGCTTGCCATTTCTGTGCATAAGCATTAATTTACCCAACTAGACTTAATTTCAGTATCTGCCTTGCAGAGTCATGTAGAAGTCCTTCGGTTATTGTTCATCAGAGGACAGGCTTAATCACTTGGCTAATGCAAGCCCAACCCAACATCTATTGCAAATTATTTTGCTCACCCTTTCTTGAAAGTGTGTTGTTGTCACCAGTCTCCTTGTATACCTATCTGATGTTTATGACTCCTGGTCCACAGTTTATTCAATTAACTCCAAATGTCTTTAAAACCCTTCTTTCTGGGATGGTAATTTTAGTGGCAGTGACTTAATGGGGATGATATGACATGGGATAAATATGACACGGGATAAAGCAGGGTCCTTATCAAGACAGTTACTAATTTTCCTATCAGTGCAGGATGTCCTTGGCTATGTGCTGTGGGCCCTCTGTAGCCACCTCATCTGTGTCCCTGATGCCAACCCCTGCAGTGGTGCAACTTGTTAATGATGGCAGAAAACAAGTTCCAGAGGGAAATATTTTTATGTTTTGCATTTCCATTTTCAAGTTGCTGGTGGAGTGAGAGCTGCATGCACAGGGTCCTGCCTTTTGTCCTGGCAGGCACTTGGCCTTTCATGGTTCAATGGGGGTAACAACACCATGAACCAGCTGCACCGCTTTCCTCTGCCTCAATACACCTTGTAGTCTTTTGGTGGACGAACGCCAAATGAGATTTATTTGAGGGCACTGCTGGAACTATAGCTCCCCAAGTCATCCTCTCTTTCCACGGCCACCCCGTTTCCCTGACATTCCCTTCTCTGTAGGCAATTTTCTCATTTATTTTTAATTCAAAACAGCGCCTTGCCCGAAGCCTAGTACTCAGCATTTTTCTGCTCCCAGTATCCTATTCTTCCATCTTTTGAGCTCTGTCATGGCCTTTCCACATTTTAATTACAAGCTCAGCAGGCTTCAGGCTTCCCTGTTCCTCAGGCCTGAGCAAAACCCACTCCTTTGTTTCCCCCCCTCATTTTCATCCTCTGCTACAACCCACCTGGCTGAATCTGGGGAGAAGACCGGTGGCATATCGCAGAGCAAAAAGTGAAGATTGGGTGGTGATACCAAGGGGGTAAAGTCTCTCCCGCTGCTGGTTGTTGCGGTGGTGATAAGGAGGCATCGAGCGCCGGGGCGGCTGTTGACTTCTCGGGGCGAGGGCGCCTGTATCTGCTGGGCTACAGGCAGAGCCCTGGCCATTTTCAAAGGGCTTTGAAGTACCCTCTGACAATCTTCTCTGGGAGATAAGAGGTTGCAGGGAGAGGAAGGAGTTCCTGGAAACAGTTTCAGCAGCACGTATGTTTATCTAGGCTGGGTAACCCAGAAGGAGACCAAAACCTGTACCACTGACACCCGAGAAGATACGCAGGGATTCGAGCAGAAAATTCAGGGTAATGTGAATCCTCGGGGTTTTAAAGTTTAAATTAATAATTTTCCTAACATCTGACTCGGGCCTGCAGTTGTACAATGTGGACATTGGTGGGTGCATTCCTACATGGTCCTTTCAGTATCTGCATGGAGCTGTTTGTGAGTTTGCTTTCTTCCTCACAGATGCCAGGCAGCCCCAGAGGTCCCACACCTCCTGTGTAGAGAAGTATTTGTTTTCTTTTGTTTTAAAATGAGCTCCCCTTCATTCGGTCATGTACTCCCTGGATCCAGCACTGTAGGAAGTGTTGAATAGCAGTTTCCAGGTAAACAAGCAGCCAGGTGACCATGTAAATGACAGTGAGACCTGATCTACTGCCTTCTCTGTTTTGTAAATCACCATCGTTTTTGCTTTTTTGTCCCCAGCTGAAGAATCCCAGACACTGGCCCGACAGACCATATTGCCCATGTGGCCAGGAGTTCTGATCCAAATTTTTCTATGGACCTGTGATCTTACCAAAGATGAAAGTCAAGCGACCACTTCCTCCATCATTCCCTCCACCTGAAGGACACAAATGGTGAACATTTCCTATTGCACCAGAGTGCTATGAGGCTCCATCACACTAGGCCAAGATTTTCAGATGTGACACAAGTTTTTGGCCACTTTGGTGAGTAGCTCACCAGGGATTCTTCAATAGGTTTGCTGACCACCAGCCCAGTGGAAAGCAGGTCCCTTTATAATTACTCCAGGTCTGATTGTGCAAATTCCCAGTCACATTTGAAATATTTGACCTTAGGAGGGCAAAAATGCTTGAGCTGCCTGAGATGGGAGGCAGAGCAGCAGTGCAAAATAATATTCTCCTGTCAAAGTTTTTTGAGAAAGGGATCTCCATGTCCTTCTTTCAAGTATAACTTAAAACTGATTTTGACTCACTGGACAAATATTTTGTGCAGAATGTATCATTCAGTTAGAATGGAAACTCAGTAAATTTTATCAAAATGACATTGAAAATGTTCCCATGATAAATTTGGTTGTGAAAGGCACTTGTCCAAATGTAATGCTTGTACAGGGGTCACAGGCAGCAGATTTGGCCTAGTAGTTTTAAAATATTCCTAATTTTCTGGGAGGTTGTGATCCCAGGCTTTCAACAATATGCATCTGCTGATGCTTGACTTTGGGCAACAGGGACACTTCATACACTGTTACTCCAGGCTAGGAAAAAATGAAGTATGATATTATTATAACTGCCTCCTGAAGCAGGAATTGCAAAAGAAGCAAGCAATTTGGAATCTAATCACATTTTTGAGCAGGTGGAACTCCCCCTTTTTGCATTGGGAGCCTACTGTCCGGGTGCGAAGGGCAGGCTGTAGAGATGATCAGGCATTTTACCCCTGTGAATGCAGAGAAGCAACTGTTAATTCAATGCTTTTGGGAGCAACAACATCAAAATAATGATGAGAGATGGACAGAAGGCACTTGACAAGCCTGATGACAGAAGGATGCCTTGATAAGCACCATTATTGTTTGGGATCCAGTCCAGATTTTTGGAGTTCTTCATCTGGAGGGTCAGTTAAAACAGTCACTTAACCCCTTTAAAGTGCCACAGGCTGGTCCTAATTGGGACCAGGTTGTTCTGACTGGAGGCCGTGTTTGCTGGTAAGGCTTTTTGGCATGAGCCAAGGCTGGCCAACCAGGAAGCAGCCCCAGATCCTCATCCATCTGCAACAGTTCAAAGGGAATCGACATGTCACAGCAGCTGTCTTACGGGTCCCTTGCATCACTTTACTGTACAGCTGAGAGTCTTAACGTTTATGAGGCTTGAAATTTTGACCTACGCTTTGGATGCAGAAGACCATGGAGGAGACAGGGGCACAGGGACAGAAACAGAAGTGGCAGCGGGCAGGGTCAGGGCTGCAACCAAACAGTGAAACAGTGCCCTGGGGCTGCTGGGGCTCGCAGTCCTGACAGCTGTCATTTATGTAATACAGGATAAAACGGTGTTTGGGGCTGGGGAGTGCTAGATCCTGGGGTCCTGGTTTAACGTGAGCCCCCATTTGCTTTGTAGTTCAGTCTATTGGCTTCAGGGGGGGTGTTTCCACAGTGAGGGCAGCAGTTGCTGCGCGGGTTCCCATTAATTTTCCCCTGCCACTTTGTATTTCTCACCCAGGTATTTCTGTTTCTGATTAATTAGCAATCAGGGTGGCAAAAAGATAGTACAATCTGGTGTTTACAAAAAGCTTTGTCTCAGTGGAAGGACCAGACTGGAGGTTCTCAGGACACATGGCCCATAAAATCCCTGTGATGGAAGGGCTTGGTGTTTTATTTTCTTTTCCCTTCTCCTTTTCTCATCCTGGTTGGTGGTTTTACTCCCAAGAGAGGTGTCACCAACTGGTAATTTCCCCGGGTGCTGTGATCAGGCTGGGACTTCTGTTTCAAGGATTGTTCCATTGGCTCACGCAGGTTCCCTCAGCCAACACATGTTGTCTTTCAAAAGTGAACACTTGAGTGAGAAAACCTGTAATAAATGTAATAGCAGCACTGATGGTGCTCATTTGGAAAAGGAGATAATCTCCTCTCTTTGCACTACCATGTGTTAATGGGTGAAGCATCTGCAATGTTTTCTCAATAAAGCTGGTGCGGGATTTGTCTCCATTGCCTAGAAAATCCACTTTAATCTTGTGAAATGCTATCGCTGTAATAAGAAGTATATCATGGCTTGCATCACTTTGCTTATTCCCTTCTATTGTCTCAATCTGATGTGGTGCCAATTTGCCAATATTTAGCTAGATTAAAGTGTTAGACTTGTGTGAAGGAGAGAAGCATCACGTAATGGGAAGAGAAAGAAAAGAGCTGCTGATAAAAATTAGATGTTTGGTCCTTTTGGGCTGCATGTTGCCACATTAGTTAAATAAAAACCTCATTTATCTGTGATCCATTTGATTGGATTGCGTTGGCTGGGTAGCTTAGGAAGGCCTTAGCTTTGTGTCCTTCTCTAATGGGGCTGCTCATGTGAAGAGCCGGAGTGGTTAGGTGAAGAGGGAGAGAAGTAGGATTTTCACCTTGTAGTCTGGTTCTTTGGCCTGCAGACTCAGGTCCCAAATCTGCTCCCAGTTACACCATGTAACCCTAAAGTAACTTGATTTACAACAGCCCACTCTGGATTTAACCCTGCGTAATTGATGGCAGAGTCTGGTCCTTATTATTCATTCTGCACCTAGCCAGTTTAAAGGGTCAGGGAAAATATCTGAGGAACAGAACTGCCTTTGATCTTTGGTTTAATATTTCTGCTACATTTTACATACACAAAGAACTATCGTGGCCTTTTTCTAAGAGTTGTTCAGGAAGGCATAAGAGAGAGGCATAAGAAACGGTCCCTCTGATGATGAGGAAGCTTCTGGGACCTGTGAAGTGTAAAGTAGAAACAGGTAAAGGATGAAGATGGATTTCTCCTGCTGTTATTCCCACTGATAAGGCTACGTGCAGGTAGAGGAAAGGAAAATAGCTAGTGAATACACGTCCTTTGTGTTAGATCTTTTAGTTTGAAATTGTTGGTTTGCAGTGTCACAGAGAATGACGATGCAAACACCAGCACTGTCACTGTAATACATAGTGTGGTGGTTGCCCCCAAGAATTCACATTTGCCAACACACATGCTACACCTGCGCTACCACGTCATTAATCTAAGTATAGTGGTAGAAAAAAAGTAAGGCATCTCAGTTTGCACATGCTGGCTTTTGTAACATTGGTGCTAATATTTAATTTCACCACTGTCCCAGAATGTAACAGGAAGTGTCAAGAGGGTTTTGGAGAGGTGAGACTTATATCTGTAACATCTGTTCTGGAAACTCACCAGGGCCCAGTTAATAGGAACAAGTTGTATTTGACGCTATCTGAGCGTAACTCGCTTTTCTTCTTTGCTTTGCAACTCACCTGTAGCAAAACAGCGTGATGGAGACTTGAGAGGTGCTTTTCAACACCACTCATTATGAGAAGCAATGCAGCATGGCTTCCCCGGCGCATGAACAGCTCAGGTTTTCCTTTGGAGACCCATCCTCTCCAAATCAAGTTATCAACCATGCAAAGCAAACAGTGGTCGGGGGGTCAGGATTAGCCCACAGGGACCCTTTTAACTGGCTTCCAGACATGCCAGCAGGTCTCCAGGCCAGCCAGACTGTGGTGACCACTATGTGTATTTGGGGATCAGAGAGGAATGAAGACCTCTGTTAGAGCTGTTGGAGTTTGTTAAGTCAGATGCAGGTCGTGCAAACAAATTTCTAATGGTTCAGGGCTCCAGCCCTTGACCAGCAAGGTGGGAGCGAACAGGAGGTTGGAAGGAAGACAGCACACAAGCACAGAAGAGTCTGCTTAGGGAGAGAAAGCCTTAGGTACTGGAAGAAGTGGGCTTGGCCTTCAGAAGTGTTTTACTTTTCAATCTCTGTCCCTGGTTAGAGAAAAGTAATTCTCATTCTGTGCTGAAATATCTGTGGGGGACCTGTCTACAAAATGGTAGTGTCTAGAAAAAAATATCACATGAGCATGCATTCTCAACAAATTCCTTGTATTGAGATACTTACTGATCAGAAAATGAGGCTGTCTTTATCGTCTGTTCCAGACTTTCAGCTGAATACATACAGGGAACGAAGAGCACTTCAGATGTGTATCGACATTTTTATCCAGTGGCATATAAAGCACTGCTGCCCTATAAAACTTCAGTATATCTGCTGTCTGTGTGCAAATTTTGTCTGCTTTCTGCATATTACTTCCATGACTTGTTGATGACGCTGTGGAAAATTGGCTGTTTTCACTTCACACAGGGAATTAATTATACTTTTGCCATTCTGACTTGCAGAACTCATGCCAGACAATTTTCACATAAGATTAGAGGACTGAACAAACCTATGAAAAGCCAAACATCATCAGCCCCAA
Source organism: Gallinago undulata (assembly GCA_026546715.1). Lineage (NCBI taxonomy): Eukaryota > Metazoa > Chordata > Aves > Charadriiformes > Scolopacidae > Gallinago > Gallinago undulata. The sequence continues at coordinate 43,315,792 of JAOTQQ010000023.1, forward strand.
ACACCCTGCCATACTGAGGGACAGGCAATAAGAAGCCAATTAATGTCCCCAGGAAGGTTTATGCACTTTGGATCGCATCCAAGCACAAACATGATAATGACTGGAAAAAAAACCCATTCGTTCGCAGCCTGTGCCAATTTTTTAGCTTGAAAGTCTATTAATTATTCTGTGTGTCACGGGATGACAGATACGTCTCCACGGACAGACCCACGGACAGACCCCAGAGACCTGCCCATAGAGCGCTGGGTGAGCAGCAGCCCTGCCGGGTGAGCAGGAGTCCCGCAGCCCTGTCCGCTCACATGCCCTGGGGACTCCCGCAAAAAGACCCCCATCCTACTCTGAGAGAGCTGGGGTTGTTCAGCATGGAGAAGAGAAGGCTCTGGGGAGACCTCATAGCAGCCTACCAATATCTGAAGG
>JAOTQQ010000023.1:43316308-43327516 GCA_026546715.1 Gallinago undulata
GGGGGTTGGAACTCGATGATCTTTAAGGTCCCTTCCAACCCAAACCATTCTATGATTCTATGATTCTATGATTCTATGGTTCTATTCAGAGTTCAGGAGGGGCTGTGGGTATTCAGCTATCAGTGGGATGTGCCCAGCCTAAATTGCCTGGGTTATGGCTACACAGATGAGGTCCCAAGCTTCCTCTCTGGGTGCTGCCCCAGCTACACCCGTCCTCAGAGCACCAGAGACCCGGGACCCCCCAGGGCGTGCTGCAGCACACACCCTGCACAAAGCAGCCCAGGAGAAGAAGACTGCATTGCCTCACCTGGAAATACCTGAAATACCTGTAGGCCACACGTGCTCCCTCCCTACAGGCTTACTGAGCACCCCCAATGACCTTCCCTCCCTGAGCTTCAGCTTTTTGTCCCTCTGCCTCCTCACTTCTGGTCTTGCCTGACCTTGGCAGGGCAGGGGCTTGGCCCTCTCCTCCCCTCCCAGGGAAAGCATGTCCTCCCCTGGACCATGCAAGGATTTGGATTGAAACTTTGCCTTGCGGGGCCATTCCTACAGTTTTGGAGTGGATTTTCCTTTCCCAGAATCTGCTCTCCAGTACAGGCGTAGCACAGACATTTCCTCTTGTAATTAGTCCTTGAGCTTTACTAAAAATACAGCTTTTTTAAAGGGAAAGGATTTAAAAATCCTCACTGAAGCGAAGCATCCAAGCTGACCCACATTTTGGTTTTAATATCTCAGCGGGGTCCAACCCTGCTTCCAGTGGAACGTAACATGAGATTTGGTTTATACCTACCTGGCTAGAAAATGTAACCCAGGCCTTCCCCCTTGCCAAACGAGCCAAGTCAAGCATCAAAAGCCTCTTCCCTTCAGTGGGTGAAATGCTGTCTCTCCAGGGCAGCAGGTCTGCTCTCAGAGACAGGAGCTTAAATCAAAGCTTCATCTGGGGTGTAACCCTGATGTGCCGTCCGGCTGGAAGACCAGTCGTAAGAGCAACGTGTGAATTTTCCCTTTTGGCGACAGGCAGCTCCGTGGCTACAGCAGCCCCTACCCAACTTCACCCAGCTGAGCCCCCCCGTACAGTCGGTGATAACACAGGCTTAGGTTTCCACAAGGAGAAGGCATTTGGCAGGGAGGCAGGAGCTGGGGGAAAGATGTACCTCCGAGCAGCATTGCAGAGGGAACCCTGCCCTTTCTTGGGCTGCTCTTGCCACACAGTGCAGCCATCACAGGGTGATGTGCAGGCAGGGCTCTGGGACACCCGGGCTGCCCAGCCCCATCCAGCTCCGAGCTGTGCAGCTGGAGAGAGCCGACACTCCCAACATTGATTGCTGGGGAAGGGATGCTGTGTATCACAGCACAGCCCTCGGTATGAAGTGTCTGAACTTCAGCCTCATGCCTTAGTAGGAAAGCCATCCCTTGGCATGTCTATGCAGCACAGGGTGCTCAGTAAATGCATTTTGCAGGAGCTGTGTCCTGCCGCAGCAATGGCTGAGGCAGTGTGCAGCCTTAAATCCAGCATTTGGATTTCCCTGAGGGAAAACTCATGGGCGCTGCTTTGTTAGAATGCCTTGAGCCTGCCAGAGAGCAGTAGAAGACTCCTCCATATTGGCCAAATCTTTGCAATAAATTAGCGCAGCACTTGAACTCTTGTTCTGAGATTGCACTGTAAGCTTCAAACCTGGGACAAGGTCTGTAGGAGCTACAAGTTCCTAAGTTTCTATAAGTTTTTTTATTCCTCATATCCTATACATAAAAAGCGATGTGGTTTTTATGTAAACTCTAAGAAACCTTCATTTACCCTTTAAAGAACTCTCATTTACTTTCCTGAGACTTACCTTATAATTGAACTTCCATGACTGAGCAGAATTCCTCTTTCAGAATTCCCAAAAAACATTCTTCCACATTTCTCACAAGGATTTTAAACACCCCCTAAAAAGGATCACAGTTTGCAATAAGCATGTTACATGTGCCCTGAGACTCTACCCACAATGTGGACATGCCTTAGAACACTGAAGTTTGTGTTTTCCTTCTTTTAGTCCCAGTGTCTGGTGGCTTGGGGTGCACCAGCCTCCTGGTTAGCAATGCCACTTGACCAGAGCAGGAGAGTGGAGATTTTACAACGCTTTTCTCTTTGCAGCCGAGTGTCTGTGTGATGGTCCAGTCCCTGCATCCCCTGCGTAGCCTGAACACTGCTCACAGAGCCACGTACTCAAACAACAAGCAGATGTCCACAGGCATTTTGGCTTTTATTTTACCGAGCATGGAGACAAGAGAAAAAGCTAGAGTCTCTCTGACTATGCATGGGTGAATGCACACAAGTGAGTGACCTGTGCAGGAAAGTGTCTCCCAGCCCTCACAGGCCGAAGTGGCCGGCAGTGATTTAAAGCTGCTGTCTGCAGAAAACAGGGGGACGACGGCTCCATTGCTGAGCACACAGCAGGGAGCAAGGGAGCAGATATCAGGCTTGAGCAGGCCTTGCTTTGTGTCAGCAATAACCACAGGGTCACAGGAGGATTCTGTTATTAAAGAAAATAAATTTGGGTAAGTTGGGCAGTTATTCTCCAGTGGGCTGTTTGAGACTGATTGATTGGACCACAACTGGTACCAGGAACATGAGGGCTCTCTGACCGACTGCTGCTTTTATGGCCGTATTTCTCCTTCTCTCTTCTCTCCACTTTGTTTTCTTTAATAGATGAGAAGACCGAAATGCAGGTGAACTCTGTGAACTGCAAACAATGGGAGCTCAAAGCTTCCTGAATTGAGACGTTCAGGGGCAGCGCAGTATGTACTTTGTGCTGGGGCATACTTTAGTTCCTCTGGAGGAAAGTAAGTCACTTGTTTGGAGACTTTGAGGTTGCACAGCATTAAAGACAATCAAAGAATTGAGTTTGAGAGGAAGGAAGGAAGGAAGGAAGGAAGGAAGGAAGGAAGGAAGGAAGGAAGGAAGGAAGGAAGGAAGGAAGGAAGGAAGGGATGCTGAGGAGAAGTGTCCCCTGGGCCCTGGCTGCCTCAGGACTGATGGTCTAGGAGGTGCCTGAGAGCTCTAACCTTGGTGGTTTGCTCAGCTGCTCTGTGGAGTGGCTCAGCTTGGAAGGAGACAACAGCTGAGGAGCCGAGTGGGGGAAGGCAGGTGAGGGCTGAGGAGAGAAATAGTGTTTGACTGCACAAGAAAGAAAAAGCAGGGCGATAGGGAAGGGGGTGTATTCAGGAGCTGGGGTGCAGGAAGGGATGTGATCAAGAGGACAAATAAAATAAAATTTATATTTAGGAATTCATGTCCTACCTGATGGAGAAAGCAAAAGAGATGCAAACCAATTGAGAACAAATGCAGGTGGGAGGGAAGAGGTTACAGGCACTTCTGTCTCACAGGCCACCTCCTTCTGCCCTGTGCGAGCCTGGGCCTGGCCACAAAGGTGAAGTCTCTACAGGATGAGCCTGCATTAATAATAGGAACTGTTTGGACTCCAGTTTCCAGGCACAGGTCACAGCAATCCAGCAGGAAGAACAGCTCAGATGCCTTGGCACCTGCTGAGGACTGACATCGTCTCTACGTACAAAACGTCAAGGAGGAGAAGGAATGAATTCTGATCCATTGTTCCCTTGACTTGGAAAGGACATTTTTATGGGGCTGGAGATTGCCTGGAGTTTGTGGAGACCTGGGAAAGGCACTGCCACTTCCATCTCCTCCAGATGAAGGGGGATTTCCTCACTGGGAAGGATCTGCCCTGCCCAGGCATGGGGCTGCAGAAGGCATTGATCCCTGCAGCACTGGTCCCTGAAAGTCAACAGTAACTAGCCATAGTGTGTGTTCTCTGAGTTGACAAAAACCCATTATATCATTGCATCCCCCAGAACATATTCCAGGGAAAACAGACATATGTTCACACTGCCTTGGGTATTACCACAGGAGGGATCATTTTGGCGATGCACAGGGAGTATTTCTGTGTGTAAGACAAAGGGCTGCTCTCCAGAGAGCAGGGAGGCTTCCTGGAGTGCGTTTAGCAGATAACATTTATTGCCTTCTATGGAGATGGTGTGTGTGGTGGATGTCCAGCAGCCAGCAGAAATCCACTAGTGAGGTGGAGAGGAAAAGTCTTCAGTCACACAGCAATTGTGATAGACGGCTGTCACTGCAAGGTCACGCCATTTATGATTTAAGTGAAAGACAAAAATGGAAAGTAAGAGAATGATGATTCACTTTAGGCAAACAAGATGGAAGAAATACTGGTAAAATCTAGTGATGTGCATCACCTAGGAAAGAGTTAATTCCTGTAAGACTTCTTTCTGCACAGAAGCTGGGAACACTGACATCCCCCTCAGGCGATGATCAACCATTGAGATTTTTTCCTGATGATGTAACACTTGTAACGTGACATCTTGCACACATTTCCTGGTTGGGGTAGTTATCTGCAGAACCTGAATGATACCCCTGCGTGTTACTCTGGCAGTCACCATGAAGCTCACTTGATTTATTTTCTTTTTAATAAAATCAACTATTACTTTGCTAATCATTGCTTTGCTGTATAGCACTGTGGCCCAGATTATTTGTTTTCAGCTATACCAGCATGGACCATTTATGTTAACATATAGGATATAAATACAGGGTTGCAATGGAGGGAAATTATTTTCCAGCTACCCCAAAAGTAGCAACCCTCATCTTGTTGCTAACAGGACAGTGAACCCAGTATCCTTTTTCTGGTGTCCAGGTGACAGGCAGGAAGGGCATTTGCCTCCTGCAGGCTCCTGTACATATATGTATATACCTGTCTGCTCGTGTGAACATCTATGATAAGGTAGGGCAGCTCAAAAAGCACCAGGCAACTGAATCCTCCAGTACGTGTTGAGCGCTAAGCTGTTTTTCTAGATAAAATTTATAGCTTATGGAGGAAAGCAGTCGTTTTGTGACTGCTCTGGGCTGTTTTAGGTTCCTACCATAGGAAAAGATGAATTGTTTCCTGTAAATGTCTGTTTATCTCTGTTAACTGAGGCCAGGGTGTCTGGCTCACGTGTAGATGTCACTCAGATGTAAAGACATTTCAGACAAATATACTGCAGTCTGGGAAGAGACCTCAGGCAAATTTCCCAACAGCACCCAAGCTCAGCTTTACAAAGAGCTAGGCAACTAGGTTCTTAAATTTCATGGAAAACACTGAAAATGGCTCTCCTGAAGTACTTCCCCCAAGTTATCTAGAGGCTCATGGAAGGCTTCATCTCCCTCTTACCTTGGGGAAGCGAAGCGTTGATAGTTGAGCTGAAAGGCCAGCGCTGGTAGGAGCAGCACAAGCACTTTAGAGCGTGGTGGCTGCTGGGCAGCTCCCAGAGGCAGAAAGGCCAGGACGTGTAGGCAGCTAAGTGCTAAGTATTCCCCAAAGTTTCTGAAAAAGTGCCTGGCGGAAAAAAAAGAGGCTAGCTGGAGTCCTGCGTGTAGGTCACGGGGACGAAGACTGCCTGGAATAATGGCTGGCTGGGGCTGCCTTTGGAATAAGTGCCTGGCTCTGGCTGCTGGAGAAAGGAGGCAACTGAAGCAGAAAAAATACAGCAGAGCACAGCTAGAGTGCTGCAGGGTACAGAGGAAACATAAGTAGGCAGGGAGCTCAGTAATGCTGGATCCATCCTCTCCAGGGAAGAGAAAGTAAAGAGATGGAGTCATTTTAATGCACAGAGTGCTTCCTTCTTCTTTTGCACCTTCCAACTAAGGACATGTGAATGTTGGCATCCTCACAACACTGTGGGTTGCTACTTGTTTCCACCTTCTACAGGGGGAGGGACTGGTGTAAGTGAGGTCACACAAAGCAAAGCAATGCTGATACTGGGAACAGAGCTATGGCTTCCAAGCCCTCATCCTCTACTTGGGTGCAGCTTGTGCCATGTATACCAAAAGTCTGAGGCTTTCAGAATAGCTACATAGCACCATGCATAGCAAGACAGATACAATTTAAGAAAGATATGAGTGTCAAAAAGTTGAAAGAAACATTTAAAAACATTGCTTGCTCTGGGCAGCAGGAAAATTGCTGAGGTGAAGAGCAATTCTGAGAACAAGTGGGGTGTGCACCACGATTTGCAGTCATGATGTGAGAGTATCCTTTTGAACAGGAATCTGTTTGATTTCAGTTAAGGTACGCCAAAGGCCTCCCACAGTACTGAGCAAACTAGACAGTCATTGTGAGCCTTTGGTCACCCGTCCTTATTTTGCTTACAATGATCCATTAACTTTGACTTTTTCTACTTCCTCAACTGGAGCCATTTTATGGCACCTGAGTGTGCCTTAGCTTCCTTCTGGGATGGAGAGATCAATACTGCCTGTCTGCGGGAAAGTGAGGTGAGGAAAAAACACCATCTTTGATATAGTCATGCCTTTAGTTTCTTATACTGAAGTAGAGAAAGCTCAGAGTACAAAGCTTTGAATTGTTACTGGGACAGAGATGGGGCTGAGCCCTCCAAGAAGTCAAGAAGGGCACCTCTGGGCAGGATCACGGGATCATAGGATAATTCAGGCTAGGAGGGATCTCAGGAGCCTTTAAACCACCCCCTGCTCAAAGCTGGAACAGGTTAGGTTGCTCAGGCTTGATACAGTCGGGGCTTGAAAGCCTCCAGAGGAGATGGCACAGCCTCTGTTTGCCTGGGTTGACTGGTGGGTGAATGAGGCAGAGAAAGGCCTGACAGACGTGGGTCCATTTCAGAAAGCTGTTAATCATCCATGTGGATGAAGAATTTCCTGTAGCCAAACTTCCATGCCCAGTAAAGCCCGCTTGTCCCCAGTTTCACTGCAAAACCTGCAGTGCAGCTTCGGGTGGCTGGCTCGGCAGAGAGCAATGGCTGGAAGATATTCCCAGCAGATGTGGCAGGCCACCCTGACCTCACCCTCTAACTATGAGACCTTGGTTTTATTAGGCTGCTATTAGAGCCTGGATGTATTAGATGCATTAGGTCAAAAGTAAGGTGGGTATGTCTACAACACAAATCAGTGTGGTGACTGCAGTGCAGACATGCCCTTAGAAAGAAAGTAGGTAAATATTTAGAGGAGATATGCCCCTGGCTTCTGAGAGAAAAGAAATGGTACATAGTGGTGTATGATGAAAGCAATGAAATCAGATATTCTTTTCGGCTTCTTTTCTGCTAAGAGTTTCTTTCCTGTTCCTAAATGAAAGCCCAGAATATTAAGGATTTATTCTGCAGGAGACTGACATTCCCTGCTTAAAGCCCTCAAAGGCTTAAAAAAGTTCAAAACCAGACATTTGTCAAGTGAAGCGTTGTGATCAGTTTGAAACTCAGCTTAAACGCTGTCTGTGTTATCCCGTTAGCGAGGCTTCCCTAAATCCCATTTGCACATCAGAGCTGCACGTTGCCTTACAGATTATTATGGTTACTTACAGTGGCCACTGACAACACATCTAGTTTAACAGAGAGCATCTTCTTCTTGCAAAAAGGATTTTAAACAGGATTGGAGGAAGGAAAAAGAAGACTGGCAGTAGCAGCACGTTTTCGGTGCATCCTTGGCAGATACTGACACCTTCATTGGGGGCCAAAAGTAAACCTCAAAACCATTGCCCACAAAAACTGCTCCACGGTGCCAGCCCTTCCACCGCCCACCCCAGCTAGCTCCACCATGCTTGCTGTCTTCTCCTCTCCCTTGTCGTGACCTAAAAACAGCACCAGGCTGCACCAGGCACAGGTTTGAACCTGTGAACTCTGTGTCCAAACAACCCCAGGCTTTTGAAGTGTTCAGCTCCAGGTAGGTGGAAATCCTCCTTCTCAGCTTGCTGCCTGCTCTCTATGAAGAGCAGGGATGAGGCCATTTTGAATGCTTCCAGTGTGCTATGGAGCAAGCAGGATCAGCAATCTCCCAGCAAAGCTTGTTCCTGCGGTACTACAGCGTGGCTTTGTGCATTTGAGTGTCTGGCAGTGAAGCATGTGCAACTCTTCACATACAGAGGACCTCTTCCTGGACCATCACTGGAAGCAGCTCCATGGGGGATGTGGGGATGACCACCCTGCCCCTGTTAGTGATGATGAGGAGCACAGTGAAGACCCTGTCTCTCCAAGAAACTTGGTGCCAGGAGTTTTTGCAGTTGCAGACAGCATGCCAGGGTGAGGTTTGTCGTTGTCCTTCCTCTTGTGATAGTCAGATTGTCACTGTTCAGTCCCCTCCTCAGTTAGGGGACAGAATATGCCTTGGCAGACACTGAATAGCCTCTAGGGTTTTGAGGAGGGAAGAACATGTTTAAATTTGTCTTCATGGCTCAGACAGCCTGTGCTCCATTTTGTCTTTGACCCAAAAGGCACTGGCCTGGCCCTTCTGCATTGCCCACCTTCACGGTTGGCAAAGCCAGCTTTCCCTTGCAGTAAACCCAGCACGGCATCCACAAAGAGTTTCCTAAACCTTTGTACAAGCTCACCTTTCTCACAAAGTAAAAGAAATGACCTTTTCAAAGTCTTTCAAGGTCTGCATAGAACACCAAGGCAGCCAGGGCCAAATCCTGCACTTTTTGAAATTTCTATGCAGTCGTTCCTGGTTACAATTGCCTTTCTTGGATGTGAGATGCCAATAATATCTACAGAAAATATACATGCCCCAGATCAGTCCTTGGTCAAGGTTGGGGTGGAGAGTGGAGGCATCACTTTCTCCCTGAGCTATAATACCTCTATAGCTATAAGAAGATTTAAATGAAGGCAGAATTTTGTCTAAGGATTCAAATTCCTAGCTGATCTAATCTGACCCACCATTTCTCCTGGAAGGCTTGGTATATAAGTAACAGCAGCTTAGGATTGTTAGAGTCCCTTAGATCCTATTTACATGGTCTTGAGCTCTGAGCTTCCTACATATCATGTCTTGCTTTGTCTCTCCACTGGATAGATGCTTGGAGGAGAACCAGGTGACTGTCAGAGGGTCCAGGGCAGGAAATGGTTTCATGAGCCAAAGGGAAATTGGAGAAGGTTAAAAATTAGCTGTCTGAATTCTCTGCTGATATCAGTTGGCCTAACATAATGGAGCTGCAGTAATTTACCCTGGAAAACCATCTGACACCACTTCTCGTGCAGGAAGATGCTGACAGAATAGTTACCTGTCTGGGAGAGACAGGGAGGGTGTCCGTGTCCCCTTCAGCGCTGACCCTTAGGTGCAGGCTGTTGCACACACATTTGTTACTCAGCAGTAGATGGTGAGTTTTGCATAAGTGAAAAATATTAAGCCTGGATGTAGGAAAGTCTCTGTAAGGAGTAAGTCGCACCAAGTTTTCTTGTGTCTCCTCTGAAGCTGGCCCTGTGTTACTAAATAACTTAATGCTCTGTAGATTTACAATGTTTGCTGAAAACAGTTTGTATGAAACCTGACCAGCTGAAATAGAGTCTGAGAATATCTCCAGCTTGCAGAGCTGTCATTAAACATTAACAGTGAGCAGCTGGGTTCCCCGTGAATCACAAAGGCTGGCACTCCTGTCACTGCTATCAGGAGCAAACTTTGAAAGGAGAGAGAAGAAAACACACCCTGGCATGCACATCCCCAACCACGAGTCAGAGGAACAGAAGAGCAATGTGTTTAAATTGGGACTACCTATCTTTGCCTCTGGGGCTGAGGTGGGAGGCACGTGTTCTCAAGATGAGACTCATGGTTAAAGAGGGATGGAGCTGGCTCAGATGCAGCCAGACATACTGCTTTACTTTGGTGTTTCAGTGCTTTCTGTCTAGCTCAGCACCGCAGTGTCATTAGGGGAAGCAGAGACTGTGGAAGAGAGGACATTTCACAGGGTCTCAGGCCCGACATCAGGCAGAAGAGAGCAAAATAAAAAAGAGGGTTTCATTGATGACACTTGTGGCAGGAGCCACGTGTCATCCCTGCACTGTACTAGTTGCTCTGAGCAGATGAGGGCTGGAGCAGGTGCCTTCCCACAGCAGGAGCAGGGCCATCGCAGGAGCTCACCACCACCAGCCCGGGCACCTTCCAGGCTACTCTTCACAGCAGCTAACATTGCTTTGTCCTGTAGACCTCATTGCTGTGGCACAGTTGCATTTGCCCCTACTTGCAAGCTCTCCTACCACCAGTCCTAGATGTGGTTCAGCAGATAGATGTGCTAACTTCACAGAAATCCTTTGGGAGACAATTACTGGGGAAAGAGAATGAAGACAGACAAAGGCCTAGGGTCTGAGAACGAGTGTTCTGAGTTGGATTTGCCATTTTGTGCATTATTCTGTGGTGAATGCCCATGGGCACCCACTTGACAATGGGGTGAGTATCTCAGGCATCTAAGGAGCCTCCCACCTACCTGTGCTAGGATGTAACCCGTGAATGTGGGCAGTTACCACAGGTAGCTATGGCACAGTGCCCAGGGCTTTGATTTTCCCTTAGGTGAGCAGCCATACCTCTGGGCTTGCCTTTGAAAGTCTCTTTGCAATCAAAGACTGAAATCTGGGGTAGTGATTTCACTAACCAGTCCAGAGCCCTGACCGCCATCTTCCTCCTGGCCTCTTCCCTATGCAGCACTGCACAAGTGCAGGGTGCAGGCCGTGGCTGGTGGGGTGTCTGAAAACTCTGGGGCTTCACACATGTCTGATTATGGTGGGAGCCTTGCCCCAAGCCTCAAAAAAGACACAAAATGAGGCAAGGAGAGGAGCTGCAGTTAGTCTAAATATCTTCTGATTCAGCACCTCCCTTAACTGAGGTGGAACCTGTTGATCCAGTGAAGACTGTCCCAATGATTGATTGTCTATGGCTCAGCCAAAGAGAAGTAACCCCTGGGTTGTGATTAGTAGATTGATTTAACCTAAATTCTCCTCTCCAAGTGGGATCTGCCAGGTACTTTTCTCACATCCTTATTAATTTAAAATATGCACGATTTGCCTGTGCAGGTGCAGGAGTCACTTGAAGGTAGCACCACTCACCTCCATGGGGTTGAAACGAGCTTGGGTCAGGATGTGCGAGCTCTGCATCAATCTCAGGCCCTGTGACTACACAGGGAGGGACTTGATGACTCTATTTCCAAACAGCACTTCTTTCAGAGTGGATTTTCAGAGCGGATTTTCGGAGCATGGTGCCACAGCAGCACAGATAGACAGGCAATTTCAGCTGAAGTTAATGAGACATGGAGCTAAGAACCGCCACCCCCACAACCCAGCACAACTTTGAAAATGTGACCTATAACTTTTTTCTTTTCTTTTCTTTTCTTTTCTTTTCTTTTCTTTTCTTTTCTTTTCTTTTCTTTTCTTTTCTTTTCTTTT
>JAOTQQ010000023.1:43330053-43361644 GCA_026546715.1 Gallinago undulata
TCTAAGGTCTCCCCGGAGCCTTCTCTTCTCCAGGCTGAACAACCCCAGCTCTCTCAGCCTGTCCTCACAGGGGAGGTACTCCAGCCCTCTGATAATCTTCATGGCCCTCTGCTGGCCCCATTCCAACAGATCTATGTCCTTTCTGTGTTGAGGACTCGAAAGCTGGACACAGTACTCCAGCTGGGGTCTCAGGAACCATCTCTCTGCCTAGCAGGTTGTGAACCACTTCTGATGTGCGTAGAGCAGCCCAGGGCTTTTTTGCCAAGGTTATAATGAAAGACATTTAGTCAGGAGAAGGCCTTGGTACCGCCTGAATTTCTGCAGATGGGCTCTCCCTGACCCTGAGTCCTGTGTTGGGCACAGTGTGAGCTTGCCCACAGGAAGGGCTCCAAGGGGATGCTCCTTGTGAGGGACTGTCCCTGTTTCATGGAAGAGTAAACCAAAGCCCAGGAAGATTAAGGAGTCCTATTCCTTTCAGCTACCACCAGTGTGGTCGTTACTCAGTTGTGATTGAAAATGCAGGTGGTAAGAGCTATCGGGGATTATGCAGGATGAAAGAGCTTTCTCTCCATCACATTAAGGCAAGGGGAGCATGTTAGAGGTGGACATCTGCTTACAGCTCTAGGTCTCAGGGCCCAAATACTCACATAATTAAGTAAACAGCTCCAGGGGAATGTGGCACCAGGGTAAGGCCATTAGAAAGGGAACCTGCACCAGGGTGAAGATGTGAGTTGGGCATGTGGGAGCCTTGTCAGGATGGGGTCACTCATGCTACAGGGAGATGGGAGCCATCCCATGGCCTGCTGGCAGCTCTCTCGCTGCTCTTTCTTGTTGTAGGAATGGAGGAGAAGTAAGAGTGTGTGTGTGTGTGTAAGGCAAATCCAGCGTAACTCATAGAGTAAGACTGCATTTGGTGAGGGTGTGTGGGTGCCATAATAGGACCTAAAAGTGGGGAAATTAGAGCATGGAAGTCTGTGTGTGCATCTGTTTTAACTCCCATTTGTGTGATAGGAAGGGACATGGAAAAAAAGAATGGTAGAGTGTGTGTGTGACAGAGACATAGTTTTTTATATTCCTGTAATTCGTGCTTTACATAGCTAAATAAATGTTAGTGAGCTAGGAGAGAGTGAAGATGACAATCTGTGCTCATCACAGGCAGAGAAAGGAAACTCACCGGATCAACCCACAAAATGAGGATCGTCCTGATTTTCTTTTCCCTTGGTACTTATACAAGTTTTGTTCTCACTAGAAAACTCCAGAACTGTTTGGCAGGTGTGTTTTAAAATGTTTATGGCCATACTCATGACTTCACATCTGTGAAACACTGTCTGTCTGTGCAGAAGCCTGAGGGACAACTGCAGGCATCTTTCCTGGCCATTCCTCTACAGTCCTCTGAGCGGATTTTGGCACCTCCAGCTTTTACACGAAAAAGCAGATGGGAGAGAGAGCACTTCTGAGAAAGCCTAACACCTTCTTAGCCCAGAGATATTTTAAGCATAAATCTGCTGAGAGACCTCATGAGGCTCCAGCTCCAAACTCTCCCAAGGCAATGGATTCAGCTCTGGCATCCTGTACTGCGCAAACGCTCTCACGCTGGAATGGAGAAGAAGCGATCAGGAAGGAGGTCCAGAGGCAGTGGGACCCCTCCAGCCATAGCAGAGTCACATCAGATGAAGCCAACGTGGAAATTTACTGAGCAAAGCGGGAGAGCCAAATCCTCCCCACCAGAGAATGTACCAAGTTGCCTTGAATTGATAATGTATTCGGCCATATGGAAGTGGCCTCTGTGGCTGGCCTGAACGAATGTCAGGGAAAGCAATCACAGGATAGCACCAGCTTTAGGAGCTGGATGTCTGTCTCTGCCGTCGCACAGCTTTGTTTCGGTGCCGGCAGGAGCAAAGTGACCCTGGTGGGAGGCAGGTGGCGTGGAAACAAGTCATCGTGGCAGAGCGAGGCGCTGCCGCCGAGCCGTCGGGACAGGCTGTACCTGTGCTTCTGGCTTGTTCCAGCTGGGCGGTGAAGGTGCTCCAACTTAGACCTCGGCAAGAAGAAAGTTATTCGTCGAGGGAGGGAAGGCACCAGCAGCTGTTGCATAAACGAAGCAGGGGCTAAGATTTGATCACTGATTTCAATGCGCTTTCATAAGAGTTCTATTCAAACCTGCCACACTGCTCATTTCTCCTTCCTGTCAATAATTACAGTGCCAGCAGCGTCAAATCACTCTAGAAGCACTGGCTGAACTTATTTGTGAGCTGTTTGATAAACAGCAGAAAATCTTTCAGGAGTGTTTCAAAGTGCCAGCTGCAGACCAGCCTGACGCCTCACTGCCTCCCACCTCCCTGACCCAGCGCTCGCCCTGGCTCAGCACCCTGCTCCTCCTGACTGCAGGGCCTGGAAACCTGCTTTCCTTAACAAAGTCCCTGCTGGCTGCTGCTTGACGCAAATTCCTCTTCAAGTGGAGGAGATGCAATATTCCTTGGCTGGTGTTGCCCCTTGGAGCTGGCACCACTTCCCAATGTGCCCCAACGTGTGCCACTCTTCCTGCCTCTGCCATACGAAGATAGGGCTTCTGCCTGACCCTACTGGTGTCACCTCATAGACCAAATGCTTAAATAAGCGTTACCCCTTAACTGCAAGGTGAGGTTGTTTTTAAACTTCACCTATCCATCTCCCCAGACCACTGCTCTCAGTGCCTAAGCTCTCTGCCTTCAGGTTTCAGCCTTCCCCCGACTGAGTTGCAAGCAGCAGTATGCCAGCAGGACTGCTGTTTCCTTCTCCCATCACCAACTGTAATTAATAGTTGCTAAAGGAAGATTGGGACTGCCTTTATATACATTTCCCCACCCAGCACTTGCTCAAGCTCTACGTTACTGCACTGGAGCCGTGCTGATTTATTAGTGCTCAGCCAGACCTGTAGTCATAACATGTTGAGGAATATTTTCTGTACAGGCTCAAGATTAACACAGGGGTCCAGACCTTACTCAGAGAAGGGATTGCAGTGCGGGTAAGTGGACCCCTGGTAGATATATCTAATGAGCTCAAAAAAGCAGTGGCTGGGGAGATGACAGAAGACGTCATACAGAGCCCAAGCCACAGGGTCACTGTGCTGGAGCTTCAAACTGCTCTCTGGGCATGCAGCATGTCATGTCATGTCATGTCATGGGCATGGGCACTGCCACCACCCTCACAAGCTTACCCCTCTCTCTTGACTTCATTTATCACCCACCAAAGCCACAAACCATTTTGCTGTCCCTTCAGAAGGCAGAAAATGGGTGTACAGGGGCATTTTCTGCCCTGTAGAAGAGCACATTCATATGCCCCTGTGATCAGTAGACACATTCATGCCATGGATGGTTCTGGTCTAGCCCATAATGTCCTCTGAGGAGCAAGGTACCATCCAGGAACAGTGGCCTATGTTTTGCTGTCCTGGGCACTTAATGCTAACTTAGCGTTAACTATCTTTAAAAAACCACTACCCTGTGCTGAGTTACATCATATCATAGTGTAATGCCTTTAAATCATTAATCTGTTTTACTTCTGGACTAGCGCCAAAAAAACTGATGAAGGCCAGGCTGAGTTCAGATCAAACCAGAGGACATTGTGGTTACATTTATGGTTTTCCAGAGGATCTCTCACCTGCAGCCACAAATCTGCCTTTATTTGGCTTGAGCATGATCCAAAATTACCTCAGAGGTCAGCAGTGCATGTCTTGCGGATTAGTGAAAACTACTGACTAACCTGACGTAATGCATTATTATTATTGTTATTCCTGGAAAAAAGGGTGGCTGTAGTCTGTTGTTTTGTAATAAAAGCCCAACATGGATTTTTTCCCTTTTGAAAAAGAAAAAAAAACACAGGAAAGAAAAAAAGGAAGGGAAGGGGGTGTTTTGCTCCTTGCATCTTGCTGCATGCCCTATGTAGCTCTTGCTACAAAGAATTCATTGTAGGCAGCGGCCTCTAAATCCGCTTTGCAAATGTGAATTAATGAAAGTTCCCGGGACCTCCCCAAGGTAAGCCAGAGGGCCTGAAGTCAGCCTGAGGAGCTGTGTCAGGGAGCAGAACCGCGACCCAGAAGGGAGGAACAGTGACTCAGGCCGGTGGTGGTGGCAGAGTCTCCGAGGGAGGACGGTGGCGCTCCCCGGGGTTGCCTGGTGATGCAGCCAGGGAGCTCGGCTCCTGCCTGTAGCCTGGCTGGCTCTGGCTGATTGCTTTGGCTGCTTGTGTCTCGTGTCCAAAGTCCCTCACTCTTGGTGGTAAAAACAGCGCTGACTTCCCCCAGCTTGAGATTAAGTCACCTTTGCCCCAGTTGCGTACCTATAAAATGGGGGTTTCCCTGCAGCCCCGCGGCCGGGGAGGATCTGTCATCGTTCCCATGGGTGAGAAGGGTGCAAAAAAGGGAAAGGAGCATAAATATTTACCCAGAATCAGATACAGATGAATCTATCTGTGCGAGTGTCCCCTCCTCCAACTGTGTTCCCTTCCTCCGGGAGAGGGAAACTCCAGCCTCTATTTGGTTAAATCATTTACGTACATTAACGAACAATTAAGGAGGGAAGAGGGGGGAATCAGCCCAGAAAGCCTTCCACAAAGGAGCTGCCCTCTGTTGGGCTTGTTTGATTTAGGACAGGAGGGGAGCAACCTGACTGTGATAGATGAGGACTCTGTCGCGACCCCGAGTGTCTGTAAAATCAAGTCTGGGTGGGAGATTTAAGACAAAGGGCCAGACGTGGTGTTGATTTAAACTATTGTAGTTTCTTTGGAGTCACTGGAGCGACAAGAGTCATATCGGGAAGGTCTGGTCCCATGGTGCCAAAAGAGAAGGGCAGGGTTGGAGCAGACCCGCACTCTTGGCAGGGTTCTGGCTGTGTCAGAGGAGTTGTGGGTTTTGCTCTGGGTTATTTAATTCACGCATCTCAGCCCTGTGATGGTCCCTGGGGCCCAGTTGCTATTGAGAGCTTTCAGCTTTTCACGAGACATCTATTGGATGTGACAGGGTACACATGGGTCATATGCTGCTCTCTGAGCAAGCTGTGCTGAAGAGCCGCATCGCAGTAGGAACAGTAAAACCCCAAACCCATCTTTTTCACCCCACCACAAACCACCCCACATCCCAGCCTTGTTTCTGGACTCCTTTCCGGCATGTTCTGTGCTGGGAGCTGTGCAAAGGTCCCTCAGCTGATCCCCTGCACATCCTGAGAGTCTCTCCAGGATAGGAGAGTACCAAGAGCAGAGTAAGGAGACCATAAGACAGCGTGTTCTCCTAATAAAGAATGGCCAGAAGAGGCTAAAGCCCAGGAGGCATGTCCCTGTTTTATGATCATTTGGTCTGAGTAATCAGATCTCTGTAATCTGGAGCTTTGCTTGCTAATTCTGACTGAAGTTCATCAGATAGATGGGGGTGCAGAGCATGGAATAACCTACATTGGCTTGTGCTGAAGCAAAGAAATATAGATCAAACAAATGCAAATTCAAGGAGAAACCTCGTACCCTAGAAATCTTTGTTTAAAAACATCTTTTTTCCTCAAAACCCAAAGCGTGAAAAAAGCAAATATAACACTGGCACGCCAAAGTCCTTTCTGCTCTGAGCAACGCTGCCCAGCACTTTGCAGACTTCCTGATGTAGCTTTGCTAATTCCTGCCTTGGGGGATGCTTCTGAGTGGTTATTTCAAACCATGTCCTCTGACCAGAGAAAACCAACAGTTTAGAACTAGGGCCACTGAAGTAGGACCTCCAGGAACCTCGCAGCTCATTCCCAGCATTGCTGGATCTGCCCCTCTCCCACATGGTGGAGTCAATTCACTTGAACTTTTGCTGTCACAGTACACACAGTACACACGGTACAATCTGCTGTTTTTTGGAACAGAGCTGTGAAGTCACTGGGAACACGGTGCCCTCTACAAGCCAGGGGGAATGGTTAGTGAGACTGCAAGCCTGACTGAAGTCTGCTGGATTGTGTAGAAGTCCTCTGACATGGCAACTGGTCATAACAGATCAGAGCTGATTCAAATCCCGGCGAGTGTTTGAAGTTAAATCTCCAGAGGTTCAAATATTAGCCTACTCCATCACCTGTCCTTCAAACATTAACTCACTCCACCAAGAGCACACTTACCCAGTCCCTTGGCTCACTGCTTCCCGTACAGGTAATTTTTCTTGAGATAAATGCAAACCACTGTGCCCTGGATGCCGCTGCTCTTGCAGAAGGAGATAAGCTCCAGTCCAATTACGGGAGAACATTAAGTACCATTGATTCACAGCGGGGGATTTATATCTGGCTGGGGACTGAGGGTCAGGGTAAAGAAAAATAGTTTCAGTGGATCTGTGAGTTAATTCGTATATTAAATCTGCCTTCATCTTGGTAATGAAAGCTGAATTGCCAATGCCAAGTATTTAAAAGAACATAGGTTATGCTCCTAAACAATCAGGAGACTAGCTTGAAAATCATACAGCGAGGTGTCCTTTTACTTTACTTTACTCAGGCTTTCTGGTCCTGAGGGTACTAGGAGTTTATGATTTCCATGCTTCTTATTTTGCAGAGTGAGTTACATCCGTGTTGCTGTTCCTGGGGGTGGGGAGAGTCTGAGCTCATAGTTGTGGAAATTCTGTGATGAAAACTACCAAAGTGCTATGTATTATAATTATTACGTATTTGGGAGACAAGTGATGACCATACAGTAATCTGATGAATGAACAGGAGTTTCAGTTGCTATTCCCTCAATCATAAACATTCTGAAAGGACAGAGAATGCAGTATGAGAACCTGCTTTATATCATAAACTTTGACACAAAGGTGTGAAGCTGGGGGGCTGGCGGTCACACCTTGATCATCTCGCTGAAGGAATGCACTTTGGACTCATTTTCCCGTGCCAGGATTTAGCACCCACAACTTCCATTCTCCGGGAGATTAAACTCTGCCACCAACATTATCATGCTATAATATTTGAAATGGTTTTACACAAGGACCACGCAAGGCAGCTGTAGCTGGGGCGACCAAGGCAAACTCGTCTGGCTGCCAACCAGGGGGAACAGGCTCCTTTCTCAGGCAAATCGCTCGGTGATATTTTTAGCTGCAAAGGCCCCCGTCTGATGCATTTAATAGCTGGCTTACAGGGCTGCAGGACACATCACTGCAGCTCCTGCTAGGAAAAGTGACAGACATGTGTGGGGTGCTTGCCAAGTGTGAGCTCCTGGCTTGGGTGGCTGGCCGGGAGCCGACGAGGAGCCCAGCGTCACCGGGAACACTGCTCTCAGCTCCAGCAGCGAAGAGCTGTGCCAGGCAGGCTGGCAGCTCTGGTCCTCACGTAGGAGCTGGTTATGTATGTTACAGGACAAATTATCAGTTCTTTTCCTGATAATAACATAATCATGAAAATTACATCAGCTGCTGTTAATTACAGAATGAACCTTTCCAGCCCCAAACCAGACAGAGGAGTGAGTTGGGCTCCTCAGAGAGCTGGGCCTTGCTGGCACAGGGGACCATGATGACCAGGGTAAAGTCCATCTCCCTCCCACAGAGAGTCCCGCCTAACACCATGACCTCAGGTACAGTGAGGAGAGCACGGACTGTTCACCCAGCAACGTGGTGACCAAGGAAGCTGGAAGGTGGGCACTGGCCTTGGGAGGTACCGGGTTTTCTGCAGTTCACATCAGGGAAGGATGCAAAATCACTTGCTCCATCCCCCTCACTCCACTCAGAACCGAAATCTGCTCTTCTGCAGAGGCATGCTTTGGTCTCAGAGTTTCCCTGAACTTGTTTTTCTGGAGGAGTATCTCCAAATGGATAATAACCTCTCCTTGTGCATGTGGTAGTGGGCTAGAGCTGCAGGGGGATGTTAGTTTATAGGATCTCTGTAGGAGTATAGTGAGAAGGGGACACCTTTTCTAAGAAGGCATTTCTAAGGGTAGCAGTTATTTCTTGCACTCAGCCTTCAGACAGATTGCAGCTTCCCTCCCAGCAGGAACGAAGTCGTTGCAGGAGGTGACAGAGCACACAAACAAGACTTTAAATACATTTCAGATAGGTCATGGTATTTCTTGCACCTTTAACACAGCAGGCAGCCAGAAGGGAGGTGCTGATAGACCAGGTGATAAGATGCCAACACCTGAATTACTCCTCACGGTGTTTCTTGTACATTACAGCAACAGACTGAAGATCGTAAAGCCCAGGAGAGACTATCACGATGACCTAGTCGGTCCATCCACGTAACACAGCCAAGGAATTTCGCTTCAGTTTTTACTCCACCAGAGTGAGTAATGTGTGGCTGAATTTTAGTGATGATTTAGATCTACTCTTGAATTATGCAGGCTTCAAGCAGTGGCAACTTCACACCATCCTTCAGTGAATGCTTTCAGCAGCGGTTTATCCCTGCTGTCAAAAACTTGCACCTCGCTCTTTGTTCAAACTTCGCTATTTCAACTTACAAATTCTGGCCTGCCACGTGTTTTGTAACCTGATGGGGAATTAAAAGTGGTGGGGAAGACCTAAACGCTCATCTCTGACCACTACAGCAGCCATCAGGAGCCACAGCAGCAGCCACTGCTCCTGGGGAGTTTGCTGGGAGGCAACCGGGCAGAGAGCTGCCACGCTGGCTGCGATGGGCTCTGCTGGGATGCACGGGCTGGGAGCCACTTCCCAGTCCCTCAGGGCTCCTTTTGGTGTGGGACAGTATGGCTTAGGGCTCCTGCAGAAAAACAAAGCTGTTTTAGTAACCTGACCAGCTTGATAAAGATTTCCACAATCCTCAGCAAATATTTCAGAGGTGAGGTGGCAGATTGCTTCTTAACACTGGACACATACATACATATATAAATATATATATATATATAAATGAGATGTAGTATTTCTGCCACTCCTTTAAATGATTTAAAAATCCTTTCCCCAGGGTGTGTGTGGAAGCTGTCATATTTCTAACGTGTTGCAAATCTGCATTTCCTATTGATCTTATCTACTCTGCGTGCGCTGCAGCAGTCTCTGTTTCACATCATAGCCCCGGGGCCTCCATCCTCATTAGAAATCCTTTCCCAGGAGACTGGAGATGCACCAGCTGATCACAGATCCAGTAGTAGTAACAGCCGGTGACCAAACTCTCTGAGCCCCTGAAACAAAAGCAAGAAACAGCACGTGAAACACAAAGTACCTTACGAGTAGATTTCCTAAACCCCTGGTCCTGTTCAGCAGCCACGACAGTCACCAGCCCTCCCAAGCACCTTACGGGCATTAACTGCTGAAGAAAACAGAATGTACTTCTCACTAAAAAAAGCAAGTTTTTGGGGATTCATTGACCAGAGGAGCCTTGAGAAGCAATGTTGCGCCCAGAAGTTGCTAAAGCACTTGGTTAATGCAGCCTGTCCTCACAGCACAGCATCTGCCTGGCCCAGGTGATGCCCAAGGACTGGTGACAGCCACCAGCAGTGTGAGTGTGCCCACCTCTCACACAGCCCAAACAGCGGAGTTATCCCATTTTATTTCTCAGGATGCCCGTGGGCAAACCCCACTGTCCCAGCAGCACAGCCCTCACAGCCCCCAGTACACCAATGCCCCCACCAAGGGCAATGAGTATCCAACGGGCCCAAGCTCGGGAGCGCAGCTGAACAGTCTCTGCAGTTACAGCAGCAAGAGCACAATTTATCAGAGCTAAAAATGCCAGTGCCTCAGGAATTTAAGTGAACTGACTGGGCTTTTTCAGCCTGTCTTCAGAACTGCTTGACAAGGCACTGCCTCAAGTCGCCGCTTTTCTTTGACATGTCACCTTCCAAAAATGTTGTGGAAAACAATTCCTGGACTGCATCAGATTGCCTCTCCTTTTTGTTGGGTTAAGCCTCACATCTATGGTTTTCCCAGCTAAAAATCTTAACTGTGTTCCTTAGCAGTGCATTAAAACCCAAGCTGAAATCAAAGTGGTATCCTTTATTCATTCCTCTTATGGTCACAATAAGCTCTTGAGCCCTCTGCTTGTACCGTGCCTAATGCAACAGGACCCTGGCTGAAAACCGGGGATCCACCGAATCCAATAAAAATAATACACAAAAATTTCATTTTATATCAGGAATGAGAAAGCATCAAACTCATATCCTTTTTAATGTACAACACATGTGAAAATCAGCCACAGGAGCAGGAAAAGCTTTCCTGAATTGTGCTTTTCTAGGCAGAGTTGCTGCCTACCCCTCTTCTCACAGCAGGCAGAAGAACCTCAAAGAAGCAGGTGTTTTTCATGGACGAGACAAGTCCCTGATCAGTGCTTGTAGTCCGCTTGAAACACACCACTAATCTTCAGTGGGGTCTCTGCTCAGCTGTGCAAACATGCTTTCTTTTTGAGGATTAAGTCCAAATTCACACGAAGTTTTGTGGCTGTGTTTTAAAAAGAAAGATGAATCCGAAAAAAACAATAGCCAGGATTGCTTTCTGTGTGGAGAAACAGATTGCAAGCTTTCCTGCAATCTAGGGATGGTCCAGCCTCAAAATTTTACATCCCTAGCAGCTTCCATGTTCAGATTTCATGGCTCTCTATTAAAGGGAATGTGCTAAGGTATCACAGCTTCCATAGGTTAGAGATGGGAGAAATAGGCCTGGCTAGCTTAAAGGGTGCCCTAAGGTGGTGGAGAAAGTGCTGGGCACAGACAGGGTTTGAACTTTATCAGGTCTGCTTATGGGCAAAACCATCCCTCTCCCAGTACTTGTGAAAACAAAGTAGGAAGACTTGTCAAGAAGCTTATTAGAGAAGCTCTTTTATATTTATATTTCCCAGCTCCATAGAGGAGTGAGATGGCAAAAGTGCAGGCACAAACTATATAAAAAGGAGAGGTGGAATCAAACCTGATATCAGGGATGAGTTCTGAGCAAAGGTTCAGGATGGCTCTTGTTAACTTCCTTCCACTGCACCCTGGTCACTCTGAACCATCCAATATCAGGGCTGTGACATTTTAGCCAAAACCAGGGAGAATAAACTGCTGTTTGGATTGTGCTTTGTGGGGAGAGGAGCCTTGTAATTTCACTCAATCCTTGGGACCACCAGGCAGGTTTGCTCCTTTCAGCAGCTTCTCAAAGAGGGAGAAATAGCGGCATGGTTTTTCATGTTAATCTCTGGTGTTCAGCTCCAACTGGCAAAGATGAGCTCAAATTAAGCCACTCTGGGGCTGTCCTCTGCATGCAACCTTTTTACATTGGCGTTTTCTCCTTGCAGGACAGCAAGGGCTGTGACTGGCACCACAGGGAGTAAGTGGCTGGAAGGCTAACGATGCGACCTGCTGCTATCTCCGTTTTTACTACAACTAATTAAGCAATAAATGATTCTGGTGGAAGTGTGGAGGCACACAGATTATTATGCAAATCAGGCTGCTTTGCTACCAGCGGGCTCCTGCTTTGCCTGAAATAGCACCAGTAGGATATTAGTGCAAATGTCACCTTTCTCCTCTGTTAGTTATTGCCTCCTATCTCACCCATTGTGCAGCTTCCCAGGAGTCAGAGCTGTGATTTCTCACAGACTTGGGAGTGCAAATGGATTTTAAAGAGGACTTTTAAAAAAGCTCCAGTGACCTTTCACAAACATGCAAACACATCCAGCACTGGTGGCCAGGGAGCCTGGTACACTGGCAAAGCCACCTGAAGAAGCCACCTTAACTTCTTCACCAAGAAATTTGTGTGGAGTCGAGCTATGAACTGGTTCATGGACATGCTCCAGTCTAGAAAAGACATCAACTTTTTGGGAGGTGGTGGACATAGCTGGCTAGAAGCAAGGAGCTGAGGGCTCTAGTAGAAATCTGGGGCTTTACCAATAGTTTACTTAAACTATTAGAAAAGCAGAAGAAAGGAGTGACACTGAGAATTTTGAAGCACTTTATTTCCCAAGTTTTTTTATCCTGCCTGCTTTCCTTAAAAGGGTCTCTTTTGCTCCGTGTCCCTAAAATCAGAGAGTAAGACAAGAAGTGAGAGCTCTTTGCCCCTATCTCTGTCACTAGCTGTTGTCAGCAGACAAAAGCTATTGTTTGCTGCCACTGGTTATTGTCCCAGTAGCAGTAGCCTCCAGCACCATCCCTCAGCTCTGGGCCCTTTTTGTACTTGATGTGGCACAAACAATTGCACAGTTCCTTTCTGTAGATGGTTGCAATTTAAAGAGAGAAATGCTTTTCTCTGCTTTTTCCCACAGGCTCCGGGGACACAGAAATTCAGAGGCTGGCTGCAGCTGGGATGATGAGGGTCAGAGAGGGAGTAGTTGTCACCCATTGCTATAGAACGTGGCCCAGACCTAACACAGCACAGCACAGGGTGTCGGTCTGTTGGCTGCACTGAGGTTGATTTGTCCCTCAATCTGCAGATCAAACCCTCTGAGTTCACAGATGAGTTGAATGGTGTCTACTGTAAAGTCCCCATCTCTGACCCTGGTGCAAAGCTAAACTGAACTGAAATCATCCAGATTTTGCAAAAAGAACAAACCTGTCCATGGCCAGTGATGCCAAGACCTGACCTCTGGGCACAAGAACGAATGCAAACAAAGCCAGCTATATAAAATGTGCAAGGCACCCTGATAAGAAGGTGATTCATGTCATCTGGTGATTTTCTTGAACATCCACAGCACAACTCCAAGATGCACCATGAATCCTGATCAAACCGTGCAGATTTGTTTGAATTTCTCTTGGAGTTTTGGGGCTTTATTCAAACATGGGATTCAGGAGACAGGGAGGCAAGTTGTCTGAAACAGAGCCAGGAGTGCCACGTGCGTCTGCAAACCAAAGGTCCCGCTGGTCAGTATCTCCAGGGATAAATGATGTTCACAACCATAAATAAATCTCCTGCTTTAGCCTCTGATCGCACTTTGCTTTGCACCAGGGTAAATCCAAAAAATGGCTAAACTACCTTAGAATAAAATAAAAAAGGATGAGAGAGAAAGAAAGAGAGAAAGGGACAAATCTTTGTTTTCCTTCTGCAGTCAACAAGGCAGAATTCAATATTTCCTTCCTATTCATAGATTGGAGAGAAAGGGATATTTGTCTTTTTAGATTGCAAATTGAATTGATTCTTGCTTGTCCCTTTGGGACAAAAGGAGTGCAGTGACTTTTTAAAATGTCAGGAGACTGGTACAGATGGGCAAATCCCTTTGTAACCTGGTCACGATGCAGAACTGACGAGTGGCTATTACCCCCAAAATCTCTGGCTTCCTCTTTTTGCTTCGGAAGTTTGAGATGTGAGAGAAAATGAAGAGAAAAATGCGCAGGTTTTAGGAGTTTCTCACTGCTCTGACAAGTAGATAATCCAAAAGCAGCAAAGCAGTTTCAGGGTTTTCTTTGCCTTTTCCTATTAACTGGCTTCATCCCCAGCAAGCAGGTATACAATCCTCAGGCTCTGTGCACTCTGTGACAACAACGGATTTGTTTTGAGGGCCACGTTTAAACATAATTCACCCTGGGAAGGTGGTACAAAGGAGTCTCACTTCTGCGTACCATCACATTTCTGGTTCCAGGTACCCACGGTGGGCACACAACAGGCACAGCCCAGCTGCACAACACCCTGGGGGGCCACATCCCTGTGGTGGCTGGAGTCTAAGGCACAGGCACTGCCCCCCTCCCAAACATGCTGGCAGCTGCCTTCCTGCTCCACTCAGCATCCTCCTTGGCTGTGGCTAATCACTGCCACTTCATTATGGGCGGCTGGGGCTTTGCTCAGCTGGGAGGTGTGAGCTACAGGGCCTTGGGAGACAGAGAGCTTTGCTCATCCACGGGCCTCTTCTCTCTTTCCAGCCACAGGAAAACAAAGTGCTGGAAGTCACTCCATGGCTTGAATTTCCAGCACTGCATTGTCACCAACACTGGGGTCCCAGCTACACTTCTGGCTCTGCAAAAGTAACCCCCTGGTTTCCCTAAAACTGTTGCTTGGCATGGCAAGGCCATGGCACCGAGACCCTACACCGCTTGCCACCATCTTTTCCACCATCCCTGGGTGCCGTGCTGCTGGCCGACTGGCTGAGCAGAGCAGAAATGCTTGGCCTTCCAGCGGCAGACCTCACTGCATGTCACTCTACCTGTCATCACCATTCAGGTGCTTCAAAATGTTATTTTCCGTTTGGATTTCAACCCACCTAGCAGGTCTGAGGTAGACCCCCCTGACCTGGAACTCCCCCTGTGGTAGACAGGGGCTGGCTTGAAGGCACGAGCCCAGCCTCTGCAGCTGGCTAGTCCTTTGAGACATGGGCCCGTTTTAGTGAGAGAGAGCACATTTTTGTTAGTTCAGTCACTGAGGTCTCCAACACTTCATTCAGGTCTTGTTAGTATTTACCATCTGGGTCCAGTGACTCACAGTACTTAATTTATTAATTTGTTTCAGCACCTCTTCTTTCAACACCCCAGGTTCTTGTGGTGCCTTATTTTTATTACCTGAGTATACTAAGCCTCTCCAGCACCCTCTGTGGAAAAGACTTGCATTTAAAGGGATCAAATACCTATTTGTTTAATTGCTCTGCTTCCTAGTGACCCAGTGGAGAAATTTATTTTCCTGTGTATTTCAAGGAATGTGTATGTTTGTATTTTATGGTGATCTTAGTATTTGCTTTTCCAATTACCCTTCCTAATTTACTTATTACATTTTAATGCCGTAAGACTCTTTTTTTACAGAATTAAGAAATTCTTTTCTAAAAATTCTATTTCTAAAAATGCTAAAAATTTTTTTTTAATCTAAAAAGTCTACCCTATTTTCATGTTGTGGGAGCCTGATGCTAAAATCAAAGTTGCCTTAACCACCTTATTCCTTGTACTTCCCCAGGCAATAAATCTTCCTTACCTAGCAACTCTTCAGGCAATCCATCCTGCCTTCCTTCCTGGGGCTCCTGCAACTACCTGTGACCCCTGGCTCCCGATGCCCAGGGGCCTGGGGCACCCTGTGCGATCTGGGACCTGAGCCTAATGGTCACTTCTGGCAAACTGCTGCATGCATTCGTGTATGTTTCTGTGTGTATGAATGTAAAATCCAATCAACACAAAACTGGTTAATTATTCGCGTGGAATGACTTTGAAAAAGCCAGGGGTCAAACCAAAACCAGCTGTCAACCTTCAGTCAATCCCAAATTAATAATACAATGCGAGACCGGCCTTTAAAGGTCTTTTAATGTGTTTATATCTTGGCTTGATAAACACAGTCAAGAGAGAGAAGATGGAAGAGGCAGGAAGCTTAGCAGGGTTACTTTTCTGTAAAAAACAACTTGTGAAAACATCTGTGCAGCCTGCAACTTCCCAGATGTTCTCTTTAACAGAGCACTTAACTTGTTTATATTTTGCCTAACACTGGAATCGTGGCAGATTATTTTTGTTGCAGGGTCTTTGCAACATTTTGTAGGTGGTCTCGTAAAAGAAAGCAGATATTAACCCCCCCACCACCTCCTTCTCCTTTGCCCTGGTTGTTTACACAGCGGAGCTTGGTACCAGTTCCCTCCGATGGTGCGTGCGTGGGGGGCCCGGGGGCTCAGCTGTCGCTCCCCTTTTGCACTCTGTTGGTTCTGCTGCAAGGGCTGGAGGCTGGCACAGATGAAAATGTGAGACAATTCAGGCCTTCGCTTCAGCCTGGGATGTCGGGAGGATGGCTTGAAATCGTTATTTGCTGCCTTTGACTTCTTCACACCAGCGGCAATGGGGCAACCTGAGCTCCAACCTGAATGACTTGTCCCTCTGAAGCCTGTGGGACACCCTGTGTAAAAAACATTTGCCCACAGAAAAAGGAACTGGCAATCAGAGTCTACATATACAGTGAACATCCTATTTGCATGGGCTGGAGAACCAGGCAAATGTACCTTTTGCTATCTACAGGTACAGCTTTCAATAGAGATGTTTTCTTTTCCTTAATCCTGGATATTTCGCCATGTTTGCAGGAGATGTATGAAGCATCTGTGATATTGCCAGGTCAAAAGCTTCTTGGGGTTTGAATGGCTTTGTCACACCCTGAAAAAATCCCACAGCAATCCTGTATCATATGGCACTGTTGCAGCTCCATGGGCTTTGGGATGAGGCTTTTGCTCCTGGCCTTACTTGTCCACTTGAGCAAGTTTGGGCTAATTCATGATTGGATCAGTTTTCAAATGGCAGGTTCTCGAAGGAAAACCAAGGGGCTGGAGGAAATGGTATGGGCTGCTTTTTATGCTCAGCTTGTAGCTTTGACTGGAGCTCTTTGGCTCTTTGAGTCCTGCCTAAAGGGCTATTTCTACAGCAGGAATACGATTATGAAAAGCTGTTACAGTGTGTCCCAAAGAGATGGGCAGAGAGAGGCTGGATATGTCTCCTGGGGAAGACTTGTACAGCTGTAGCTGGGAGCTAGATGCATTGTCCCCAGAAAGGTCAAACAGGATTTACCATAGGTGTCTTAATGACGTTAGGTCCTTAGAAAATCTTTCTGAGCATGTCTATATGATTGACAGACAGAGCTAGGTCACATAGGCTGAGGACTTGGGAAGTCTTATATTACTTTAATCCAGTTCTTTTCTGTTTCTTTTTTTGTCAATTTAAAATGAATTAATCCTCACCGCACTGGGCCAATTTAAATGAAAGATGCTGTAGAAATGCTCTGCGTTTTCCAGTAGTGATATTTGCAAGCTGTGCTGACAATATTCTATCCCTCTCACAAAACACAGTTATAAAAAGTTGCTTCTCCAGAGCTCTCTGCAGTTAAGTGCCTGAATGCTGGAGTACAAACTGACAACAGTATATATGGCCAGGATGCAACTCAGCATATTGTCTAACGTACTCTTCATTTGTGCTTCAAATTCACAGTATGCACTGAAGAGTGTGCAGACATCTTTTTACACCGGCGTGCATAACGTTAACCAAGTCCACTTACTACCTTTCTGGGTTGGTTCTTCAGACCAGTTTTCTTTGATTCGTTGGTTGTTGTTTTGTTCTTCCTTATTCCCTTTTATAGCCACTCCATTTGGTTTTCCCATGTGTGGGAAAAACATTGACTTTCAGCGCAAAAGCCGCTCTGTGGGGAATGGAGCCGTAACGCACCATATGGTGCAGGCGAAACATCTGTGAATCTCTGACGCTGCAGTTCTGCTTCACGGGCCCGGGGTGCATTTCACACACGTCCTAAGGAGAAATGAATATGACACGAGTATTTTTCAGTGAACCTTGACGCATGAGAAACAGAATGAATTTGCTAAGGGAGGCTATAAAAAAATCAAAACACTATGCTGTGCTAAACCAGTTTCCCTAATGGAACTGTATTGCCCCTATTACGCTCCCTTTCCTGTTAAATTGCAGTATCTATTTTCTATTGCCATCCTGTAGGGCTGAAAATAAATCTCGTGGTGAACAGAGAAGGCTCATCTTACAACTTGTAGAAAGGTTAATTAAATGGTGCGTGGTGCTGGCACTTTCTCACTGCAGCCTGAACCTGAGGATGACAGATTACTGGGAGTGTGCGAGCAGCTTCCTCCTCCACCCTCACACAATCCATACATCAGATAGCTGCACTGGGGGCTGCATCCTGAGGATATGTCTACTTGGCAGTAATTCCTCTTCTACAGGTAAAATTATTCACACACACATGGACTTTCTGGAAAAGAGAGTTCAGACGCGCCTGTGTGTTTCACGCTCATGAAATAACATTTTTGTGGTCTTTCTCTGGCTTTTCAGGAAGTTCATCAGCCTGCTTGCAAGTGACCTTCTTCTGGACTTGTGAGGAAGATCTTTTGCTTGTAATGGTCCGCAGTGGTAGTGATGTGGATAAGGCACTCAAGTGGAGACTGCTGCCCACTTTTAACTTGATCTCTCCTCTTGATTTTGCCCATGTAGCAAGACACAGCTCTCTGTTGAGTGCTGCTGGTAACATTGAGCACACAGACACTGTCAACGAATGGCAATGCTGAGGATGACCTAGCATTTAAAGCACTTTACAGGGGCTGCTGGAGACTCAAATTCAGGTGCTGGCTCTGCCCCAGCACACAGGTGCCAATCTGTGTGCAGGCTTTGTGTGCCAGACCCTGTGCAAGTTGCCAAAGAGCAGGTCCGGCTGGATGACCAACATCAGTGGTTGATGGGGACTGCAGAGTTTGTAAAATGCTCCTGATGGTTCCCTACCTCCCAGGGCCATTTGGATCTGGCAGAGGAGAGACGGCAAGGTGCTTTGGTGCCGGGGTGACCAGGTTTCTGGAAGGACCCTTATGCTGGCAGTAAATGTGGCAGTGCTGCATGGGAAAGGTCACCTTTTTTCTGCTTGTGTTCTGCATGCAGTACTTGTTGTCTGCATGGGTTTGGCTGAGGACAGAAGTTACATGTCTGCCTATCAAGCACTATCACAGCAGAAATGTCTTTCCTGGGACAGAAGCTTTTAGGCATGGTGATGCTGGCTGGTCTAGAAGAGCAACCAGATGTGCAGCTCCTCCATGAGGTAGCAACCCCAGTGGGAAATGACCACCAAGGTAAATCCCTAAAACTTTCATACAGGGCCCAGGAGTTCTCAGGCTGGTTAGATAATGAGGAGTCTTGCTGAATTTTGCATCCAGAGCACCAACACTAGCAAAGCATGCAGAGGCAGAGTCCTTCCCTTAAAGCATACAGGGAAGCTCTTTCAATCCTCCCAGCAACAGTGGAGAGGTGGTTCTTCAGAAAGGACTCTATAGTGATTGTTCAACTTTCCTCAAAAATCATGATGCTACAAACAAGTAACCCTATTTTTGTACTGACACAGGAAAAAAACCCACCTTCTCTGTGGCTGCACTGTGAAGGGGCTGGTGACCAACAGCTGAACACTGTGCTGGAAATGTGATATATAACAGTGCAGAGTCAGAAAGAAAATCCAGGCATTTCTTAGCCAAAAAGTACAACCATAACCTTTAACTGTGAGGACAGCAAATGTACCGGCAGAAGAAGTAACTGCTGGTACTTAGAACTGTAGTCCCGTGCTTGGAGTGCCTTCCGGCATTTGTGGCTTCCTCACCCCTTGGTGATTGCTCTGCTTAGCCCTGCTAAACAGGCAATGAATGTGGGAGTGTCTTGGGATCATTAAGGAGATTTAAGTGTAAAACCCTAGTCAAGGCTGTGAGAAAAACTCTGCTAAGTAGCACCAGCCAAAGGTCCCATTCCCACATGTATTTATGCACGTGAGCAACTGCACCCCCGGGAATAATCGCCCTGGAGCCTGGTAGGATCAAGGACAGATCCCTGCGTCAGCATCAGCAGCAACGGGCATCTCGGTATGAGATTTGCTGCTTGGCTTTTGGTGGTGTATCTACCCACAGGTAGCTGAAATGCTGTCCCAGGGTCTTTGATCAGGATACACTTCGGTGGGATTTGAATGCTGCATGGGCCTTGACCTACAGAGAGAAGAATTTTACCCTTCCATAAATATGCTGTGCCCTGGCAGGTCCTGCTCTCTGGGGCTGGCTGGAGCTTGGGAAAAACTACCCAGCCACAGCATTTCTAATGTGGGTGCATGGGGTTTGCTCACGCCTGGCTTGCTGGGGCACGTGGGCCACCCTGCCCGTCAGCTCCCCAATGATTTCCAGAGAGGCAGCAGATCAAAGAGCACAGCGTGTGTCTCCTGAGCTCCCAGCCAGGGATGCTGCCTCTACTGGTCCAGCCTGAGCAGGCAACCACCTTTCTGAAGGGGCGGGTAGAAACGCTGCTGGGATCAGGGATGGTTTGTAGGGCCCATGAACACCTGCTGTGTATGACCAGGCTGAGACCACAGAGTGATTTTGCAGAGTTGCCGCCGTAAGGATTTTCAGTCCCTGTGGACCCTGGCCATACAGTACCCCACAGCGCTCTGGTGAGGGGCGTCAGGTTGCTGCCCTCCCGGGCGCTGCTCTGGCACCGCCAGCCTGAGCCACTATTCACCCAACATCAGCCTTCCTCTCCTCTGGAGAAGAGGATGAGCCTTCTGCCAGGGACAGGGACACTCCAGCGTTGTAGCCGTGCCAGTGCATGGTTCGTGTTTTCTGGGCTGGGGATGCGGAGCGTGTTTACCTTGACTTAATGACGAGCACATTTAGTTTCCATCACGGAAGACTGAGGAGACTGATAAAACCAAGGTCTGGCTCCTCCTGGACCGTAACACAAATGTTTCCTTTGGCTTTTTGCTTTATTGGCTCCATTCGCAGTGATCTCTGAGGAGCCCATCGGAGGCCTCTGTGTTCGTAGCGTTCAGAGCAAGAGTGGTTTCCACAGACAATTGCCTGCAGCTTGCAAAAGCAGATTTGCCAAACCACACATAATAAATCAAAACACAATTTCCAAGTGCTAGAATGGGCAAAAGCTACATTTTATTACAATGCACTCTTTCCAGGAGAATTTCTGGGCCTTGCTTTTTCAAGAACGTTTAACAAGAGGGAAGAAAACAGGTGGGTAGTACAGAAACGAGATGGCACAGGTAGGTGGTTCATTGACTTTACCTGGTTATTCTCAAAAGCAATCATTTTACAGCTGTCAGAGTTACAGCCTTTAGGAGCTACCTCATATTCCCATGTGCCAGGAGATCCCACAAGCAGCGAAGCCAGTTCAGTTGTGATTCTCCACCACGCTTCAGAAGTGAACTTCCTTCAGAAACAACCATCTTCTTTCTAGATACAAACAACCCTCCAAAACAGCTGAATATAAGGTTGATCATATTTTTTTTTAAGATTATAATAACTATATTTTTCTACCTCCTAGGTATTCATAGGTCTTCTCTTTTTGTATAATAGCAAAACTTCTCATACTCTGCAAATCGGTTAATGTTTCAACACTGTCTTACAGCTTTGTAGATCAGATTGCATTGTATCAACATCAGACTTTTTGTTTGTATTTCAGTTGTCCCTTTCCAGGGAGCAGGCTTTTAGAAATCCATGTGAAACCTCCAGTTATGATTCGCAAAGCACCTCTGGCATCTGATTTGTAGAAGAATGTGTTTGAAGCAGAAGATACCCTGAAATATTTTTTAAAGTGGGCCTATCTGGTTACCATCTTTCATTAAATAAATGTTAATAGGTTGAAATTGGCTGCCCACTCCCCCCTCTGTTAGGGGCAAGGTTTGTAATGCAGACCTTCACTTTTGCTTCATGGAGGATCCTCAGTTAAACCCATGTCACCTCTACCTAGCAAAAGCATCTCCTGGGCTTGGATCCTTGGGAACCGTCATCATCTGAATTTTGCAGCTTGTATTTCCCAGTTCCAAGCCCTCCTGCAATATCACCTTTCTTTCATTTGGGAGGCCCACACACACATATCAAAGTTAAATACACATGTGGGGGAGGAATATTCCTCCCTAATTTTCCAAAGTGGTTCTCAGGGATTTTCGCGTTCTTGGTGGGAATCAAGCATAGAGGTAATTCCCTTTAATTTTAGAGTTTTAACTTATCCTTTAGCTGAAGCTTAATTCATTATTGTGGGATCCATGCAAATTACATATCAAATACCTTATTCATGCCTGTTAATTTTCTACACCCTCTAAGACATTTAGCATTCCTGTAGATAACAAATATCTTGCTGGGGCTATGCTAATACACTTAGCATCTGCAAATGGGTCCATAAAAAGGGGCAGGTTCCCATTCACTGAAGTGGGAGTGAAGGATGCTCTAGGGTCACTGTGCCTTCACCCTCCCCCACAGCACACCTTCAGGCATAGTCCTCTCCAGGCCATCGGTGTGACTAATTGCAAATGGCAGAGGAGATGGGGCTTTTGCTATCTCTTCTCTGGAATATCATCTGTAAGGAGGGAGTACTGAAACATTTCGTTCTGAAAGTGTCCTCCTTTGTTCAGAATTTGCAACCAAGTCAGGAAAAGCAAGTTTTCACATGATGCCATGTCAAGCATCAAAGATAACCTGGTCTCTCTGTCTCAGACAAAAGTCAAAGTGAGGAGGCAGCAGGGTTTTCCCCCAGCAGGATCGATGGGCTGTGGGGTTGCCAGCAGAACTGCAAAGCCCAGAGCTGGCAGGAGTTGAGTGAGCCTGGGAGGTGGTAGGGTCATCTCTCCCCAAGCCTTTCCCTCTCCTTCCCCAGCTGAGAGCCTGAAAGGGAGTTTCCAGATGCGATCTCTTCAAACAGCCCTGCTGGGAAATCAGCATCTCTCTCAGCAGATTTCAAGGCTTATTGTGTTTTCTTTCCCTTTTTCTGTCTCTCGGTGCCTTTTCCCCACCAGCAGAGTATCCAACATCTTCCGTTTAAAGTAATTAACAATAATGAGGTCCCTGGTGAACTTCATAGACTGACTGTAATTTCTGCCTTTTCCAAGTCACATTCAGCCAGGAACACGGATGGTAAGACCTGGTGACATTGCCCCACCACAGCCTGACCGTGGACCTTTCAGTCCCCTCCTGGTGTTCTTGAAACCATTGACCAGGGGAGGAGTTAACCTTTATTCTTTTAATAGCTTTTTTAAATTGCCAGCTGGGTGGAAAAGGGGTGGCCAGGCAGAGGGAAGGCAGGGGACCACCATTGTTTTGTGCTTGGCTTGTAGCCACTGGCCAACCCCTGTGGGACCAGGTCTGCCATCCCCTGCCTGCTGGTTCTCCTGGGTGCCCATGGAAGAGCTGAGCATATGGCACAGGGGGTGTGAGCCAGGAAATAGTCACTATGCCCAACAAACGATGTCCTTTGCTTTTATTATTTTCAAAAAAACACGATTTCTGGAGTCATCGAATAACACAAGGAACACCCAGTTGTGGCAGAAAAGGCTGAAACCACGAATTAATGAGGCTCAGCCTCTCCTCTTTTCCCTTTCACACTCTAGAAAGGGAGAGAAGGCAGGAGGATGGGGAAGAGTCCCAAGTTTGGGTCTTACAGGGCTCCCAGATCCCAGCCACTACCAATGTGGGCACCTGGCATGGGGTGCCCTCACCAGCATGGGATGCTGGTGCCCTGGGGATGCTGGTGCCCTGGACAAGCAGGGCATCTAGCAGTGTGTTGCTTCCCCTGTGGCTCCGTTACTACCCCTTCCCTGAGGGCAACATGCAGCTCAAAAGAGGAGAAGGAGAACTGGGTTTTTTTTGGGGGTACTACTTACCCAGGTTTCTCTTTGGGGTGTCAGAAGAGCAGTTTCCCTCTGCCCCCCCAGCTCTGTGCTCAGCCGGCTGTGGATCTAACCCAGAGCACTCTGGAGCTGCAGTGCTGCCGCCACCATGGGCCACATACCCCAAAGTGCCCGGAGAACCCCCGTGGTCCTCAGCCCCCTTGGCAGGCCCCCTTTCCACAGCTAATTGCTAGCATGTGTCGGGGCAACCACTTCAGCCACATGCAAAATCCAGGGTGGGGATCTTCAGGTTTTCCATAAGAAACCGCTTTCTTTCAAGATGGGATTATACACTTCCTTGGGTTGTAAGGACATGCAGATGTTGAAGGGCCAGACAGGCCTACCGCTCACCAGGGTAAGAGGAAATTACCCTCTTTTCTCACTTATTTATTACAAGGGGTAGGAGTCTGTGTTTCCACTCCCTCCTTGCATTCAAACACAGGATTCTCAGGCAGCAGGAGCAGGAGTTTTGCTCACTCGCACCAGGCTGCTCTACAAAACTGGGCATTTTCCAGGCTGAAGACAGGTGCAAACCTCCACCCCCAGGTATTAAACCAGAAGCTCCCGCTCTTACTGCTGCTTTTTGCAGCACTGTTGCAGCACTGATGTCTAGAGGTGATAACAAAACTTACCCCACTGGGTTATGCTGTAGCCCTGAGCCTCCTGAAGCATTTAGTCACAGAAAGAAAGCATCATTGCTGCCTCTGCGGGCACAGAGAGACAGGCAGCTGCCCACAGTGAAGGCAGGAACGAGATTCCCTTACCCTGGATCTCAGTCCAGTGTGAACTCCCTTCCCTTTCCCGCTCACCTCCACCAAGCCATCAGACTAGGACATCCTCTATTACCTCCCCAGTTATTGCTTTCCCTGCTCCAGAGGCTTACAGAGCTCCACAGGCAGGGCTGGAGGTGAGGTAAGCCAGCTCATAAAGTACAAATGGCATCAAAGCAGGCATCCTGGAGTACGACATCATTTTCAGAGCATGGTGAAAGGGAGCGATGCTTCATCTTGCCTTGGGTTTGGGACTTCAGCATTTCCTTTTGTTCCAGATAGGAATGAGAGGCAAAAAAAAAACCAACCAAAACCACAAAAAAATCCCCATAGTTCTCCATGAAAGACAGCAAAAAAGTTTTTAGTTTGACTGAAGCATTTTGTGTCAATTTTGGCTTTTTAGTTAATAACATGTTACAGTACAGATAATAACCCTTAAAAAGCAGTCACATTAAAAGGCTGTTCCTGAGAAATCAAAACATTTGACTCTGTGACAATATTAAAACCTTTCACTTCCTTGCTTTCAATCTTCTTCATTGCTCCCTTTTTTCACAAAACACAGAGTGGCTTTTGTTCTAAAGGGAGCTGTGTTCCCAGAGGCTCAGTCACAGTTGTCACAACTGTCTCTGAGTGCATACTCATAAAATAAGGAGGAAGATTTAAACACTTATGTGATGTGGTGGTCTGGACAGCAGATCTGGGTTAAAAATCTTCCCATCCCAACTTGTCCTGAATCTCAGAGCTTTTCCACCTCATTGTTTGTTATTGTGTCAGAACTGCCTCTCTCTGTATCTATATCTTCTATATGCCTATTGCTTCCTGAACTTCATCTAGTCGAAAATACTCAGACAGGAATGGCCCATTCATCCCTTAAAGGTTGGATGGGGCTTTGAGCAACCTGGTCTAGTGGGAGGTGTCCCTGCTCATAGCAGGGGGGTTGGAACTCGGTCCCTTCCAACTCAAACCATTCTATGATTCTGGCAGAGCACCACTTGGCTGTGCCCTCAGTCTCCCTTGGTTATTCACAAAGCAGAGAGGACTTCTCCTCCTCCACCCTGTGTAACTCAGCTAAGAACTGGACCTATGGTGATGGTCTGAGCCAAGCAGATATATAGCTGAGCTTCAAGGCAGGCAAGAATTGGGTCTGAACTTTATGGCTTGTTAGTCACTCCTTGGCCTCTCATCAGAGGGCAAAAATTAGCGCTAATTAGAGCAAGTTAGTATCTTTGGAAATTTCGCAGCCTGGACTTTAAGTACTTGTGCACGCTAAATTCAGAACCATAAATCAAATATCAGGAGTCAGTTTTGGATGCCAGGCCATTGCTGCTGGGTTTAAAGGGTCTCTTCTCTGCCCGCTGCACAACATATGTATGGGCTACAAAGCAGGGGGTTAGAAGTGGTCATTTGCTCATCAGATTACCTCCAGGACAGGTGATGTCCTGGCTCTCATCTTCTGCCCCGTCTTGAAGAGCCCAGAGCTGTGCTGGGTGTTACACCCCGGGATGCAGGGACACCTTTTCCTCCTTGTGTCCCTGTTGCTTTCTGCTGTAAAGCCAATGTGTGCCCCATGTTGGAAGCTCTGACAAATGGAGACAAAATGCCACCTGCCAGCAGCCTGGACCACTGAGTGCTGCATTTCCAGCAGTGGGGGCTGAGGAGCCTGGGGCTCGGCTGGTGTAGACACCCTGGCCTGGCTCTGGGTTACCCTGCAGTAGGGCTACCCTTCTTCAGGCTAAACTAGGAGGCTTCACATCAGGACGCAAAATACCCGAGCTAAAACTGGACAGAAAACATGTCTGTAAAAAAATAAAAAATTTTAAAAAAATCTAATTTATCTAGGGCTGATAACTAATCTACATGTATAATTAACTCTCTCCTCTCCTAAACAGGTTGTGGCACTGGATAAAAGGAATATGGGTAACATGCTGGTATCAGCCACATTGTTAAGGAACTTTTTAGGGGAGAAACAGTCAGATTTTGAAAGGTAAATGCCTTCCTGCCACTCCCTGTGGGAGTTACGCTGTTAGCTGACGTTAACTCCTTCACAAAGATCCCTGCAAAATTTTGTTCTATTAAAAAAACAAAGTCAGGACCCCCTTCTAGGGGGGCTTAGAGTGGGCAGCTTGTACCAGTTTCCTTCGACCCATAAGTGTTGGAAGATGATGGGCTTGTCAGTGGGTCTTTACAGGGCTTCTCTGCCAAGAGCCATGGGGGCTCTGGGGCCCCTGTCCAGAAGGATACTCTGGGTGATCCTAAGCACAGAAATATTGCAATGCTGCAAAAACTGTGGGAAAGAGAATCTTGTTAGACTTTAATCTTCCCTCAACATGTGGCTGATGTGTTCACTGTTGCCCAGGCCTTTCCCTCTGAAAGGATTACTTTATCACAGAGCTCCTTTCCTCATTAAATAAAAATATCAAACCAAACTAACCAAGACCATAGTTTATTTTGTTTCATGCTATGGGTTTATTTTAAATGTATTAAATTTCCTTTAAAAAAAAATGCAATAACTGATAACGAGTGCATATGGATCTTTTCAGTTTAATGCTTTGTTTACACTGAACACTGGTTTGCCTGCAAACTGTGTGTTTTAAATTACTCTGCTTTATTTTAAACCAAATATTAACCTCGTTGTGCATGCATGAGAGAGAGAAGGAGAAAGGGAGATGAGAGGGAGCCAAGTGACAAGCACCACGTTGTGCGCTGCGCTGCTGGCGGGTGCCTCCTCCCTCCCTGCTCCTGTGCCGTTCCTGCTGCTCTGCTCCACCACCCATAAGAACAGAGTCTGCATTTGGAGCAACGTAATATGAGGTTTGTGTCACAAAAAAGCACCACTTCTGTAAAAAGGGAGATGGAGAAGAACGTCCTCTTTCCATCGAACCCAGAGTGGCCGGCTGTGAAAGGGCACTGCTGTAAGACCCTGTTTTTGCTGATGTTCTGGAGGATAGTGGTATCACCACGTGGCGGGAGATGCTGGGCTACAGCATGTACAGGCAGGGAAGCTCCTTGTGGTCCCTCAGTCTGGCCCGGGACTATCTAGGCTGCAGTAGGGGCCTTTCCACCTGTGGAGGAGCTCAGTCCAGAAGACCGCAAAGATATATTAAAGCTACTGATGTGGACTGGCTTTCCCTTGAGCCCCCACTCCTCCTCCTCCCACAGAGCCCCACAGCATGTGTCCTCACCAGCCCTGCACCTGGGCTTGCAGGTTTGTGTCAGCAGTAATCAGCACAAATATCCAAATGGAACATCCGTCCGTCCGTCCGTCCATCCATCCATCCATCCATCCATCCATCATGCATGTAGGTGTGGTGTTCCACCCGAAATATTGTCACCAAGCTGACTCTTTTGCTATGAATGTGCTGTCCACATTTATGAGGGCAACGGGTAAAAAGGTGTCTTTACCCCTGGGACGACAGCAGGAGAGGGAGCAGAGGCGGTGCTCCCAGTCTCAGCCCACGACCACAGTTTACAGGGATTGTAGGACACTGCTGAATTGGATCTCTATCAGGAGGCAAATTTCTTCTGTTCTAGAAGCGCGAGCACCCAGTTAGGACATTTTTGAGCCAAAACCCATCTGAAGCAGCCTGTCACATTGAGGAGGAGCTGTCCCTGGGCTTCCTTTAAGCCTGTGACAGTAATACAAAGCCCTGAAATGGCTTTCCAGCTTGCATTCAAAGTTTTTTGGCTCAAGCTGATTCAACTTCAAAGGCAGGGAAATCCACAAAATTTCTAAATCTCCTCAGCTTATTTCTAAACACAGACTCGACATGTTACAAAGTGCTTCCTGTCTGTTGGACACATACCCCCACTATTAAGCGAGTGCTAATATCACAAATTGAATCCTCTGGAATAACTCCAGACTGCCTAGAAAACATGACCCAGACTTGAAATAAACCCCTTAAAACCAGAAACAACGCTTCTCGCAAGCACAAATCATGTGGGTTTTAGTGCTTTCCAAAATGAATCTCAGCTCTAGGCTGGAGCTGGCCTTACACATCATTCCCATTCCATAGCCTAAATTTCTCTGCACGTTGCTAAAAAATTCTGCCTTGCTGCTTGGCTGTATCTTCAACCTTATAAAGTGCACGTTGTCCATCTGTGGAAACTCTTGTAAAGCTAAGTGACTTCTGAAGGGAAGGATAGGAGTAGGATAGAGCCCGTGTGTACAGCTCTGAGCAGATCTTGATGTAAAATAACCCCCTTTTACCCTAATCCTGCCTCACTAGTCCATATTTTAGTCCCATTTTAATTCCATTTGTTGTGTCCACGTCGGCTGAATTTAGCATCACTGTATTCTTTATTATTGTCATAACACCTAATCCTGCCCGCGGCTCCATTGTGCTGAGGGCAGCCTAAGGAGGTTGTCTCTGCCCCAGGGAGCCTCGTTATTCAAACGCAAGACAAGAGGCAGCAGACGGCCATAGGCAGGTGGACATGAGCAAACACTGGCTTGTGGTGTCTGCACATCAGACATGTCATTTTACAGCCCATGGTCTGGTAGTTACGCTCTGTTCAAACTTTTCACAGCAATGGGCAAAAATACACTGCCTTCTCATTTTTAGCAATAGAAACCAATGAGGAGTGTGCAGGAAAGGAGGGGCAGATCATAGCAGACTTCTGTGTTCCATTTCCATCAAGTATGTAAAGCCAGTGCTAAGGTCTCCTCATCCCCACCAGTGTCCAAGTGTGGTTGCTGGAGAAGGTGCCCACACACCTGCTGACCTGTGTATCCTGCAAAGGTGGCAGAGCCATGAGAAGGTAAAAAGGCTTCCATGAGGAGGTTAACTGAGTTATCTCCTTTGCTGAGCCACTTGCAGAGCTGTGGGAAATGACTGGTCTGTAGCTCCCTGCTTTTGGCATGGCTCTGTGTTTGTCTTTCCTCCACATGGTCAAAGGGTTCCTGGCCAGCTGGAGCAGTGGGGTGAGTGGAGCAGAGGGGCTTTCACCGCTCTCCCCGTGGGATGGCCACAATCAGCTTGCAAGTGTCCCACAAGAAAAAACCAAAATCTCTCAGAGACTTCAGAACAAGCAAAATCTTGCAGTTCCTTTACAATGTCCCCATACCACTTTCTTCTCCAACAGACCCTATATAGGAACAGTAACATAAACCCTGACCCTCACAGGACAGAGAGTAACATAGAATCATAGAACTGTCTAGGTTGGAAGGAACCTTGAATGTCATGGTGGGGCACTCTGGCTGGCCAGGGACAAGCCTCCAGGACTGCTTTGCTCTGCTCAACAGGGGAGTTTCAGGGAAGATCTATTCCCCCTTGGTGTGAACCCTCCAGACTACTCGGTATCTAGCAGCTCCTGGGATGCTGTTTCTGGCTCATTTTTTAGACAATATGGGTGCTCTTTTGAAAAGACACCAAATTTGAGCCTGCAGTGGGAAGCAATGAAATTTTTACAAATCATTTCTAGCAGGGGTGAGCCAGAAGGGAAGATGTTTGCAGCAGTTCAGGGAGAAATTGCAGTGCATTTTCTGTTTCACATCCCCTTTCATCCTCTCCTTTCCATCCTTCCTAGTGCAGTTATCTGATATCTATTAGAGCTGAGTTTGTCAACTCTTCACCTGGGAAACATTGGCAGGGTTTTTTTCCACTGCTTCATAGTTTATTTCCACAACCTGGAAGGAAATTAACAGCTTTTAGAGCTCCACTGTCCTGTCAAAATGGTTGAAACTGGCCAATAAGTTCTAAAGTTATCAGTAGCAGATAGTGGCAGACACACTCACAAAGCCTGATCCTATAAGCCTTATTTTACTAGGGAGACAGTCTAAAAACAGCTGTAGCCTGAAGGACAACCTTTTCAGGTTGTCCTACCCAGGACAACCTTTTCAGTCTGAACAGCCACTGATAGATCCACCTAACACCCAAAGTAACATCTCCTGCTCCATCTGTAGCAATTTGGAGGCAAGATGTGTTCACGTGGTTTTCAGGGCAGTGTTGAAGCTGCTGAAGTGGACCCCATACTGATAACCACTCTTTTGCCTGCCATGCAAGCAGCGATGGGCATTTGTGGGAGGCAGGTTTTTCTGGATGGATCTGCCTGGAAGGGCAGGCAGGTTTTGTTGGGAGATGGAAATAGAAATGGGCTACATGGTCTAGATGAGAGAAGGCTTCCTTTGTGAGCGAGAGTGGCTACAGGTGCAGAGGCGCCGTGTGCTTGTGACTTAAGAACCACTATCCATTATTATTTATGATTAAATGTCCATCTGTCAAATTAAAATGCCTTCTTTTGAAGTTACACATCGCAGAAGAATAAGAGCGAAGCCACAGACATCTCTGTACAATGTTTTTTTGTCCATCATTCTCTGAAGCCTATTGAAGCAGAAAACACATTTGCATCACAAAGGACGCAATGTCTTTGTGTCTCAGTGCAGTGTCTCAGACCTGAACAACCTTCCCTTCTAATGATGGTCAAGTAAAAACGCTGGTCCAAATTAATCTGTGGTGTGACTTCTGTTACTTCAGAGGAGTTACAGCCAGAATAAAGGCACCCCACTAATCTCTTCTTCGAGACAGGTCTTCGCTTTGAGTGCAGCCTGTTGCACCAAGTCAGCTACAGAAAGGACACTGGCAGAAAGTCCCCAAGGACCTGATTCTTCTTATCCTCCTCATGGTGCAAGTCAGGCCTGACATGGATTAGCTGAATTAAGATAAGATAAAACTTGGGGTGAAAGAGGGGTAAAATCATGGAGTTTCTACTCATCAAGCCCACCTCCAGTATATTGATTTGGAGGCTGGAGCATGCTCCTCTGCTCCCAGTGTTCAAACCCCAAAGAAATGTGGCAATGCCAGCTCACCTGTCTTTAAAGAAAAAAATTTCAAGGGATCAGATGTTTTCCAAACCTTTGTGTGACCCCCACCAAAGGCCTGGATCCACCTAAGTCAGCGATTTGTAACACAGGTTTGATTTTCTTGCTTTCACGTTCATTCTCTAAGGCCACATAGCATAGGCAAGGCTGCCCTGCCCTGCTCACTCTTCTTCTGCTGACGGGGTCTTGTCTCTTTCCCATTAAGAAGTGCTGTCTCCTCCTCTGCCTCCTGGGGCACAGACCTCGGTGAAAAACCTGAAAAGCCCTGCCTGCAAGGGGAGCACAAAGGTACAAGCATCTGCATTGATGCCACCAAGTGAGCGAGCAATTAAAGTGCTCCTCGTCAGAAAAGAGCCTCTGCAGACTGTGGACCCGGTTTCTGACAGCAGCAGCTGACGGACAATGCTCCCATTCAGCCGCCGGCAGGTCCCCAGTGCTCACAGGACATGCTGGCCTTCGGCTTAATTCAGTGTGTAATGGATAAATCACACGGAGGCTTTGCTCCCTGCGCTCGCCCCCACTGGGAAGCGCAGCACTGGGGGAGCCTGAGCAGCCTGTGCCATGTTTTCAGCCCCCTGCTTTAAAGGAGGCCATTTCACCCGCCGGAGTTTCTAGCTGCCGTTCCTTGAAGCCTTGTGTCTCTTTCCTACTGGTTTTATCAGGTTGCCTTTTCTCAGTTTCCTCCTCTGCCCATTCCAGGGTAGTTCCTGACACCTGCAGCCCCGTCCCTCCCCGTGGTATCAGTGCCACTGTCCTCAGTGGTACCTGAGCATCACCTCCAGCACACTGCAGCACAACAGGCAGCAGGGAGGGCACTGGGGACAGACTCACTCCACCCCTTCACCCCACAATGTGGGCTGGAGGTTGGGGGCTTGATTTCGATTTAATCAGGTGTAATTTCTGTTTGGAAGATAAGGGGTGGAAAACCAGGTGAGACAGTGAAAGTGG
This sequence comes from Gallinago undulata, assembly GCA_026546715.1. Taxonomy (NCBI): domain Eukaryota; kingdom Metazoa; phylum Chordata; class Aves; order Charadriiformes; family Scolopacidae; genus Gallinago; species Gallinago undulata. Next base: position 43,361,546 of record JAOTQQ010000023.1, read on the forward strand.
GGGATTATGGTTTGAGGGAGCATAGTACGTGACTCAGAGGGAGAGGATAGTTTGGATGCAGACAGAGCAGAAAACAGGGGGTGATGGCTAAATACTTCT
>JAOTQQ010000023.1:43361744-43429467 GCA_026546715.1 Gallinago undulata
AGCCCCGTCCCTCCCCGTGGTATCAGTGCCACTGTCCTCAGTGGTACCTGAGCATCACCTCCAGCACACTGCAGCACGACAGGCAGCAGGGAGGGCACTGGGGACAGACTCACTCCACCCCTTCACCCCACAATGTGGACTGGAGGTTGGGGGCTTGATTTCGATTTAATCAGGCGTAATTTCTGTTTGGAAGATAAGGGGTGGAAAACCAGGTGAGACAGTGAAAGTGGGGGATTATGGTTTGAGGGAGCGTAGTACGTGACTCAGAGGGAGAGGATAGTTTGGATGCAGACAGAGCAGAAAACAGGGGGTGATGGCTAAATACTTCTTGCTCCCTCCAAAATTTTCTGAGCCAGTTTGATCGGGAACACACTAAGAAAATCCCATTTTGTTTCTGTTCCCATCTTGCCCTTTGACTGACCCCAGCAAGGAAAGCTGTGTCCACACCATACCCTGCAGGCAAACCTCTGGCACACTCAGAGCAGGAGGGACACGCACAAGCTCTGGCTTAAGCTGTGTGACACCGTGAGCACAGTGCTCGGCCAAACTAGCCCAAGCTGCCCCTCAGCAGGGTTTGTGCAGCACGGGTGATGCCGTCACCATTCCATGCAAGCAAGTACCATCCCTGTGCTCTCCGTCTCCAGCAGGAAAGAAGCCTTTGCCAGTATGGGAGAGAAACTGCAGCCGATGAAACTGCTCAAAGCAGGGCCAACGAGATCAGGTGGCCTAGGGCAAAGTCCAGTTGGGTTTTGAATGTCACTGAGGATGGAGCTGCCCTGGCAGCCTGCTCCTGTGCTGGGCCACTAGCATAGTGAAGAGGTTTTTCCTAATATCCATTGACTCAGGGAACAATTTAGGTCACTATGACTAATGTTATCTTATGACAGGAAGGGCACCTTTTCTTTCCTTAATGTGCGTGCCCTTGTACTTGAGGCAATATTGGCTTAACTGCTGCATGTGCCTGGAAGGGAAAGTGGGGCTCTCCATAGGTGATGCAGGGCTGCCTGAAAAATGCAGGCAAAGGTGGGTCTGTGGAGGAAAAAAAAACATGCTCCAAAAGGTCTTACAAAGCCTTCCAGCTCAAGCTTGGCTCAAGAAGTTTGAAATCTCATCAATGAATGAGGCTTAGTCTATGTGTTTAGATAGAAATCAAATAAATGTGTAGAGTTCTGGCTAAGAAACATGTTAGGAATTAATGGCTTGTAGGATTTAAAAATAGCTGTATCATTTTAATTAGTTTGGGAGTCCTTTGGTGGTCGTACTTCGTGAATGCTGCCAGGAACTGCTACGAGCAGCAGGATATGTGAATATCTTTTTCATAGAGGATTACGTGGGATTCAGTTCTGCCCATGAGGTCTCTTCATATCAGTCAGTTGAGTAATAGCAAACAAGGTGGCTTTCATCAGGGTTTGGATTTTGTTGCTCCAACGTTGTCCCCTCAAGTCCTGCCATTTGGTGGCTGCTGGGGAGCCCTGGTGATGCATTTGTGGGGGCAGCCAAGGCAATTGTAGGGCTTCCCCATGCCTGGAGCAGCCTGCAACACTGTCAAGACAGTGGTGCGACTCCCTGTGCCACAAACCTCTCTGTGCAGCATTAACGGTGATGGATATGAGCTCTGAGGACAAGGGGAGACGGCTGCACCGTTTGGAAAGGCAGAGGAGGAACTGTACTGAACGCCATGGTCAGGCTCAGCCCAGGACCCCAGGACTACAGGGCACTGTGGCAATGCCCCAGCGAGGGCAGCTGGGGCAGACTCAGCCAAGGGAGTCTTTGCAATGCACGAGATCTGACAGCTCCACGTTACCCATCCAGGCCAGTGAGTCCCGGGTGAAGATATGGCTTGGGCTTTGCAACCAACGTCTTCTCCTGTGTGAACACGATCCACAGTTTGGATTGATCCTCTTGCCATTCAGCCAGGAGCTGAAGAAACACCCATGACTGGCCCTTGGTAGGATCTCCCCAGCTGTGGACAAGCCCATACCAGAAGCTGCTTTGCTTATTTTGGAGGGTGGTGATTTCTGCATTCTCCTGCCACTGCTCAGTGAAAAAGACTGCAGGTCAGGAAATCCATTCTCCACAAGCTCTGCCAACCACGCCAAAAAAATAGCATTTCAGCAGCTAAATCAGATCCTACCCCACCCCACCCTGCCCAAGAAAGCGAGAAGTCAGGATTTGCTGCTGTAAAGCCTTCTCCACCATCACAACCCAGAGCAACTTCTTCCAATAGCTGCTGTTGGTCTTTTTCCCTCCTGAACCTAATTACCGAGATGCTCTTTGGTGGTGCGGGTCACCCTGGCTCTCCGCGCCGCACCGTCGCACAATTCCTGTGTAAACGTCAAGTTTTAGCAGCTCCCAGCCCCAACCCTTGTGCGCTGGGGGAAGCGAGCCATGGGGAGGGCGAGGGGCGGAGGGAAGGAAGGGAGGGGGCAGCCGTGGCAGTGGGGTGGGGAGGGAACAATGGCCCCCGCATATGGGACAGGTCAATAGGCTGCCATATGCTGGCTCCCTCAGCGCTCTGCGGCTTAATCCCCACTTTCCATATTGCTGTCAGTGCTGGATGCCCGCCCCCTCTGCAGTAAAGGTGGTTTATACTCTGCCGTTTAATGCGCCCTTGCTTTTAAGACGAGGAGTGCTCTCGCTTCTGTGGTACCTTATTAAGATGGAGGATAGATTAACAGGGAAAGGTTAGCTCTCCGACAGCCCCGCAAGTGAGTCCACAGCCAGCCTGGTAAAAACATGAAATTCATCTTTTCTTAGCAAAAGGCTTCAGTCATGAAGTTTAGTTTGTGGCATTCACTCTGTGAAGCGGCGGGGCCGTTGGGAAGGAGTACAGAAAGGGCTTTGTTCATGCTTCCTCGGCTTGATTTATAGGATGAAGGGGTTCTCCCTCTGCATAATATTTCATCTCTGTGTGAAGTTGTGGTACCGACGGAGCATGAAATTCCCTAGTAACCAAAAATGAGCTCTCCACTCAGTGGCTCCTTATTCCACATCCTTCCCAGTAGCACGTGGGTCCTGGCACCCTGTAAGCCAGCAAAGTAAGCAGGGGGTGCTTGTGTGGACTCTGATGGGTTCTCGTGCTTCATTCAGTGTGGCACAGGCGAGCATATGTTTCTCTGATTATAAATGAGCAGTGAGGGTAAATAGCCCTCCCCCTGGCAGCAGGCTGTGTTTGCAGCAGGACTTCAGGCCACCTACTCAAAGCAGGGCATCCTGATCCCAGGGAGCATCCCAATCCCAAACCACTCATGACGGGTGTACTCCCCTGTGTGCAGGATGCCCACTAGCCTGCTTCCCCCCCGCCCCCCCCTCCCCCCCGCCGATCACGCTGATAGCAGGTAGCCACCCGGAGGGACTGCCTGCCAGGCAGCAGCTGCACGGGTCAGTGGGCTTGCTGTGTGAGCACAGAGGGGACCTGGGGGACCCTGGTCAGAAGAGGGTTTGAAGCCCACGTGGCAGTGCTGGCTCAGCTACCCCTGCTGCTCTCACCACCACCATGCCCCTGATGCAGGGGCAATGAGGGCTCCTCCTCCTGCCCCTTCATATGACTCCCACTCCTCACCACTGCACCATCCTTTCCCCCAAACTCTCCCATGGTGCCTGCAGCAGCCCTTCCACCTTCTTGTGTTGGAGCCCTGGATTGCTCTGGTGCTCCCTGGCTACTTCCCTACAGACAACTGTGCTGTGGACAAATCTGGGGGGGAGTTCTGTTGGCCCTGGTTTTGACTCCAGGCCTGAACAGAGACAGGGCTGCTTGTTCTTCTTACCTTCTGGATGGAAAGACAGCCAGGGACAGGGATCTAACACAATCAAAGTATCCAAACCTTTAACTCGGAAGACCATTTTGGGAATACAGCTGAGGTTACTGGTTCATATATCCCCACCAAAGAAGTTCATGTTAGTGGGTCTGAAAAATGCTTTGTCAGATTAGATTGCTCCTCAGGGAGGTGTAACAAAAAGGCAGAAAAACTGTCAGCCCTTTTATTTGAAAATGAGGCTCCAAGCAAGTGCTCTGTGGTGCATTAATTAATAGGTGATGGCTGGGATTCTTCTTAAAATTACAGCCTGCCTTTCTGTTCGTGGGACAGCAGAGCAATGCTTCTCAAAAGCATGAGCACGCTTGGGTGTCTTAAATAAAAAGGTTTTTATATCAGAGAATGGGTCTTCACTATAAACCTGGATGGATACTTCCGTTCAGACAGGAATGAACCACGCTTCTAACCATGAATCCTCCCGAACTTAGTAGTTGCAGCCAGATACAGCAGTCGTTGAAACCCAAGGTGCTCAGGCTTGACCAGGAAGAAGGAGAGAGATTTGAATTGCAGGCTTGAAATTTGTTTTGAGCTGAAATTTTGCTTCCGTCCACCTCTAATCCTTAGTAATTCTTAGTATCTTCTTTTTCTCCCTTAACGTATGAACTGATGTCACTGGTTAATGGAGCAAGGAACCTGGGAACAGGGAGCCTCAGTATTACATATGTCCGTGCTGAACAACATGCGGTGCTTGACAATAAAATTATATAAGCAAAGCCTAAATGGTTCCTGGTAGCATCATATGCCCTGGGATGACCTGAATCACCTGATTCTTCATTCTCCTAGGTTATAGTTTTTGTTAGACCACAAAAAAATTTAACTGCAAAAATCTCATTAAAGATCACTGTCATTCTCTTTTCCTTTTGTTTGTTTGCCGGCTGCATCGCGGCAGCTGCTGCCCAGGTCTGTAAGCTGGAAATGCTCACAGAACTTGCACACTGCATATAAGATGACAGAAAACAGTGAAACGCCCATAATGCCATCATTAGAGGAATCGCAGGGCTCCAGTTGCTTACCCGCAGCTACAGTACACTCACATTTCTAAAACGTTGCCACTTGATGTCTTCATAATGATCCCCAGGCCTGATACCTCCCTCAAGAGAGCTGCTCTTAGGTAGCTCTTTCACAGCAGGACTTTTTTGTCTGACATCAGTCTAGAGCTAGAGGCAACATGGACGCTTTTACCACTGCTGAGGTGAGTTCCTCCATTCCTGGGCAAAATACCCCCGGGGGTGATGGGGCCTGTGCCAGGGGTGGGGTGAGCACAAGGTTCTTAGCCCAGGGGCTTGCACAACTAGCACAAGCTGCACACACACCCCCCTCTCTGTGCTGAAGGGTTGCACTGGTGCTTCTGTGGTCATGGGGAAGGGAAATTTCCTCTTACCAAGCAGATTTTTCTCTGATAGTTGCCTTCTGAGGTACACGTTTCATGTGCCTGTTTGAAGTCCAGAAAAAAATTTAATAAAATCCATTACACCTTTTTTTTTTCTTTCTTTCTTTTTTTTTTTTTCTCCCCCGTGCAAAATCAGTGCCTGTGTGCTACAACATAGAGGTCTGGCGGAGACAGCATGGGGAGAGGAAGATTACCACTTGTCATGAAAGGACCTATTACAACTTAAGTGCTGGGCAGGTGGGTAGGTGGGTGTATGTTGCTGTAGGAACCTTCCTATCAGTTTCTTAAGCTTGTATGATAAAAATCTCAGTTGTGCCTAGGGATTAACATGGGGGGTTTGTTAATCAGTCAGAGCAATGTCATATATATTCTGGTGCTTATCTTCTGCCAGTGAAAGCTGTCATTGAAGGAATACATAAAGTGAGTATAGCACACGGCAGTCACAAAACTGGCCTTTTAAACACTTAATTGAAACCTTACATGACTGCTTATTAAAAAAAAATAAATCCAGGTGGGTTGGTGACTGAAGAGTCACTGTGGGGTGGTGTAAAGGAGTAGAAGGGCTATTATATTCTTTCAAGTGGAAAAGGCAAGCTCAGAGAGGTTGGGTGACCGATTTGGGCTAGCCTGTCCCCTACAAGCTTAACTCATCTGTGACAGTCACTGACAAAACTCATCTGATGAGTGTCTTCTCACTGGCTAGAGAAGTAGTTTGACCAATTTTATTACATTTTAGCCCCAAACAATGTGAGTCAAAAAGTAAAAGGATGCTTCTAGCCTTGAAAATGGCATCTGCACTAAAATAGCCAGAGGTTTCTTGTTTTATAATCTGCAATCTCATTTTCTTAATAAAAGATTGTCAATTATTTTCTCCTTTTTTAGCTTCCAGATAAATATTCTTTCTAAGCCTCTAATTGGTTGCTGCTTTAATTTTTATTGCTTTTCTTTGTTTGTTGTTTTGAGTTTATTTGATTTACAAATAAAATTATTAGAAAGAAGCCTTACATGATTCTATCTTTAGCAACATTAGGAAAATATCTAAACTGTATGAAAAATGTGTGCTGTAAGCAATCAGAATGATCCTTTTTCAACAGAAATTCTCTTCTTTTTTTTTGTGTTTCTGGAGCTGACTCTCTAAATTCATGGGGCACACTATGGTTTTGCTTGGTTTTAGTAACACGATTGGCAAGACTGGAGCCAGGTTCCTGCTGTTCCTCTTGATCAGAAGAAAGAGTCTGATGTTATTGGGACCATCCTGGGACAGCATGAGAACATGAAGAGATTTGAGTTTTAGTGCACAGCTGCCAAATTGGAAATTTCTGTCTCTGGGGTGAGTTTACGAAACACCAGGGGTGAGTGTGAGGGTGGAAGGGAGAGCTCGTTGCAACTGCTCAGCCAGTGCCATAGGGAGCTTCAGCCTTCCCCACCTGCCTTCAAAGTCAGCACCATTTTCAGTGGTGGATGGAAAGGGATATTCTCCCGTTTTGGCTGTGGACAGAATAAATGAGAAATGCTACAGGATTTCTTTAATTGATGCCTGGTTAATTCACCCCAAACCAAGAGGTTAGCCCAAATGAGAACTCCATAAGCCATTGTCCCTTTACAATGTACGTACAAAGAGCTGTGGGTAAATCATCTAGAAGTACTACCAACCTGAAGCCAGACCCTGGGAAAGATTGGTCCTGGAAACAAAACCTACTCTTCTCTTCCTTGATCTCCTCTTGAACACTCACACTCATTGATTTGAGCGAGGGTAGACTCATTTTCCAGGAAAAAATCAGCCAAACTGTGGTTTTTCATCCAAGACCTGCGAAACTGGCAGTGTGGCTTTGTAGCAGAGTAAGGCTAGGTCTTACTTTTCCTTGAGAACTTTCAAGCAAAAATTCTTCTTTGTTGTTTTGGTTTGAACCTGAAGCTCCAAGTGACAAGTAAGAACATCGCAGCCAATATGACCCACTTTCAAAGTAAGGGAAATTTCTGTGCGGAGCCCTGGAAATGAAGAAAAGCAAGTCTTGCAGAGCCTTACAGATGTCAGAACAAGGATAAAACGATGACAAATTCAGTTAATAGTGTTCTTCCTCTATTAACCTACTGTGACAGAGAAGACTTTCATGAGGTAAACAAAATGTCTTAAAAAGTAATAAAATAACTCCCCTCTTCATGAAGAATTTCACAGAAAGCACTATCCTAAAAAAAATTTTCAAGAAAAAACCTATTACTATGCAAAACATTCTTTAAGATGTTTGCTTGTATGTTTGTAAGTATTACATTTCAGGGTGATTGAAATTAAAAAAAAATGAAGGGTCAGTGGTAATGTCCAGGCTTAGCCACGTTACCTCACGCTTTCTTTGTGTAAGACTGCTGCGACCGCATCAGTCCCTGCCGTTCCCTGAGGTGGTATTTGCAGGTTTTCTCATGCTCTCAGTTGTAGGCAGGTTTTTGCGTTGCCGTGGCAGGGTGCCAGCTTGTTGTCAGTGAGGCCTATTAGATCATTAGCCAGCATCATAGCCTTTCACAGAGCCCTGCAGTGCTCCTGAAGTGATAAAATCCTGGTTCCCTGGTGAATTTTTGAGAAATGTTTATAGTGGCACTTGTTAAATTTAAATGTCTATTAATGGTCCTACTAAAATATCTCTATCTTTTTTTTTTTTTTTTTCTGGTAAGCATGCTGTATGCAGTCATTTACCCTCTTTCTGGGTAAAAAGGTGGGGTGTGGGAAATGCCTGTATGTTTGTAATTATTGATTACTTTGAAATAAAATTCCTTGTCTTCCCCCCCCCCAAAGGAATGGGCACAGGAAAAGCTACAAGGATTAGTTTTTAATATTTGATTTAAGTTCTTTTAAAAGATGCAGGGTTTGGAAAACATTGCTCTGTGAAATAATGAATTTCTGTGGTTATATAAAACCACAACAAATAGTCACAAATGACTGGAAAATAGGTCTTACTCAGGTTTTGCTCAAGCAGAGCAATTGATAACTGAAGAAGTGTTAGGGGGAGGAGTGAAATGAGGAGGCTTGGGGCTTTTTTCTCTCCTGTCATCTCTAAGTTATTAAAGTTAAAGGATTTTCATACTCCATTGCTTGTGTCTTTCATGCCATTAACTCTGCATTTTATTTTTTTGGGCTCTAGTCTTGCCAACACTAAAGCAGATGCTTAATGTAACAGTACAGTAATTCCTGTGGCTTTTCACTGAATCCTCCCCAATTTTTTGGCATCCTTCCTGATTCACCAACCCTAGGAGCGGGCACGGTGCTTCTGCAGCAGCTGAAGCATTGATTCCCTCTCGCTTGCTGGTTCCCTGGTTTGTATCCCAGGGCAGCGTTGACTTCCCCGGCTGCAGCGTGGCACCGGGATCTGCCTTTCTATTAACCATGCAGCTGGACCTTCCGCTGCTCTCCTGTTTTTTCAGAAAGGACCTGACCCGTCTGTGTGCCTGCACTCTCCGACCCAAGGTGAGCACTGTAAAATCCATGTCTTGTTGGCTGGCATTGTGTGCCCAGGGAATCAAATCACTCCAGATGACTAACACACCTGATTTAATGCTTATCACTTTCTTTTGATCATCTTCAGGCTTTGCCGGTGGTGTATCTTCCAGCTCATTCATAGAAATATTAAATAAGCCCCCTGCCACTCTTTGCAAGGAAACTTGCCAGAAATGCATCACTTTCTAATGCCGTGCACGCTTTCACTTCCCCATCCACCATTTCATTTCAAGATCTCTCATTTAGCTAGCTTCCAAGTCAATCAATAAGTGTCACAGTGATTTTCTTCACTCCTCACATTTCTAAGCCCAAATGTTGTATATCATCAACTGGGAAGCCGCCCGGGTGCTGAAGTATATGGTAATAAATTAGCTGCTGCCTCTACCAGTCACACTAGTAATGTCATGGGAAAAAAAGGGTATCCGATTCATTTCACAAAACTCCTTGCCTTAATTCTTAAAAATCATAGGAAATGTTGGCAGGACATCATGTATTCCAACCTCCTGCTTGAAGAAAAACCTCATCAACACCAGGTCAGTCAGGCATGGCTTTGTCAACAAAGCTAGAAGACCTCCAAGGGTGGTGATTCAGCAGCCTCCCCAGGCACCTCTTTCAGGGCTGCCCTACCCCTCCTCCAGCCTAATGTCCAACCCCAGCCACTCCTAAGCCACATTTTGTGTCCATTGCCCCTTGCTGTGTCATCTGGCACTACTTTATAACCATCTTTCGGATAGCTATAGTCAGCTATTAGGTTACCCCCCACACTGCACTAAGCAAGCCCAGTCCCCTCATGGTCCCCTTGCCCTGGGCACGTCCCCTCAGCCCAGATCATCACCATGTCCCTCCACTGGACTCACCCCAGTTTCTCCACATCCCTGTTGAACTGGGAGTCCCCAGACGGGATGCAGTATTCAAGATCTGACCTCACTAGTGCTGGACACAAGGGGATAATCGACCTCTTGGTCAATTGACCGCGTACCTCTGAATGCAACCCAGAGCAATGAGACCACACTGTTGGCTCTTTAGGGGGCTGGCATCCAATGCAACCCTGAGGTCCTTTTCAGCAGGGCTGCTACTAAATCATAACAGTACTCCTCTCTAATTCATTGCTAAGCATTTCCTGCCCCAGCCAACTCTTGCTACCCATTGTTGTGAGCTGAAATGTTGCAATTGCCTGGCTTGCCTAATGTACCCCTTTGCAAATCTGATAGAATACTAATTTCCTCCTGGTCCTCTGGAAATGTCCCCATAAAGATCCATAGGATGTAGCATAGCCAACACAGAGTCTTGGATGCAATCAGTTCCTATCTGCTGGTTCAAAAATAGCTACTTTTTAGTCGACGTCTGTTAACATTTTCTCATTGCCAGGCCATAAGAAGTATTTTACAGTCGTACTCCCCACTATGTCTAGTATCATGAGAAAAGTTTTGAGTGTCTTCCCAGAGTGTTACTGATAAGTAGTGCCTAACACTACTGCGTTACTACCTTTTGCTCCTTATTTAAACCTCACTCCTTCTTTTCCTTCACTTCTACCACGAACACAGGATAAATTTTCTTTTACCTTCTGTGATAACTTCCTATTCATATTTGTGTTCATCATGTTCGTCTTTCTCCTAATCTAATATTTATTTTGTATACCTGCCTTCACCAGTCTTCTTGTTCAAGCTTTTTTTTCCTTCTTTTCTTTGAATTAGTGCCTGCGTCTGTCTTTACCGTAGGGCAGGGCGGCTGGGTTGCAGGAAGGGTGTTGCAGCACCCTGCCAGTGCCAGTTGCACAGGAAGGGTCATGTGCAGATAGAATATTGGTTTTGTTTCAATACTTGCATGTTTACTACTATAAGGATCTCTTACTGTGCAAACCAACTACAGCTTGACACTGAAACTATCTGACAATAGGCTTGGTCCTTCTCCCTGTGTTTCGCTATAAAGCAAGAGTAATTGCAGTGTTCTTGCTGCAGTGATGCAAGACTGAGGCTGAGAGAGACATTTCTATTTTAGATAGAAATCTAAATCAGATCTGTGAGATCCTGAAGCACTTGGCTTCTGCTGGGGATAAAACACATCATCCTGGTGTTCAGTGTTGTTCCTCACTGCGTTGCGGGGAAAGCTAGGGTACACAATGTGTTGACTTCCCTCCCTTAAGCTGGATCCATGACCTGCTGAAACCCAGGGAGTCTCCTCTCGTGCCTCAACAGGCTTTGCATCTGGCCTTGTGCATTGCACTCTGCTGACCTCCCAGCAACTGAGTTTAATCCAGCTGAAGGTTCAAAACCCATGGTGGCAACCCTCTATGACAGCAGGCTGAGCATCTCAGAAGAGGAAGAACATGTGCTAGATATGACTCTGCTGTCACCTGGTCTGAGGACAGTGAATTTATGGACAGCACTATCCCATGAGCTCTGGATGACTGCATCTAAGAAATACAGCATCAAAATATGAGCACTGTGAGCAGGACGGGGGGAAGGTTTGCAGCAATAATGGGACTTAGCAGCAGTAAAAGCACATCAGAGCCATAGATCATAGGATTTTGGGGCAATAGTCTTGGCCTCCCTGGAGCCAAGCCAAGCAGAGTGCAGGGTCTGTAATCACAGCCTGTAGTTATGAAGGTACAGCACCACACTGCTCTTGCCTGAAGAAGGGGGAATCCCCACGGCATTGCTTGTCCATTGTGATGGGCTCAGTGTGTTACTTGCCCGTTATTCCTTTCCTACTGGAAACAAATTGGATCTGCACCACTTTTGTTGTCTTTGAAATATTAAGTGGTTTATGTCCAACAGAGCTGAGCACTTAACTTTAGGGGGTTCCACTTGGCTTGCTGCCCAGCCTGGCGAATCCCTAGGGACAATCTTTAAAGGCTGCCTGAAAGAAAACAGCTTTAATGACACAATAAATAAGTCCACCCACACCATGAGGAAATGGCACTGCTCTTGGAAAGGTGACATCCATAAGGAGTTCAGCAGCTGGATTATTTCCAGGATTGACCTCTTCAGGCTTCTACCGGTTGCTGGTGGTGTAAAAACACATGAGGTATTAAATGTTTTCTTTTAATTTCTCTCCTCCCACTTCAAGGATGTGGTGACTCTGATGTGGAAGGAAAAACAAAAGAAGAAAAGACAGGCAACAAAAAAGAGAAAGAGAGTGCATTGTCATAGTTTAACCCCAAGTGACAACCAGGATCACATAGTTGTTCACTCACTCCCCACCAGTGGGGCAGGGGAGGAGAATTGGAAAAAAAGAAATCTCATGGATTGAGATAAAAAGAATTTAATAGAGCAGTAATAGAAGAGAAGATAATCATAACAATTGCTCACCACCTGATGATTGATTGCCCAGCCTGTCCTGAGCAGTGATCGTGGATTCCTGACCCCCAGCCAACCCCCATTTATATACCAAGCATGATGTCTATGGTATGGAATATTCTTTTGGTCAGCTTGTCCTGTCTATGTTCCCTCTCAGCTTCTACGGAAAGCTGAAGAAGTCCTTGACTTAATACAAGCATTGCTTAGCAACAACTAAAATAATATGCTCTATCAACATTTTTTTTTCATACTAAATTCAAAACACAGGAGCTACTAGGGAGCTGAAACCACGACATGCATAAACAGCAATAGCAAGAGTTATTCATGTAATCAAGATGAACTTCAATCAAACCCCAAGCTGCTGTAAAGTAGCACCCTAAAATGTGAAGTCCACTAGCAACAGAGGGGACCCTTACTATGGGTCCCCAGCACCATTTGTCTGCAACATGTTCCTCCATCAGACTGTCTGACCAAAATGGGAGAAGAGCCTCACCTGCACACAAGGCTTTCTAACTCTGGCAGCAGGAGGGCTGAGGAAGAAAAATTTATTTCACTGGTTACATCTAATGTGATCCATGTCTTTTTTCATCCCCTCAATCCCCTCCCAAATGCTTAAAGGAAGGAGTAATTCCTTTTCACTGTTGCTGCCAACCACAGTAAGGGATGTGCTGGGCAAACGTCCCCAGTCGCAGGGTACTAAGCACATGACCTTTAACACACACTGGTACCCAGACTCAAATTTTCCCCAAGTTTTGGAATAAAGTAGGATTTGGCATTTTAATTTACATCAGTTTTATAGCTTCATCTGAGAGCTGAAATAGGAGAACCAGACTCAACACAGCGATGTAGAAGCCTTGTCACCTAGATTTTGAATCTGAACTGAGGAAACATAGATGCCTGAATCACTTCTGAAAATGAGATAATGGGCCTCAGGTGGTGCACTTCTGCACCCCTTTACCTGGAAGGAGTAGTGATGGAGGGACACAGCCTTCCGCACTGCTCATGGAAGCCCAACCACCCTCATGTTAAAGAACAAGTAATGTCTAACTAGCCTAAAATGGGTGTTTTGTACACTCACTCCAGCTGTATGCCAATTCCTGCAATACAAATACCCTGAAGGACATTTTTGCATCATGCTCTGACTTTTTTAGATACCAGCTGCTCCTTTTTATTATTTATAGGGACAAGCTCTATTCTCGAGTGTTGTGAGTTGGTTTTGCCTCTTACAAGCTTGCCAAATGCTTCCCATTCCAGGAGCCTGATTTGAGGTATTTATCAGTGTTGCCAACACTTCACCTTACGGGCTGAAAGTTTGCATTCCTGGGGGTTGCCCTAGACTGAATTTTTGGTGAAACAGGTTAGCCATACCTGAGGAGACTAGGGACTAATGGCAGTGTTGACAAAAATCTGATGGCATTTTCTTCTAAACACCCCCAAGTGCTCTTGTGGTTTGGAGCAAGGACTTGAAAGCACTCAAAAAATGAGGAAGCGAGGCAGCAACTGCAAAATGTTTGGCTGGAGTGGTGTGTTTAAAGTCTCTAAGGTGCTGAGCGGGAAGGACTCGTTACCCAGGGCAGCACTCAGCCACTCAGCGCCATGACTGCTCTTCTCTTCACTAGATCTCCTCCTGCCTCCGTCCTTGCTTAACGTGTTAAGTAACATGGGGAAAAAAACCCGAAACCAACTACTGGCAAAGGAGCTGCTAAAGGAGACTCCAGGAGAGTGTCACACAAGTGTTGCTGCTTGCGTAAGTTGGAAGAACGTTTCGTTTGGAGCAAAGCCAATATAAGCCCTTCTTCTTCCCTAGTCTTCGCTCTCATCCTCACCTTTGTACCACCCCTCCAGGCTTGACACAGCCATGCCAGGAAGTGATCTGGGCTAGAAATAATCACTAGCTCCAGAAGAGATGTTTTCCATTCATCAGCTCCTCCACCCCATTGGCCTGGTGGCCATCCAGTGTTGTGCTCCTGCATCTGCAGGGCAGGCAGAGGGGCACATCCAACATCTTGGCACCTTGTAGAGGAATTGTGTTAGGTTTAGTGAAGTGAGACCATGACAGAGCTGGGGAAAGCTCATAGCCTGGTCCCTGGCTTCACTGTGACCAGTGCCTGCAGGACTCAGGAGCAGAATTTTTTAATAAAGCAAACCCTGCCAGTGGCTCATTCCGTGTTGGGTTTGCTGTTTTGCTCACTGTTGCTTGCTGCAGAGCTCTGAGGAAGTCTGAAAGGGGTGCCCCTGTTGTTGTTGGCTTCTCTCAGCTAAGCATGCTCACCTTGGCTTGTTAGCACAGGCTTCTTCTGCCCCAGTTTTCCTATGAAAAAAAAAAAAAGTGTATTGACGTGCTTGTTTTGAGAACAAACACAAAGAGCTACACAGGCTTTGCAGGCAGAGCTGAAAGAACAGGTAGATGAAAGCCTGCAAGCCACAGCGGTATCCCATGAATTGTGCCACAGAGCAAGCTTTTATTTGGCCCAGGAACAAACCTAGCCAGTCATTGTTCCAGATCACTGCCCTGGTGAGGACAAAGGCCTTGAAATGAAGAGGACCAAAAGCCTGGCATGCTACCTACTGTACCAGCTATTTTATTAACAAAGGCAACGAAACAGAAGGCTGCACCTTCAGCTCACGTAACTCAGGGTGGATCCCTTGACATCAACAGAGCAAAAGTGGTGCTGCCTGCTGAGGGCCCTTCATGCCATGGTCTGAGGGTCACCCTGTAAAGGGCTCATTCTGTGAGGTGTAGGCAGAGCTGATCCACTGACACCAGCCTTCCTTCCGCTCGGCTGCCTCCTTTCCCGGCTCATGAGCTGTTATTGCCATTAAAGGGAGAGATGCTGTCTCAGGTGGATGTAAGTCATCAGCCACTTGAATGAACCCACAATCATTTTAGATTGATCGGAGATGGTCCTTTGGGGGCAGTGGTTTTGCAAGGAGCTCTATCTGCTAAGCACTCAGCTCTAGCTCAGCAGTACATGGTATACAGGCATGCACAGGTACAAGAGACAGCTTTAATGATAGAAGCGGTGATGGTCAGGACACGCATCTCTTGATTCCTTCTTATTCCCAGCTGCTTTCTGTCAATTCCTTTTTTCCTGGGCAGCAGCTAACAACTCATCTGAAGAATATAGTTCATCCTAATGACTGCATGGCCGTGGCAAAAGGTTGCCCCACCTCTGGCGAGAAGCTTGAATTTACAGTTACCCTCCTTGGAAAGGAAAATAGGGCTTTACAGTAGAAGGATCTTAAGAATACAAAAATGATGCACAGTTTCAGGTTGGATATACCCAGCTCAGTATGCCTTTTCTGCCAATGGCCAGTAGCAGGTACCTAGAAAAATAAAAACAGCAAGACAAAGGAAGAAGAATCTCCCCCTTAGCCTGACTTTCTGGTTTCAGGCTTGAATCCGCAGCACCTCAGAAATTCTAGGTCAGGTCCCTGCCTCTGGGAATCATCTGGTCTAAGAAGAGCAAGGTCTAGATTGGTCTATGCAAGGCTCTGTCAAATCCAGTCATGAATATTTTTAGAAAGGAGAGTCCACTTCCTCATGCCCCCCTTGCTGGCCCAACCTTCCAGCCTGTTGAGAGCTCTCTGTGCATTAACTCTTCCTTAGAATCATAGAATGATACAATAGTTTGGGTTGGAAGGGACCTTTAAAGATCTGCTAGTCCAAATGCCCTGCAATGGGCAGGGTCATCTTGAACTAGATCAGGTTGCTCAGATCCCCATCCAATCTACCTTGAATGTTTCTGGGTATGGGGCATGTACCGCCTCTCTGAGCAACCTGTTCCAGTGTCTCACCACCTTCATTGTAAAAGAAATTTTTCCTAATATCTAATCTAAATCTTCCCTCTTTTTGTTTAAAACCATTACTCCTTTGTCCTACTGCTACAGGCCCCATTATATTGTCTGTCCTCATCCTTCTTATAAGGCCCCTTAAATACTGAAAGGCTGCAATAAGGTCTCCCTGGAGTCTTCCCTTCTCCAGGTTGAACAAGCCCGACTATCCGCAACAAGTAAGTCTATCCACAGTTCTTTTGCTGAGCTTGCTTAAACATTTGGCTTTGCAGCTTTGTCTGGCGGCGAGTTCCACAGTTTAAATTAAATGTTGTTCAAAAGAAGCACTTCATTTAGTTCAGGTCCTGGTATCCAATCCTTTCATTGGAGACCCTCATCCCTGTACTGTGAGAAGCAGTGAATAATTGGAGAACTCCCGTGTGCTAGGTTTTAACAACAGTTTTGGTGCCAGCATATAATTCAGTACAAAGATTTATCAACTTAAAAAAAAAAAAAATGCAGCCCAAAGGTTGAATCATAGAATCATTGAATGGTTTGGGTTGGAAGGGACTTTCCAGATCATCTAGTTCCAACTCCCCTGCCATGGGCAGGGACACCTCCCACTAGAGCAGGTTGCTGAATCTCTCCATAACTTATCCTGCCATCTCAAGGGACCTGAGGTCTGCAAGGAGACCTCTGTATTTTCACTCATGAAGCTCATAACCCATTTGAGATTTCATATGCTTGCTTGCAGAGCTCTGGTTTACAAGCAGTTAGAGGAGTGCAAACTAGTGCAAGGAAAAGCAAGGGGGATTAGGATGGATGAGGAAAAGGAGCTTTGCAGGCTAAACCCGGCATGTCCTGTTAGGCATAAAAAACACCCTCAACTCCACAAGCTTTGCAATGCAGGGAAGAGAAGCACAGACCCCATTGATTTTATAAGGAAGCAGATGAGATTATAAAAGCCATGGCTGCTAGAATCCTATTTCTAGCAATGCCTCTCTGCTTGTCTGGTGGGGTTTGGTTTTGATTTTAATCATGCTTTTCCAGAGGTTGTTTAATCACAGGGGAATAGCGGTGGCACATGAATAAAACCAAACCAAAGGAATTCACAAAGAGCCTATTGAATGATCAACTCTTGGATGGCTTTGCCAAGCCAGCGGCACTTGCTCATTCTTTCATCTGCTTTTTCTCCTTAACCGGCTCATCTTTAAGGGAATCTTCAGATGACTTATTAAAGACCTCAGCTCTAACAGCTGGGGTGACCCTCTATCTTCTTCTTCCTCCTCCCCAGCGTGTAAGAAAAGGCATTTCCACAGGAATATTACGGGTAAGATCCTGTTCCCACTCTTTGGCATGAATCACAGTGCTGCTCTCTCCAAGCAAGAGCAAACATGCGAGGTTAGTTCCTTTGAAGGTGAGCTCAGCTGAGTGCTCTACCTTTTCTTCCAACCCCCTCCAGCTTAGCTGGCCATCTTTCTGTCACTGTATGACAATGTTCTTCTATCCTGGCACACAGTGACCTTATTAATTCAGCCCTGAACAGAGGCTGCAGCCTGGACTTTTCGCTGGACTCTGTCAGAGAACTAAACAAAAATGTGGCAACCTGCCGTCACTGGGTTGTGTGCTACTTCTGAATCCCATTGTTGATGACTATCAAAAGCAAGGAGTGATGTATGAAGCACAGCTGAGAACTGTGTGTGGGGTGAGAGTCTCAAAATGAGTAAGAGGTTGGGAAACATAAATCCTATTGATTTTCAGAGGAGACATATGCTGAGCTCTTTTCATTTTAACCATATTCTTTTAACCAAATTTCCTCCTTGAGAGGATATGATGTGTCTGGCATTCTCTCTCAAGCAGCAGGAAACTGAGGCTATGTATGAGGTACAAGGAGGAAAAAACTTGTTTTCCTTTTTCTAGGCAAGGATTTCATCTCACTATGAACAGCAGTAAATTTGTCCCATGTGAACACAGTGACTGGGACCGGAGTGTCCCTTTCTGTCTTACCCGTGGTCAGCAGCTCTCTGCTGTGGAAACCTTTGTAAGCCTGACTGCATATCTCCCTCAGGCTCACAGCAGCCACCCTGTCACTGGGCTTCAGACAGATGCTTCAGCACAAAGTGTGACCTCTAAATCCCAGCTCACATCCCATGTATCTCCATGTGCTGTCTAACTAGCTTTGAGCATAAAAGCCAACCTCTGTTCACACAAATACACTAAAAATTATACTTTTTTAGGTACAGCTCCGTGATGTTGTAGACAGCAGCAGCTCCATATGCCATACAAATGCTTTGAAAAAAAAACATTGGTCCTATTAGCTTAGCATCCTTACCTGAGCTGCTCAGAGACTACTAAGCATGTAAGACCCACATAGATCAATACAATAATTTCCTTGGTCCTGATTACTCTCAACAATGTATAGGCACTCTGAAAGCTAAGCTCCAAAGTCACTTGGATTTTACCCAGAGTCACTAAAACAATCAGTGCAGAATGGTAAACAGACTGAAATGCTACGGCTCCCTGATGCAACCATTGCACATACTGTGGCTCTTAAATATAACTTTCCTGGGATGGGAGGAGCAGGAGGGAAAGTACTTGCATGGGCAGCATTGGGTGTGCAAGAGTATGCAATTGCTCTGGTGCTCTCTGCTTTTTAGGAAGCTACCCTTGATTCTTCATCATTTACAACCCTTTCCCTGCTTGCATGCCACCAGAGAGCTCCAACCTAGCCATGATGCTTTTTTTGTCTGTCTGTGCAATTATCTTCTGGTTGAACATTTCTGGCACTACTAGCAAAACCTCTCACCACCTCTTGACTTCAGCTCCTTCACCATTGTGGTGTTTGCTAAGCTTTATCCAGAACTTAGTGCATTTGGGATTTGCTAGCACTGCTCCACAGTAGAGTGCAATGCACTCTCAAGTGAAACTTAGCTTTGAAGAGAAAGAGTGAAAACCTAGGTCTGTGGAAGTTAACATGAGTTTTTCACTGGCATCAACAGGACAGGAATTTTATCCTAGTACTCTCTTCACAGGTATTTACATGGCCTCTTCCACCACTGTAATATTGGAACACCTGAGAAACTTGTGATTTCAAACATCTACAATTATGCCTGGAGCTTCATAACTGCTAAACTATTATGATACAAACAGCACCAACGGCAGACAAAGGATCGGTAGGGCTTCTGCTAGACAAGAGCATGGGGTCATCCTGCAAGAACTCTTGTATACCACAGGGCTTGGAGTTTCACACAGCCACCCCAGTACTGCACCCAATAAACAGGGTTTGATCACCCATCTCAGTGCAACAGTCAGGATTCCTGTGCTCCTCAGCCCTCAGTCCTCCTACTCTCCGGTGTAAATAGGAGTTCATTACCAGCACCTCACAGATGGACTCCAGATGAGCAAGCATAACAGTGCGATTGTGAGGGGGAATGATGACTTTTTGGAATACTTTGCATCCACGTCAACAAGCATGGGTAAGAAAGGAAAAGTTAAATTAGCTGTGTGGGGTGGGGGAGGATAACCACATTAGAGGAGCAGAAAGAAATGATTTGCTCAAGAAGAGTGGAGGCTCCATTTCTTGAGTTTTCTGAGAGGAAATTAGATGAGACAAATACATCTGAAGGGCTCCTGCTTGATTGCAAAGCAGCTCAAGTAGATGGCCCCTTTTTGTTCATCGGTTGTTTTAAGAGTTTTACTGCTACTGTAGTTAAGCAGGTGAACATCTGTTGTCCACCTGACCTACCATAAAACCTCAGCTGTCAGGAGCAGGACACACTGCACTGTGATCAAGGGGTTAAGTTTGCTTATTGTGAAGCCCAAGGGCTTTCATTTGCATCTCTCCATCCCATTTACATGCAGTTGAGCACAAGTTAAGAACAGGCTCAGCAGAACCAAATAGCACGAGTGTTTGCCAAGACAACTGGCATTGATTCTCAGACATATATGGAATAAATTACACTTTCTGTTATTATTAAGTAACTGCATTGACTTCTCACTTAGGGGCGTGGGTATGACACAGCTTTTGGTGGGTCTGTACGTAGTCCCAATGACTGTCCCTGATCTGCTGTGTAACTGTGGGCAAGGCACATTCCTTCATTGTGCTTCAGCTTTTTCACCCCTTAAATGGCAATAACAACGTTCCTCTTTCTTTGTAAAGAGCTCTGAGCACCACAGGGAAAAAGCAATCCATTATTAAAGCTAAAGAACACCAATGTGGAGTAGCACTGCCTGTCTCAGCTCTCCTCTTCCCTAGTTAATGATTAGACATCAGTTGGGAGCTTCTCTACGGCACACAGGACATATCTTTAAGGAATAAGCAACTAAGAAACCAGGACCTGATGTTGGTTATGACAGTGTGAGACAGAGGAATCATTCAAGGCTGACTCCCCGTTAATAGGAAGCAGTAAGTAAATGGCTATAGGTGATTGTAAAAGAGGTTGTGTGATACTCATAGTATTGATACTCATATTAAAAAGGGGTTGTGTGATACTCATAGTATTGATACTCATATTGATGCTCATAGTATGATGAAGCATGGCTTCATCACAATGTTATTAGCATGTAATTGTTATGTTGTAATGCAGCCAGAGTCATGACTCAGGTAGGTCTTGCCATACTGAGCTTTCTACAAATGTGTAGCTAATGCCCATGGATTCCCCGAAAGGCATCCTGAAGCATCACCTGAAGCAAAGAGGTGATGCAATTGGTGAAAGGGGAAACGGAGCAGAGCGGGGGAAGAGGATGCAAGGAGTAGGGTGTGCATAGTTCCTAGCGCCCTCCAAGGAAGCATGGCATGAAGAGAGACTGTCCCATGCCACTCAGAAGAAGGCCAGGGAGGTCATGTCACCACTGCACAAAATATGGTGGCAGCTTTCGAGCTGTATCGACTTAGCTGTGACTGCTGGATGACTGAGAGCTGAAGCACACAATGGAAAATAAAATTCCCTCACTGTTTCCAATTAGCAAGGAGCTTCAGTTGATTTCCTGAAAACAGTCATATTTAGTCAAAAAGCATAAATCTGTGCACGTGAAGCAATCTTGGCTCTGGTCAGATGCGGTCTATCAAGGACTCCTTTTCCTGCTCACCAGGGCTGGCCAGAAGGGCTGGTGGGCACCAGCTGCCCAGTGTCCAGTAGACTTGGGTGAGGTTTGTCTGCTGATAGCTCTCTGCCCTCCTGAGCTCCTGCTCCCTGGGGCCAACTCCTGGCTGAGCCCCATGCAGAGCCTTCCCTCTTCCCGTGTGGTTTTCAGGCAGATGCCAAAAGCTGAGGCAAAAGCTCATAACATGCCAATTACCCTGGCCTCAAAACCACAAATGATTGTATACAGCTGTTGGCAAATGAAACCTTGTTCCAAACATTTAATACCTAATTGAATAAACTTGTGGAGCCGGGCTCTGGGTTTGCCTGTTCCCCTGCCCTTGTGTCATCTCCCCAGCCCACTTCCAGACCCCGTGTGCTCCAGCGAGAGGGGAAGGAGGCTTGCCTTACGGCTTTCTGTCATTCAGTAAAAAAAAAAAAGAAAAAAAAAAAGAAGAAAAAAAAGTCTGCCGCACAGCATAAGTTTCAGATCTATCCATTTTCTGTCGGAGTGCTAAGAGGGTTAATTATAAAGCCCATTTCCTCTGTTTTCCCTTCACCAGATTTCTGCTAATGGACAAATAAAGCAATTCATAGTGGCTTTTGGTTCTCCAGTAAAGATGCAACAAGTGCTTCATTTAGATGTGGTGGATAGTAATTATATTTGATGGGAAAAGTGGGCAATTTTTCCTTTCTTTGTCAGATGCCTTGGATAAATTGTTTTTGTGACCTTATCTAGAACACAAAGGTCTACTCACCACTTAAAATTATAAGGCAATTCATGAAATAAACTCCTGGATCAGACAAAGAGACCAAAAGTGACTTTGCCAACAATAACTTACACCACAGAGAAGGTTGAAAAAGGTTACCATTGTCTTCTTTAGAATAACAATATCCTAAATTAAATGTACCATGTTTAATTTAAAAAAAAACCCAGAGATTATATGGTTTACTTCTAAAGAAACAGTACCGGTCTGAAACATGTGTAATGTTTCAAAGGTTATGAGAAACAGATGCCACTACCCCATCCTTTGTGAATGACATTTGAAGTTATATGCAATTTTCTCCAAATTGCCTTTTAACATGTGATTGCCTCAAACCCAACTAACTGAGCTGCGCAATATGCAAATGGGAAGCCTACTGTCGCAATCAACATCTCCCAGGGAGGGAAGTATTTCTGATCCAGCAAATGATTTTAACCCATCAGTAATGAACTGTGCTGCAAGGAGATGTTTCTCTCTCATTTAAAATCCAGGCAAAGCGAACAGCTTCTAGTCTTTTCCCCTGTTTAAGGTTGCTAGTGTTACTAAAATAATTTTAAAGGATTTTCTGGCTTAGGGCAGAAAAAGGAGTTGTGTTAAATCTTCCCAAGGGAATATATTTTTTTCAGTGCTAGCCTGATCTCTCTGGTCCAGAGAGTCAGTATTCTGACAGAAAGTAGTGCAGATTATAATCCAAATAATAGATCCCAAGAGAAGCTTCCACTCTTTATTGAAGACATCAAGAGAAAAAAAAAAAAAAAGTACTGCGTTTTATCACCGTCTAAACTCAGTTTCTGCTTTTCCAGTGGAACTGTGGCCTAACAGACAGCTCTGTTAACACTCTATATAAGTCTCCATTGGAAAGACATTAAAGACTTTGTACTCAATGTAAAAACGAACAATTCACATAGTGATGCTGATTCTTGGTTTAATTGAAATGAATTCATTATCCACACAAAAGAAAGGAAAAATGCAGTTCTTTTCCTTCAGTTCCTCTGCATTCAGGATGCTGCAGCATCCGGGGGGTTGCCTGAGTGTAGTGAGGGGCAGGATTTTGCCCTGGTGGGCTTCTGCTCTAATTCTGAAGCAATGTGAGGAATTTGTCCAAAGACCAGCTCAGCGAGGCCGGCGGAGGCTCGATGCACAGCGCATCAAGCCCCTGAACCCACCAAAACCTCTCAGTAAACTGTGACTCATTTGTTCCCCATTCTGCCCCTTGCGTGGGTGCCCAGGACGCGGCGGAGCGGGGTTCACTTGGTCACGCAGCCCTGTTGTGGCTCCTAACCTTGGGGTGTGCTCCACACCGACCGAAGCGGGCTATTATCAGCCCAGGCGGGCAACCGGGGCTGCACAAAAGCCCTTCACATGGTCAGCTGGGGATGGAGACCACCCCAGAGCCAGGAATGCCCTCTGGGCAACACCCCTGGGGACTCCAACCCCCAGTGCAGTGCACAGCCCGGGTGGCTGCAGGGGCATGAAGCAAAGCCAGGCTTCTCCTCACCAGCATGGGGACTAGTGGAGATGGGAGGTTGGACTCTTTGCAGATGGGTGTTTGCTAGGACAGGCACGAGAAGAGCCTGGGTTTGTGCAGGCAAGGAGATGGACCTGAATACAACAGCAATGGCTGGGGTAAAGTCAGCTTTGGAATGAAAGGGAATTAATGCCTGAGCTTCTTCTCTGGGCAGGCACATAAACCCATGGTTCTTTACACCTCAATTACTCCACTGATTTTAGTGGGACTGCTCACACATTAAATAAATGCAAATCTTCAAGTATTTAGTCTGAATTAAAGATTTTGCCTAGTACTATTGAAAAGGACAGGGGCAATGTGCAGCTCTGCTGCTTTGGTAACTGCATAGGCAGGGTGGAGAGGCTGTACCTTGGAAGAGAAACCAGAATGGTCCAGGAAGGGCTCTTCATCCTAGAAACCACTAGAGATCACAGAGAGAGTAAAATGGTGGATGTGGGCAAAAGCAGAGGGTGGGATGCAAAAGAGGGAGAGTAGAGGAAACAAGAGTATAACTGTGGAAGCAGGGAGTGAAAAGACGATGGGATGAGTTTGAAAGGGAAAGCTGGAAAAACACTCTGCAATCCTTCCCTCTGGGGGTTACAGTCAGTAATGTGGGCTTTTTTATAAGCCTCTGTTAGGATAAATCTTTTTTCCCTCTTGTTTGTTCCCCCTTTTAAGATCTATACCATGTTTGCATTTCCCCCCCTCCTCTCCCTTCACCATGGCTGTTCAAATCTAATTACCAGAGGTTCACTAGATTCATTAGCTTCATTCCCTCAAAACCCTGGGCTGCATGTCATCTGGATCTGATTATGTATGGCGCATTTCATTTTCCCGGCTATTCCCCTACCTGCTTTTAATCAGCATGAGATTTTTCATTTAAATGTCATTAGACTTTTGAATAAATACGTAAAGAACATTAAAAATAAATATAAAGGCTTTGTGCAAGTCAGGCACAAGGAAAGCTATGCCTGAGACCACCCATTGCAGTGTCCTTCTCTGAGGAGGCTACACCAGGTATGCCCCGAGGTGCTAATACAGCCTGCCCCGTTTTGTTAGAAGAGCGCTTTGTGAAACAGCAGACTTTTACTAGCCCCTCAAACAGTCCTCTGAGGGTGTAGATGAGATACATATGATTCTGGTGCTCAATGTTCAGCAGTGTATTTGTACTTTTCATTTCTGTGTGAGTTCAGTAACATTTCCACCAGCGATTTGCCTTGTGGCTTGCGAGGCGGCGAAGCAGACTCACACACCTGATGGCCTCTGTCAGCTCGTGGCCTTCAGCACCTTTCCATGCAAGTGAGTATTTATTATGCATGGAGAGGGGATCTAATTAACAGAAATAATTGAGCTATACTCTTTGTAGTGAAGTTAAGCATCGTTACATGCCTAATTCTCATTCTGTGACTTGTTCAGCGCTGCTTGCCTCAGTAAGGTGAAGTATTAGCTGAGCTCCCCATGGAGTGAAAGTTTCACAGTAGAAGTCTAATGGACCAGAAATATAAATAAAACACATATAACCTTCGGGATGGGTTCAAGAGAGGATTCAACATCTCTGAGAGAGATTCCTCAGACACATGGTTGATGAAGTCTCTGTGGTTGTACTTCCTGACCCTCACTGTTTCAGTCAGTTTGTATTCTGACTGTATTCTGAAGGAGAAATTTCTCCTTCACCGGTTTCTTTTAGAACTTTGGTTTCCTGAGTGTCTCTAAAGCCTGGTCTTATTTTTCTTAACCCTTTTCAATTTTTATTTTTTTTTTCTCTACTCATCCTTTTGTCTTCTACAGAGTGCCTGACATCTTCAGCTGCAAACAATTTTAGTACACAGCTCCTTTGCCATTAAACCATAGTTTGAGGCTAGCACCTCTTAGCTTAATTTGGACTTCTGCTCTGACTCACCCAGAGGTCAATTTTACCTCTCTCTTTTCCCTGAGTAGGGTATATAGTCTTCCCTGACTAAAGTCCTCATGGAGGACTCCCCCCACCTCCCCCGGATTTAGCTTCTCCTGTTTGTACTGCAGTCAGCAGCGGAGCTGGGGGAAGGCACATGTTTGAGTGAGCAGTTCAGCAAGCTTGCCTGCTTACTGTATTGACACACACAACACCATGCTTGGCAATTCCCTAGAAAGATGCTGCGCACCAGACAGAGCTCACAGCTCTCTCCTTTCCCATGTGGCACTGAGGCTCTGCCTATATTTAGAGGCAGATCTAAGTTTAGAGCTCGTTGGGGGCACTTGTCTGTAAATAAGCTAAAGTGAATCTAATTAATAGCAGGGGAAAAAAAAATCCAAAAAGTGCATTTTAAGGAACTCTTATGGAGTATTTTCAAGGGAAAAAAAAAAAGGTTACATCTCTGCTAATATGGGTCTAAACACCACTCCTGTGGCATTACACTCACTGCATCAAGGAACAGCAATGCACAATCTGAGTTATGATCCAGTGACATTGCTTTGAGTATCAGTTTATTTCAGGTAGCAAATATATTTTTAAAAGATTGCAAACTGTTTGAGGATAACTTATGATACAAGATGGAGGAAACATAAACGTTAGGAATGAATGACATGTTTTTCTCACTTGGCCCGTTAGCTCTCATCCACATGCACTTTTACTCTCCAAACTCTTTGTGTGACTGTGCCCTCGCAGAACCGGCTGTTAGTTTAGATGGGCCAAATTCAAGAAAGCTAGGGTCAATATTGCAAAGTCTCCTATTGTCTTCAGACCTTTAGTTCTTTCCTCCCCCTGGATCATTCAATCTAGAATAGCTTCTCTTCTTTTGATTTATTATCTATCCTTTCCATGTCATAAAGTGGTCCTGCTTGGAATAAAAAAAAATAAATTATTTTGGCTTAGGACTGAGGAACACCATACCCAGCAGATGTCTAGGTAATTAAAGTTCCCATGAGCAGAGTATCCTGAGGTCCTGAGCTCCTGTATAAGTGGTTCAGGAATGTTTCCTTCTTCTTTTCTTTGAGATCAGTAACAGATGCCCTCAGCAGCGTTCCTTTCGTCTTTCATGTCATGACTCCTTACCCAAAGCATCTGTGTGCTGGCCTCCTGACAGTCAAACTCTGTCTTTGTTGGCAGCTGTTTTTCATAGGTAGGAAGTCTCGTTGAGAAATGCGTAGACATTATCCACTGACTTTTACAGATGGACTGATTCCTCAGGAAGAGGATATCTGAGGGAAATCAGATCAATGGCACAATTGTATTTAATCCTGGCTTGCAAGCAGACCAGGTATATCTCAACATCTCTTTCTCTCTTTCTTCTTTTTGGTTTGTTTTTTTTTTTTGGGGGGTGGGGTGGGGGTGGGGAGAGTGTGGGAGCAGACAAGATGTGAGCAAAGCTGGCTTCTACTTGAGAAAATTAAATGCAGTATGTACTTAAACACTTAGTGAAACAGAGTAGACAGTTTGCAAAATCCCTAATGAGGCTCGTCCTAAGGAGTCCCTTCAAGTATTAGTATTAGTATTTGCTGCTGCTTTGTAAAAATGCAAAAAATTTGGTAGATTATTAGTCTTCAAGGAAATACTTGCCAGGTGTTCAGCAATCTTACATCATCACAAAGTCCATGCATAAAATTGTTTCAGCTGAATGCCACCTTAGTTCTCTTACTTGATTTATGTCCAGTTTCTCTACATTTCACTATTTCCCCCTTGCAACTGGTTTGTCATGGTAGAACCTCACCTAGATCTGAATCCTGAATTTCTGACAGAAAATTCAGATTCAGATCTAAATCCAGACTCAAACTGGGGTAATTCCTGTGTATCCTCAGTGCTTGACATCAAAGCAGAAAGATAATGACTGCCCTGACCCTGCCATGACCCAATGCAGGAGCATGACTGTCAACAATCACTGGCCACCCAGGCCTGCTTTTAGTCTCTGTTACACTGACATAGATTGGGAACCAGCCCATGGACTCAGTGAAAACCAGGTCCGCATAATTTAGTGAAATATCTTGGATTTTACTACAAGTAAATGACTGAAGAGAAAATCCAGCTCGCTATTTTCAGAGTTTTCAGAGGTTAAGTGATACCTGAGAACATGGTCTTCTTCAAGTTAAGCTCCCCATATCTGGGTTACCTCCTCCCTCCACTACTCTCTAGTAAAGATGAGACTAAGACCTGCAAGGAAAAAAGTGAACCACCAAATGAAAGCTCTCACCTCTGCAGAAATTCATGCAGTGATGGAGAAGCCAAAACAAGTGGTTTTACTGTGCCATGATCTGGTGCAGCCCATGAGTGGGGAAGGAGTCACTGACTGTGCGTAAAGAATTCTAGAAGTCTTTGCAACCCTGGGGAGTGACCATGGGAGTCAGACATGGAGGTGAAGCGTTTGGACCCAGGTTCCTCAGACTGCCATCTCTGGTTGTATAGATTCAGGATGAATTATCAAGGGGGCTTTTGTGGAGGAAAGGCAGCAAAATGCTTTGCAATGAAAGCTGAAACTGCAGCTGAAGCCTCTTCCTTGTAATGAGAAGCTATAATTCAAAGCAAGGTTTCCAAGGCACAGATATGTGTGTGTGCTATGAAGGCTCGCTGCAGTAAAGAGGAAAATGGGAACACAAAAGAGTACTTTTCCTTGCTTTAATGAAGCTAATGGCCCTTTACTTTCCACGGAGTGCCGGAGGATGCGACCATTAACTTTTTATTTGCAATTTGTATGCACCTTGCTGCACTTGTTTTTTTTTATAGTAGCAATCTCAGTGCAATATCTAGGATAGCAGGAAAAGCAGCATGGAGAGAGAGGGTCCCTGTGGTGGGAAATGATGAACTGCCTCCCTTATCTGCCAAGCTACCCCTTGCTAGTCTGCAGAAGTTGTGTACCATGGTCAGGTAGCTTGGGCACAGGATGGGTGTCAGTAATGTCCACTTCTGATGGAGCAGTGCGTGAGGTGAGCCCTCGGTCCCTTTTAGAAGTGCCCTTGCAGCCAAAGGCTGAGCAGCTTGTCTAGGTAGCAGTGCGAAGAGCATCACTTTTATTTAAACTGCTTCTTATAGAGAAGCTGTAGCAGATGGCATGGAGGGGAAGGAAAACAAAATGTGGGGAAAAAATGAGGCAGCACATCCTGTTCCCCATGAAGCCTTCCTGAAAGGAAGGAAAACTATAAAAGCAGCGTAAGTATATGACATTTCAGTATGTGCAAAAAACATATGGCTGTGGCTAATATAACTGAGGCCTTTTAATGAGTGAGAAGACATTATTTTCAAGGTACCCTGTGTGTATGTACCTATATATGTGTGTGGGATGTGAGAGAGTGTCAAACAAAAGTCTAACTGTTTCCTCAGGCACTGGCAGGTTTTCTTTTCTTTTCTTTGGTGGTAAATCTCAACACAAAGGCCACACTTCTGACTGATCCACTTTTAGAAGTCAGTAACAGCTGTGGGATAGCTTAATTGAGGGCTGGGGGCTGTGCAGCAAGAAGAGCTCCCTGTTGTTTTTGGAAGAAAGAAAAAGCTCTTCCAAGTTGTGGTGTGAGAAGGCTACGCTCAGTCCAGACCCAACTGGGGAACTCCAGCCCTTATTAAACCCAGCCATAGGGGGTTTGCTGTTTCCCTTGATGTCTCTTGTTAGTAGGGTTGTTGATGACGGTAATAGCTGGAAAATCAATTACAGCCAATATAGCAGTAGGGAAACACACAGAAACTGCTCCAAATGCAGTACTGAAAGCAGCCCTCGGGTTCAAGACAGAAGGGCAGGAGGGATGAGTGCACTGGTAAAACACAGGGTGGAACGTGGGAGACCTGAGTCCACATCCCAGCTATACCACGGGTTCCCAGTGGAAGCATGTCTGCCAGCAGCCACAGATTTCCTTTTCTGTGACCCTGGGCAGATACCACGTGCCCACCTGGGAAGGGTAATTCATCAGGGTCTGGAGGACACACTGAGATGCTTAATTAAAAAGCAGTACTGAAGTTTTGGCCAGGACAATGGTTGACTTTTTCCAGCAGCCAGAGTGAAAATCAAAACCCAGAGAAGACCCTACTGATCTCAGAAAGTTGGTTGGTTTTTTTTTTTGTGGATCAAAAGAAGTGGAAAAAAAAGTTGTATTTTGCTTGAATAAAATATTTCGTGTTGAGTCCCTGGCCATAAAGAAAACAAGAAAACAAAAGGCAACCATGCCCTCCTTTGAACCAAGAGTCTGACCATCTGACTCTAAGTAAGAGAGACCTTACTCTGCGAGGCTTGTTCGTGGACATCTGGAAGTATGATAAAGATGGGAACAGAATGAAATTTTCCTGGGTCTTCGGTCTCTCTGCCAAAAAGCTTGCCAGACATCATCTCCTGATTTTCCTCTGGTGTTCTCTTGAAGTGTCTTATGTATCTCCCTGTTTGAGTTAGAGCTATTTATAGCACAGCAGCAGGCTGGGAGGAGAATATAGCTGGGGCTACAGCAATGTCTCATGGCTCTTGCAGGGACTGTGTGGACACATGCAAAAAAAATGTATCTTGTACAATATATATTGACTCTTTCCTCCCTAAAACAGCCTCATCAATTTTAATGCTAAATGAATAAATAATAGCAAGACACTTAAGGTGTTAACGGAGCATTAATTATTGCTGAGGTTTCCATGGAAGGGTGTGTGACACCCACATTAATACCGAATGACTTTCTTCATGACTAGCATAATTACAGGGAATATTAAATGAAGCAAAAAGTGATGGGGCTCTTAGCAGTAATCTTTAGTAATTGTTCATACAGAACCTGATTTCTGATACCTTACTTGCTCAAATTGGCTAGGAAAAACACACGAGGCATGTAAAGCACAATGAATCACTCCAGTTTACATCTCTAGCTTGAGAAACTGCTTCCTCATTGCACACAGGAGAATAATAAGCGTGGCCATTTGGGTCTGGTTTAAACCTGAGGCTGTGGCAAAATGTGTCAGAAAAAGAGAGTGCTACTTTCCATTTCTGTTTGGAAAGTAGGCTGTTTGGGTTTTTTTTTTCCATATCAGGAGTAACAGCAAACATGACTTCATGAATAAAAGCAAGGACGGGAACCTAAATTCACCCGCCCATTCGCACTTGCTGGGAAGTCAGAGTTTTACAGCCAGGGAGGGCTCCGGGTGAGCAGCTGGTAGGTTTGGAGTCTTTTCTTGCATTTGTGTGGAAGGAGCTGCAAGAAAGTGAGGACGGTGCGAAGTCCTGGTGCTTGAAGCGCTTTGAAGGTATTTGGAATGACAAGCTTTTTTCTGAGGAAAGAGTCTGGCCCCAAAGACAACTCTGGCATCCACCAGAGCTGATGGAAAGAGTGCTTTTGTATTTATCTTTGAAGCAGGAAAGGGATTCAGTCCCTAGGAAAACACAGGCAGTGCTCACCCCTGGGTGAGGGGGTTGTAGGGCTGGGGCTCCCCATGTCCTCTCCCTGTAGAAGGAGGTCTGGCAGCCCGGGAGGCAAGGGCAGCAGTCTTTGGGAGACACTGGGAGTCCGGGTCAGCAGAACCCAGACTGCAGAAATGCCCAAAGCAGGGTTGCAGCTCTGGGGCTTTGAATTGTATACGGGTGGGAGGCTGGGAGAAAAGAGAGGCTCTGGTGGCCATGCTGAGGTCCTGGGGTGTTTTCCAGGGTGTGCCCTGTTGTACAACCCCTTAGCACCACACTGGGTTTAATTATCTGAGGCAAAGAATTGAGCTAGGAGCATGAAAGCAGAATAAAGAGGCTTACAGCTACCTGTGAGAAAATATCCTCACTCATGAACTTTGAATTTACTTGAAACTGAAACTTGAGCCTGGATTTCAGCATCAGGATTGACTGCTGAGTGTTCCCACTGAATACCCTTTGATGAGCTGCGGTGCAGAGCTCACTGGCATTTCTGCATGGCTGATTCCCTAACTCACGTGGCATTACTTCAGTGCATGACTGACTGCCTCAGAAACTGCCCTCCCTCTGCCTAAAGTGACTTGAAGTAACTTGCCAATGTGGTTTAACTTTTGGATTAACCGAGTTCTAGATGTGCCTGAAATGTTCCTGCATGTAGAAATCCCTCTGTGAAAGGGCATGTGAAAGGTGAGCGAGATGCGGGGGAGACTTGTATTTCTTTCATACTTTCTTCTCTAATTAGAAGTGTGAGTTGGTTGCTGTGTCCCTTTATTCTATTTCTATAGACTCTTTGGAAGCCCCATTGTATTTGAGTGCCTGTTAATTTCCTCAACAGACTAGTTCAACTCGCTCTGCTGACATGTAGTTAATTATGTTTCAGTTAACTCATTTTCCTGGATGATGCTCAACCACTGTCTGTAAATTAAATAGCTGTCTAGCTAATCAAAAGTTTCTGAGCGTGATCTCCTCTACGTGTGCAGGCACTCGCTGGTCTGGCACTCTGCTTGAGGTCCTGGCTGGAGCTGTGGAAGACAGATGTATGCAAGTGAAACATAAGCAGGAAGAATCTAAGTGGACCCTGAACCTTCTGAAACTCCAAAATCTTTCTGCAATTAAACTAATTAAGTGGCTATGCCTGGGAGCACTTGATTAGAAATGGCTAGCCTATGGCAGCTAAATGAGCTCTTACAGGAGACAGAGACATTTGCACAAGGCCGTCAGCAAATATCTTCTCTCTGCTCATGGTCATGTCCTTCCTTCGGCTGCTCGTTTGGGTTCAAAGCAGGCCCAAGTGCCCACATCTCACAGAAGTGTCCCGTTTTTCCTGAGTGAATCCAGTAAAGTATTTGAGAATGTTAAGTGTCCAGTGCTTTCACACTGGCTGTGTGCAAGGCAGGTTTATAGTATCACAGCTGCCTCTTCCCCATCCACCCACAGAAGCGATCTCTTCCAGAGGGAGGTCACAGCAGGACCCATCACCACCTAATTAACTGTGAACTCTTGTGGAAAGAAAGTGTAGAATTAATCAAACTGTGAGAAATGAATGTTAACTGGTCACTTTCATTGAAATATGGGACCAGACTTTGGTTTGGATCAACTTGATCAGCAGCTACGGAGTTACACCCTGGGTAAATTTGCTTCAGGTATTACAACGGGCGTGCAATTCCTCTTTGGACAAAGTGACTGGACTGCAGCCTGCTGCTGGGCACTGATGGGACGCTGCAGGTGACATTTCAGAGCCCTTTTTCCCAGCCTCCACAACCCTGACAATCCGCTGGCTGGCAATCCCTCGCTATCACAAAATGGAATCCATGAATAAAGCGAAGGCAAGCACTCTGAGCCTTGCACGCCAGGAACATCTGAGGTGAGGTGCCTGAGAGGCAAACAGCTTACATGGCGAATGGCTAATAAAAATAAACTCACTTGCATACAGAATTCCAGAGTTACTTCACAATATCCCATATATTCCCCTTCATTTGGTTGTCTGGGACACGTGTAAAGCAGACTTGTAAATCTTCTGTTTCAGGAAGCGTGGGTCTTTGTTTTTAATGGGAGAACTTAAGTAGACACACGATTCCTTCTAAAATTCACTGGCACCTGGGCATTTAGTTCGGGCTGCTTCATGTTCATTTTTGGTAAGTGATCTATACTTCAGCTTACAGAAAGGGCATAGCTATGGGTTCTTTTCTTCCTTCCTCCTACTCTCAAATGCTTACTTTTCCTCGTCAAGCCTAGCATGAAAGTCACTTCCATCTAAAGGTAAACTTAACTGTCTTAAAGGAGATGGGAAAAAACACCATTAACTAAAGAAGGGCTAGATTTCTTCAGCACCACTTTATTGTTGATATGTCTGAGTGACTGGTGGTTTAAGTTCTTAGAGATCTGAGGAAACCATGAGCACACCCTGGCTGATTTGCAGTAAGCAATATCCAACAAGGGCTTGCTGTACTAGTTATGTATGAAAAACAAAATTGTTGGCAGAAATAGTGGGTGGAAGGTGCACAAGGGCAGAGCATAAAAAAATAGTTTTTTGGTCCCTACTCTGCTTCAAACAGTGTTTTACAGCTTGCTCAGATATTTTGTAGTACTTGGGATCTTACATCTGGAGACCCTTTCCACACAGACATTACTGAGAACACAGATCTGGCACCTATTTGTGTCTGTAATATCACAATATTGTTTTGATCAGAACTGGATCATCCCCTAAGTGTATGTCAAGATCCAAACCACAAGTGTTTTGGTGGTGCCGATTTAGGCTTGCTAGTTAACCCATTGGGTTTGCCACTACCCATGTGTTACCTTCTGGTTTTTTATACAGTTTTGCTCAAAGACCTTCTACTGTTTTAAAGCTTCTCTCTTTTTTCTCTGGATTTTGGACATCAGTTCTGTCACCTGTGCAGGTTCTTGCCACTGCTTTCAGCATCCTAGCTTGGGGCTGGTTTGCTGTTCTGGTGCAGTTAAAACTCTGCTGTAGGGGTGTACAGGGCATGCTAAAGGTCTAGAGATGCCTTTTTACCTTCTGAGGAAATATCTTCCAGCAGATCAGTTTCTGGCCATTGTAGGCTATTGCATATGTTGTTCTATGTCCAGTTTCATGGCTACATCCCTAAATGCACTGCTCACATCTTCTGAGATAGTCTTTTTGCAACAGGCTGCATAGGCTTTTCTAATATTAGAAGGTCAAACCCGAGACAGGCTTCTCAGGAATAGGTTTCTTTTGCCAAGGGTGTCTATCTCCCCTTTGTTTCATCTCTCCCTCACTGATCCCCAGTAAACTCTCTGGGACTGGCAGTGCTTATTTGTGGAGCATGGTTGCAAGCGAACTATTTCTCTATTCTTACTACTAGCAGGAGGAATGAACAGATCTGGATGATACTGGCATCATGTTGAAATTTCTGGCAAAAGTTCCACTGATCTCAGTGGGGATCAGTCAATTTTACTTTCAAGACTTCAACATATCATTGACATAACAGTTCCAAACACAGATTTTTTGAAGAAAAGAGCGGTGGAGAAGTGAGATACAAATAAAAATAAAATACAAAATAAACTATGCATAAACCACTATGTACTTAACAATGAAATATAGCAGGATGGATTTTTCTGTAAATGAATGCATTAGCTCATGCTCTGCAGTGTCTGTGCAAGCAAAGTCCTGCTGTATGTAAATTGGATGCCTAACAACTTGTGTGGCTAGGCAAATAAGCCATATGTATGCTTACCTTGTTAATTTGTGATTAATTCATTCTTCTGGATAAAACTGCATCCTTCCTGAAATTCAGCACCTGTATAAGTCTCCTCCAAATCTTTGTCCTGAAAAATCTTAACAGTGGAATAACTCAGATGTCTGAAATTCTACATGTAATTAGTATTAAATGAAATCTAGCATTAAAGTTGTAGTTAAGAAATTAGCTAGTAATTAACACTCATTGACTGGCATCTGAAGACTGGAGGAAGGCAAATGTGATTGTAATCACATGTAAAAGGGAGGGGCCTGGGGAGGAATCTATGAAATGATGAGTCTGACACCTGTGCCAGGCAAATTGGCTCAGTCTGTGGTATGGGATAGAGTTAGTGGATACCTAGACAAAACCAGGCAAGTGATGAAGAATCAACCTGGCTTCTGAGAGGGGAGTTCTGCTTAAGAAACCTCTCAGGGTATTTTGGTAAACTAATATGTTTTGCTGGTGACAGTCTCCTTGGTTTTCCAGCAGTCTTGTCAAGAGGGTTTTTATGGAAACGAAGTAACTGGTGGGCAAGAGGTAAGGCTCTAATCCACACAAGTAATTGGCTAAACAACAGAAAAATACAGGTGGAAGTAAATGGCCATTTTCCTCAGTGGAGGAAAGTTGTGCAGGTCTGTTGCCTGTGCTAGTAATCAATGTCAGTGATCTCTGCCGTGTCTGGGTTGTTCAATGTGTTCATAAATTATCTGGAGAGGGAAGGAGATGTGAGTTAATATTTGTTGGTGACACAGAGTTATTCAAGGTATTGAAATGAAAGCAGACTGTTAGGAATTGCAAGAGAACCTAATGAAACTGACTGGTA
Organism: Gallinago undulata; assembly: GCA_026546715.1. Classification (NCBI taxonomy): domain Eukaryota; kingdom Metazoa; phylum Chordata; class Aves; order Charadriiformes; family Scolopacidae; genus Gallinago; species Gallinago undulata. Next base: position 43,396,726 of record JAOTQQ010000023.1, read on the forward strand.
ATAATAAAGCAAATCAAATTCTTGCAGATAAGTGATCTAGATTGTGAAAGAAGCAGTTTCCATCACTGTGTGAAGCGGTGTGTATATGTGTGAACCAATGTGTCTGGTGACGGGCAGACAGGCCCATGAAAAGATCAGCTCCTTCCACAGCAGCAATCAAAAGCTGATTAAATATGGAGAATTATTGGGAAATGAAGAGAACATGAAATGGGAACCCCAATGTTGCTGCCAGTGTAGGGGTCCCAGCTCACCCCTGTGCAGCTCTGGGCACCTCTCTGCAAACAGCTCCAGAGAAAGGAAAGTAGCACAAGAAAAGGTATTAATACAAGGAATGACTGGGTTGGTTAGGATTATTAAACCTCAAAAAGGTAGCGTTTAAGGGGAATATAACAAGATTTAGGAAGCTGTGAGTGTCATGGGGGAGATGGCTGGGAACCAAGAGCTCACTGTCTCTCCTGCTGCAGGTCCTAGGGCCACGCAGGCACTGTTGAGTGGAGGCAAGTGAAACAAAGGCAGCACAGCCCATCGCTTCTCTTTGTCTACTGCTAATTCACATGCAAATATATTGGCTGTCGAGACTGGGCTGTTCAAGGGGATTCTGTCACTTTTTACCCATCTGGGTTAAAATACAGCTGTAGGGTCTAGCTTTGGGCTTGCCTGTGGCAGCAGGGCAGTGCTCGCAGGGCTGCCATAGCTCCATCCTGCCTGGAGAATGGAAACAGGAGTGCTTTTTATTAGCAGCCTGCTGAAATGACTGCCCAGTGGCAAATAAAGGACCAGACTTACAAGTGGGCTGCTCAGACACCATTAGCTCCTGTCATAGTGGAGCCAAAAGAAAAAAAGTGGAAGGAGGGAATGCATTTTTCCATGCCAATTGAACAATCTCCAACAACCATTAAAATGCTTTAATCATTTAATTATTGAAATCGTTTTACCACACAGCAGAACTGTTTGCAAGTCAAAGCTTTATTTTTTCTCTTCGCAAGTCTGAATTTCATAAGTGGAAAATAACTCCCAAGTCCTCTTAGTGCTGAAGGCTGAACAGGTGATTTTACTGTAGTGATTCTACTCTTATATAGCAGGTGTGCCATCCAGTTTGAGTTGATTCTTATGTAGTTTTCCTACTTTTGAGGGAAGTCAGTCATATAGATCTTAGCACCTTGCCTGCATAGCCTAGTTAAGTGAGAGGTACATCCCAGCTGCCTGATCTGCAGGTCTGTTTATTGTGGTGACTGCTGAGCTTGCTCATGGTTCTGGAATGACAACCCTTCTATTTAGAGCAGGAATGTATCTGGTGAATGGAGAGCTATACCTTCTGGATCTTGGTGACCACATGCGTGGTCCACGAAGAGCAGAAGTTGAACTCTGCAAGCAGCAGAGGATCAGCTGAGCCGCTCGCACAGCCTGGCTCATGCCACCAAAGGCGGATGGCAGCTTGGGCTGGCGATGTAGTAGCTCAACTGCCAGCAGCAGCCTCCCACCGAGGCTGCCAGCAACACTCCAGTGCCTGAGAGCATCCCCACTCTGCTGACTTTGGCAGGGGGAGCAGCTCTGTGCCCCCCTCGTGGCTGCTGAAGCCCTGCTGACTGCTGTCCTCTGAAGGATGCTCATGCTAGAACTGCCACTTTCCTGCCTGTTCGATGGATTCACTTTTTGTTCTTTCTTTTTTTCTTTCCTCCCCCATGCATAAATCTTGTCAGCTTCAACCTAATTGCATCCTTTTCCGACAGACTGTCTCAGGAGCAATGCAAATGAGCTTTGAAATGTGGAGATCTGGTTTATATTTGTCAGTTAAGTGGCTGAGTGGCACAGACACCTAGAGCTGGCACCTGCCTCCTTGCGTTCAGATCCACCTCTGATTTCAGACCCAATGCCACTTGTAGAAGACGAGCTCCTGATGGAGGAAAAGGATGCAGCACTTCGGGCAATGTCTTGCTGGGGGTGATGGTGACCTAAATTTCTCAGACTGGGCACGGATCACAGAGGTTGTGTCCCAGTACAAGGCAGCATGGATCTGCTCTCTTCCAGGTGAGCTGGCCCAGTCTTCACCCAGGGAAGCCCCAGCCCTCCCATCTGTCTGTCTCCATCCACGTTGCGTGACTGTTTGCATCTACAGTGCTCATGTGTGCTGACTCACTGCTCCTTGAGATTTGACCCCGGAGTGTTTATGGACATGAATAGGGCAGGGAAAAGAAGTACCTTCCCTAGCAGGTTGTCTTATTCTGCCTGCAAATGCTGGAGAAAACAGGACCTTTAGTCCCTTTTGATTTTTTTAGTTTAAAAAATTCCCTCACGCTTAAACATTAGGTCCTGAAATTCAGCCTATATTTCTCTTGCACTTAATTTCATCCCCTTGTCCAAATTTCTTCATTCAAATCCATGTCAGCTTTACCCAAACTCCCAGCAGCACACAGATTAAGTTAGTCAAGTACAGAGCTGGCTCTCATACCAAATGTCTGAAATCAACCCTGTTTTCTTTCCCACACACTTCTGTCTTTTTCACTCTCTCCTTTTTTTTTTTTTTTAAAAAAACAACAAGATGGCAATAAGATGAACAGCAACACATGTATTTTAATGTTTCTGAGAAACTCTGATGAAGACCATCACGATTAATATCAGCCTAGTGGGCTGTGTAAGACCTGGCTTCCCTTCAGATCAGCCTTCTTGCTCCTGATGCCTCTCCGCCAGGGATTCCTACGGCACCAGATCAAATTAACTATCTGGGTACCCTGCAAAATGTAGCATTATGAGCAATACATGGTTGCAGCCCTAGTCCTACCTCTGGCCTTTGCTAGCTCATCCCAATGCAGAACGCAACACAGACCGGTTGGAAAAGTTTGATGTCTTTTGCTGACATAAATGTTATGGTACCTCCAGGCTGCATGACAGGTACATTAGAAATGCAAGAGCAATTTAGCTGTGCTGTGGTAGGAATCTGGGGTGGGTGACTTCAAGGCTGAAAGTGTTTGCCAGCATAGGTCTTCACATAAATTCACTGAGCTGTTCACCAGCTCTCCAGTTAAACTACCCAAACATCGAAGAAACTGCGAAGTTTGTTCCAGGTAGTTCATCGTTGTTCGTACAGAGGCGACAGGCAAGGGTTGTTAGGACACAGCAGAAAGTTCCAGCAGTCAAATGCATGTACATGTGTGGGATCAAGAGCTTAAATCTCCATGAAACTTGGAGAAAGGATAAAACTGGCATCTTGCATCTGTTGCTAGGGAGCTGGGACCATCGAGCAGGAACCTTAACAGTCTGTGCAAGGAGAGGGGACTGTAAGTGATGTACTTTCATGAACAATTTGCTCTTCTTTAAAAATCCATTGAGGACCATTAAATGCAATGACAAGTCTTATCTGAGGAAACTGAACCGTAAAGGGACAGGGAGGAGGGGAGAGTGTATTCAGGGCAAGCATCACCACATTTTCCCCTGTTCTTGTACTCTTTCTGGGCTCCTGGTTGGTCACTTAAGTCCTTATTTGTTTTTTAGGTGGAGAAGTGTAGCCAGTGTTAAGGCTGCAAACCATCCCACAGCTGGATTTGGAACCACGTGGATCATCCAGCTGTGGGGAACAGCTTGCACTTTCACATGGCAGAAACAGAGAGCTTTACTAACTCCTGGGTTAAACCCACCACTGGTAGTGGTATCTGCTCGCTTCTCCCAGGAGCAGGACGCTGATCTCTGCTCTTGGCAGGCGGCTCTCTCTAATGCCTGGGTTTGCTTATCTCTGTCCAGACAAACTTATCCCGGCTGTATCTCCACCAGAGCGAGGTGAATAACACCAGGGATGAATTTGGGTCTTGCAAATTTTCACACTGTTGCCTTTGTCAGCACTGCAATATGCAAACAAGGCTGAGATTTGGTATTGGCAGTTCTTCATATTTTGTTTCTTGTCGAGGATAAATATGTGTTGTGGAGGTCTTTATTTTCCCTATATCCCAGCTCATATTTTTGCATAGCATGTAATTAAGAAAATGTCCTGATTAATCGGAAAGAGGAATTTTTAAAATCAGCCTTTTGATTCTGTACTTCTACTGCTTATTAATTAACAAACCAATGCATACTGCCCCAGGGTATTTCCCATAGAATAACAACCAGATGAGTTATTTTGCTTCAGGCTGTTAACCTGAGCTCTGATTGCTACATCCCTGGAAAAGGCTTATACACTTTAGCCCTTTAATGATGTCAAAAAGTTGCACGGAATATCTTTTTTGTACTCCCCTGATCACTTTTCCAGAAGTACAAGGCTGATCAGCCTGATAAGGAAACGCTTTTTAAACATTTATTCATATATAGCAAATGTGTTCACTAATGCTGTGGTCTCCGGTTTCGGTGCCTAAATGGAGACTTTTGGGGGCTCATTTCCACTGAAGCTGATCATTGGCAGTGCTCAATATTGAGATGTGACATCCCATGTTGCAGCCTGCTTCTGCCCTTGCTATATGGACATCTGGGGCTGGAGATTATCCCCTGGGAATAGACACTGAAACTTTGGCGTTGCAGTGCTAGGGATGGTGACACCTAAGGTCCTCTTTGGATCAGTTCCCAGGAAACTACCCACATAAATCTGTGTTAGTCTGCCTTGTAACATGAAACAACATCTATTCCCTTTGCAGTTCCTGCAACATTGCTGTGTTGTGTTAGTTACCCCAGGCACACATAAAAAAAAAAAAATCCAAGTGTGCCTATGACTCTAATAACCGTCATGTCAGTTTTATTTGTTGCACAGAGGACAGGCTATAATAAACATAAAACAAAGAAATGAGGAAATCTTCATTACAGAATGCTTTTACTAGTGTCTTGTACTAATAAACACAGTCGTCTATTTGGAAAGATATCTTCAATGTGTTGATTTATTAGATATTATTGGTGCTGCGAACACCAGCTTCTCTGCTTTTGTAAGACAAGCAGCAGAAAGAGGGCTGCCTCACAGGAGAGCTGGGTAAAATTGGCTTGGCTTTTTCTGTAAACACTGTTTTATGCCCATCACCTGGGAGATTATTCTGAGCAATCGAGAGGTCATTGTCTCAACCTTTCTGCTTGCTTCCACCAGGCCAGATCCTAATCCTGCTTGAACTGGTAGGAATCTTCATGCTAACTTTGGTAGCATTAGAGCATGGCCAAAAGCCTTCAGGGGATTAATTGTGATGGGTCACTGGCTACTTCATGGTCACTGTGGACAAAACCTGTCCGTAAATCCAGGCTTGCTGTGGCAGGGCCTAGGTAAGCTCTGGGAAAGGTCCACAGCCTGCTCCCATCCTGTCAGGTGGGGGAAAATGCAACTGGGCAAAACCCAGCCAGCTGCAGTTCTGTTCTTCGTACGATAGCACTTGAAGCCAAGGGTTTGTTCACTGACATGTGGAAAATCTGAATGTTTTCAATTTTCCTGATTGGTTTTTAAATCTAATCAGATTTTACTCTTGAAATCAGATAACGAGGCAGCTCTGGCAACCGCTCCCTGGCTACATGATCACCAGGGTGTGAGGAACGGAACAGGGCTGACTGCTGCGTGCCGTGGTGCACCACCAAGAGCCTGTCCCCTTGGTCTGGCAGCTCGGAGACACCTCTCCTTGAAGACGGAGACCTTGCTTCAGTCACAGCAGTGTTCAAAGCTCCCTCTCCCTCACAGCTCTTGACCAGCTTCCTCAGGCTGCTTTCTATGTACTTTTGTACTTCTTTGCTTCTGAGGGCATGAGAACACCTGTGTGTGATGGTGTTGTGGGGGGTAAGAAGCAGCATTCCTGCAATTGCCCAGTGAGGACAGAGACTACTTGAGGTGATGCTCTCAAAGTGCAGTAGCTCATGTCAGGAAAGATCACTCTTTTTTGCTCTCTCTTACAATTCTACTATAAATCTGAGGAAAACCACTGCTTTTCCACAGGACCTAGCTCTAGATGCTATGTCACAGTTGCAGAGAAAAGCAAAGACGCTGTGTCTCTTGAAACTCCAGAAACCAATTGATAAGGAAGAAATCTGACAAAGACTGTTGCACAAACAGACAAGTGGACAAGCGTATGTTTGAGAGATTCTTGTTCTCCTTGCTGAGGATTGTGTTAATTTACACTGATCTGTGGGCTTGGGCACAGAGTGGGAGTGGGGGCTTGTTTTGTAGCTGCAGCAGAGCTGCTCCAGGCCTCTGTTTGGTGATGCCTCTAATTGGCGTACTCTGATGATGCCACCACAGGTCCATGCTGAGACTATTAGTGAGCGTTAACGCTGCGGGCAGGAAGCCCAGCTGGATGCAGAGTGCTCCATCTCTCGTATTGACCCATTGAGTTTCCCTTAAAAGCAGAAATAAGCAGCATTATTTCCCATCCCTGTGGCTTTTTCTAGAACTCTGATCTGGCAAATGTTATTCTTACTTGAAATCAGGGATTTAGTCAAGTCAAGTTTAGTCAAGTGGGCCAGGTCTCTTGAAGCCATTGAGTACTGTGAGCTATGCACCATGGAAGAGCAGACCAGGGTTGGGACTCATGGTTATAGCCCCCCAAAAGTCTGTTTTCATTGTCTTAAATTTTTATTCAAAAAACGTAAAACCATAATACCTGACCTCAATTTTTCCATCTGAAGCTTATGTAATGATTCCTCTAGTGCCACCAACACTTGACACTCACTCTCTCACTCTACCACACAGGGATGAGGTTCCCTTTGGTGCGCCCAGACCCCACAGGTGAGTCTGCTCCTGAATACTGCCTGCCAAGAGGAGACTGAGGTTTCCATTCTATGCCAGCTCCACTGCAGCACCTGCTCCTACAGCAACAGAGTGCTTCATAATCCTTTGCCCAAGCTGTATTTTTGCAGCTGGATTTCATTTTGCTTAATCCCTCTCTCCTTGGCAAATATTAATTGATGAAAGTTCTTCTTCCACAACCCCTAATACTCAGAGCTGATCCTGTTGAACCCTTGCCTGCTCCACTGTCCCCCCATGCACTGTGATGTTTGCTGTGTGCTGACTCCTGGTTTTGTAACACAAGGCTGCTCCACCTTGGACCTTGCTTCTGTTTAACTCACAATTAATTTCAGTAATCAGAGTTAACCCTGGCTTTAACCTTATTGCAGCTTGAAGAACTTCTGAGATAGGAAGTACGAGGCAGTGGGTAGTGGTGTTTAAAGGTGTGTTTAAATATAGTTTTTCATACCTGGGCAGTCCCAGAAAGACATGTAGCAGGTGATAACCTTGGATGCCAAACATTCTACTCTGCCGATTAAAGCACCCAGTACACCTGAGTGCCACACACGCTCCTCTCCTCCCCTGATGACTCATCTGCAGAGAAATCAGGGAAGGAAGGAGCACAGATCCATCCTCAGCCACTTATTTAAGCTGTGATTATTGCTTATGGTGCTATTATGTTTATGTGCATTACATAGCAGTTGGTGTTTCTGTTTTGTATGGTATCACTAAGGAAAGGGATAGGAGAAAAGAGGAACACTGCATGAGATGATTAGATGGGTCAAAGCCATGCATGATATGACTCACCCCAAATTCCCCCACAGCGTAACAAGCAATGTGGCCTACAGGGTTCAGAGGTGCCGGGTGGGTGACAGGATGCCAGGGTTCAGTTCCCAGGGCTGTCATTTTATGGCAAGTAACTTGTGGCAAATTACTTTAGTATCTTTCTTGTGATGCTGGCAAAGAAAGAACTAAAAATACCACATTTTCTAGAGATCCAACAACGAGAGAAATCATTGTGTAAGGGCTCAATACTATCACTGAATAAGGGATTCAACATAGTGTTTTTAAGTTCATACACTTATACATTCAGGTATACAACACTGATCACAAACAGGAGCATAAAGTGCATTTCCCTTGGGATGCTTCTTTGTGCATCACTAATGATAGCTCTGGTGTAAGGGGTAATCACATTAAATGTTCAAGTAAGAGAAAAATTTTAAAGAGTCAGATATGAGATATGAGAAGTTACTTCAAATAAACCACCCAAGTACATCTGTTTCCCTACAAATGTTATCTTAAACTTTAGTGCTGGGTTTTCTGGCAGAGAAATTAAACTTCAGATGGACTTTGAACACCCAGATACTATTTTCTTTTTGTTTGCTGATCATGACCTTCTATTATGGCAGCCTCAAGGAGTCTGAGGAGCTAGATTTTGCTCTGTTATATCAAAGTAACTCTGTTGCCTGCCGCAAGGTGACTGCTACCTTATCTGTTACCCTACCTGCTCACAAGGTGTAGCGGGCTGCCCAAGCGGTCTGTCTGTCAGTTCCAGTAACATGGTTATGGACACAGTGTTCCCAGCCCTGCAATTCACCTGCAATTCGTCCTGCAAACAGCTGGAACAAGTCGAAACCAAGCAGTATTGTTACCATATGTATTCCTTATCTTGATTTACTTTCATTGAGTAAGTTTTTAAAGGAGTTTTTAAGAACTCAAGTGCCATCAAGGATTCTAGCCAATTCCAGAAAAAACAAAGACTACAGGTAGGAAGTTATATTTTAAAGCAACATGTTTCAAATGCTGGGTTTTTTTCCCCACAGGCATTTGAACATGATATATTTTTTCCTGTCTCTTTTTTTTTTTTCCCCACTCTGAAAGCCAGGCTAAAGTACTACAGACAAAAATGAAAAGGAATAGAAAGAGTATTCCAGCAAAATCATCTGAAAGCTTTTCTGTTTTGCAGACTGCTTCTTTTAGGACCAAGAGATAATGAAGTCTTGTGGGAAAAAAATTGTTTAGTGATTTACTGTCTGATGTTCCCTGTGTCCAACAATTAACATAGCTTGAGTGCAAATATAATGATACTCAGTGGAGATGAGTTGAACACCTTTAGGGTCTCTTACATAGGCCTATATCTATGGATCCAACCAAGAACATATCTGTCAAAGCAGAAGAGCATCAGGCTACACAAAAGAAACTTCTACCCAAGAGGAAGGCTGTCACACAACTTCAGAACCCATAGTCAGACTTGAAAAACAGGATACATCTGTATGTTCTTCTGATGAACAGACAACATGACTCTACTGACCCTGAAGACACATGCCAATTTTGAACTCATGGGATATCACTTTAATGACCCATTCACCAATTTCAGAGACTTTGTGATTGATCCACCCAGCAGGGCTAGGACAAAACCTTCACGTGGTGCTAACTTGGTTGCAAGTTTCCTCTGGAACGTCGGCTGTGACTTTCTGTGTCATCAGATACTTGGTCACAAGCTCTTCTTTAATTCCCAAAGCCAATGCATATCAGCCAGGGCAGCTCTGGTGCTTGACACGGACATGGTGATACGTATGAGCAGTTTCCTGGAGTGACTAGTGAAGAGTCCAGACACTTCAGATAGATCCTGTTGCCTTTGAGACCACCCTGAGTTTTGGGTCTGATGTACCCAGGAGGAAGACCTCAGCTTTCCCCAGCTCTCCTCCTTCGCTCCCTCTAGGCATTACAATGCACTGGTTACCAAAGGATTTGACTCAGGACCACCCACTGGTTTCAGAACTGGTTGATCGGGTAAAGAGTATGCTATGGATTAACGAGAGGTAGTGGGAGGCTGTCCCCCCTTCTAGTTTAGAACTAGAAATTAGTTTAGAAGTAGAACATGGTTTGGAACTAGAATGACTGTAGTTTAGAACTAGAACTTACCTTATCAATGTTTATAAACCTCATCAATGCTTATAAACATCGAAAGGGCAAATGTCAAGAGAATGGGGCCAGACTCTTTGCAGTGGTACCCAGCAACAGGATGAGGGGCAATGGGCACAAACTGGAACACAGGAAATTTCATCTCAGCATGAGGAAAACCTTCTTTGCTTTGAGGGTGACAGAGCACTGGAACAGGCTGCCCAGAGATGTTGTGGAGTCTCCTTCTCTGGAGATACTCAAAACCCACCTGGAGCATCCAACCTGCTCTAGGGGAACGTGCTTTGGCAGGAGGGTTGGACTAGATGTTCTCTGAAGGTCCTTTCCAACCCCTAACATTCTATAATTCTGTGACAGATTTGGGAAGTTGCCATTGCTGAACAAATGCATGTGCAGGGTTTTTGGGGACCTGCAGCCCTTGGGGTCTCTCTTAAACTTTCTCTGGCCTGGCTGGCTTTGAGCAAATGCCATCAACACTTGGCCTATAGGGCCACCACTGACACTTTGCCCACCAGGACGCAGTGGTAAAACGCTCCTGGGAGAGGAGGTCTAATCCTGCTGCAGGTAGATGCTAAAGGTGCTGCTGTACAAGCCTGCAGCACTATGGGCACATTACGTAGCATTGGGCATGTTATGGAAAGCCCTTCTCCTTCTTCAAACAGGTTGGTTTAGCCTTGCTTCTGGGTCTTGCAATAGCACTTATCAGGGCTGCACTTTTGGTGTCATGAGTAAGGCAGGAGTCTGGGTGGGAGCACTCTCACTGCCTGTCTGCAGTGAGACACCTCCAGCCCCCTCCCCACAGGTTGGTGGGGGAATTTGCCCCAAGGTATCCCTGTGCCAGACCCTCCAAGTAAAGCCAGCAGTGCTTCCAGCTGCTGTTTGCCTGCAGCTCCTGCAGCCAGGTAATTTACTGTCCCATTTTAAGCTGTTTGGGACAGGTACATAGATCAAAGCATGATGCCACCCATTTCCATTGTCTTCCTGCAAAGCTCATTTCAGTGGCAAACTACCACTGGCTTCAACATAAATATCCTTTGGTCCACTATAAATAGAATTGTCAGTTTTAGAAACAGTCAGAAATGCTTCCTTCCATCCTTTGCCAACCTTTGTCTCCTATTTTTAAGCTATTTTTCCATTCCAGTCACTGTTTTATCTTCTCTTTAATGTCTTTGTACAAAAGCCATTAATCTACTGTATGGAAAACTGTCAAATGTTTCTGGAAAATCAAAATATTCTGCTACCCACTAAATTGCCCTTATCTGTCGTGGCAGTGGTATCTTCAAAGAATTCCTAAAGAGTAAAGTATGACATGATCCTCCTGTGCCTCAGCCTATGCCGGCTTCCTCTAATCAGGCTGGGGTTTGGTCGCCCTTCTCTTACCACATCCCTTGAAATGGCTCCCAAGCCTTTTCCCCGGAACAGATGTCCAACTCACTGGCCGTTTTGCTTCCCAGATTGTCTCATTAGTCTCTTTTATTTTATTTTCTTAAACAATAGTCATCTTTGCCAATTCCCATTTCTCGCATAGTGTTTCCCCCTCCTTGGACCTCTTACAAATATGACTGCTTCCCTGATTCCTGTGCACACTCCCTCGGATACCATGGGGAGTGTGATACAGGATCACAGTGGATTCCTGCCACTTGGTAAGTCCTGGGAACACTTCTGGACAGAGCTTTCTCTTTTACACTTAGAAGTCTAATCTCAGACCTGAGCAGGCTCTTTTCTCCAACAGAGTTTAAAGGCTGCATTTCCTTTAGACTAGTTACCTGTCTATTAAAAATTTTCTGAAATAACTAGTGACTGGTGGTGCTTCTTTTTTTAAATCAATAGGTTTTTGGAAAGTAAAGCCAACTTACAGCAGCTTCTTTGAACATTGTTTCAACAGTCCCACCTCCAACCAGAGGGTTGTCTGGAGGACAGGGAGCAGTAATTGTTCTTCCATCCCTGGGACAAGAAGATGCTGCAGGGAGCTGGAGGCCACAGGTAATTCTGTATCAGACAGAGACATTTCTTTAGATAGCCCTGTCTGCAGGAGACCATGCCGGTTCCTTGGTGCCCAAGATTGGACTGTCTTGAACTTCTGCTCCATGTCAGAATGTCCATCTGGGCATATCAAGAAGAGAAAGGTGTCACTGGAGAACACTAACTCAGTCTGGCCTCATTAAAAGTGGGGTTTTTTCTAGATTATTAGCTCCAGGCTCTAAATACTGCTTGGTACTGACTAGATTCAGGCGTGATCTTCCCCTCCCTCACACACATATTGCTAACATCTGTTAATATTCTTCTGGTCTAGTTTCTCAGCCGAGGAAGCACTAACCTTGACACACACATATTTAATTTCAAGTGCAACAAGACTGTTGATGGTAAAGTACTTACTGAGCCTGCTTGGATGAATACATAAGTTAATAGCTTTCTGTTGGACTCATGTATATGCATTATGTTAATGACAGCTTTTACATGAATTCCTGTAGGGAAACAGTGCACAGTCTATATTAATATCTTGTCTCCATTTGAGTCTGTAAATTCACATATTAATTGATTAACAGCATCCAGGAGGAATGAACAAGAACTTCAGGCCAGTTTTGGCCTGCGTATAAAGGGCTTAATGGATCTCTGTCTGCAATGGACCTGGCCTTGACCTCACTGAAAGTAATGGTCGTGTTATGCTTATTTCAACAGGATCTAATAGAGGCTCAACAGCTATACCTCAGCAACAGGAGATCTAAAGAATGTGAATACCTCGATCTCTCTGCTTCATAATTAAAAATGTTGATATCTACACCCAGAGCCGTTTGCCCAAAGCTTATTCAGAAGAAAAAAGCTACCATTCACAGTAACTGATGCAAAAAAAAAAAAGAAAAAAAGAGCAAAAGCAAGATAAGAACCTCCCTCCCACAAAACTAACCTGTACCCTCCCCACACACTCAGCACACTGCTTTTGGGCACAGAAATCATGTCTTTACACTTAGACTGACCTGTAAGCATCTTTAGATCTATTTTAATTTATACGTATGTCCATATATACGTATTCTGCAGAAGCTTCCATGTAGGGTCATTTTGATCGCAGCAAGAACTCAACCCATCCTCAGCGCTCCCTTCTCCCAGGAGATTTGTGCGGTGAAATTTTCCTGGTTAAAATGAGGCAGCCACTGGGTGAGGACTCTGCAGGTATGTCCAGGGAGGCCACAGACTGGCCCAGACTTGCCATCTTAGAGGGGAAGAAATAGGGAGCAAGAAGACCGTGGAGGCCACAAGTGTGCTCACACTCCCTCCCTGCCTTGTTTTCCTTCTGAAGCTCCCAGATCTCTTCTGTAATCCCTGAAGGTTGTCCTCCATAGTCCCCTTATGGCTTGTTAAGATGAATTATGATCACTTTCTCCATCAAAACGCAGGCACAAAGCCTTGTGTGACAGTGAGTCTGGTGTGGGGTTTCTATGGGGCTGCAGGCCACTTGCCCTTGTGTCAGAGAGGGCACCTTCTTCCACTTGGGCAAGTTAGAGCATCTTTTCTCTCCACCAGCACACTTCTACTCAAGAGCTCAAAGACCACAGACAACAGGAAAAGGACTCTCTTCTCCCACCTTTGTTCAGTGAACTTTTGCTAGGAAAGAAAAATAATGATTTTGAAAGGTTTTTTACTAAGTTAACCTCTCACTCCCCTGCAGTTAAAACCACTTCATGACTCAGATGCTTCTCCCAGCACTTCACAAATGAGGATTGTTTTCTAGAAGAAAGGTTGTGTATATAAGGACTGTGTTATAAATCATCTTTCTCATTACGTGTCTAATAAGCATGAGTAAATCTCAGGCAAAATGTTCTTAAAAATTTTAAAGCGGTCTGTAGACTACTACTGGGCTGTTCAGGGCTTGGGATCGGTTTTTTTAATGAGATGCTCTCTTTGTTTCATGTCTTCATTCCTAGCCAAAAAACATATCAGGCAGAAGATTCAAAGTATTTTCTTCTGAGGTTGACGAGTTGTTAGCAAGCACGTAAGCCAACTTTTTCTTAAATACATAAATCCATCTAAGTGGTCTAGACATTTCCCCAGGTTTTTCGATTATTCCATTCACTTCTTGCTCACGCTTTGCATTTGGTGCTGGGTAGGTTTTGTTCAATAGCTCTTTTAACAAATGGTTTTCAGTAAGCTGTGAGCATGGGACTTAGAGGATCACACCATGGTTAAACACCGGGCTATCATTTGGGTGGGCAGGGAAAAAGGTTGCTCTGCTACATAGTTCCTCTTTGGCCTGGTTAAATCAGGTTAACAGAGTTTGTCTAGGCTTGCAATGTCATGTGGGCTAAGACAGGCTGGGGATTTAACATGTATTAGAGTTCCTTGAAGGACCTCATATCTGACTGTCCTGGTGGCAGATGAAGAGCCTGTGTCCAGCTAAACAGGTGGCTGGAAAGCTCTCTGGCTGACAAAAAAGAGGGGCACACGCAAAGTAAATCAGGAACACCCCTAAGTTTCTCCGTGTCTTCAGTTCCTTTGGCCAATAAATAGGATAATAATGATCTCTTTGTGCATCTTGTCCACATACACTGCAAATTCTTCTGGGGCAGAGACTGGCCTTGCAAGGGAGCTTTGAACTCTCAACACATGTTGGTCCCCAGGGCCAGAGAAGCAGTGGGCAACTCCAAGAAGCCACTGCTTTTTTTTGATACTGCTTTCAGTTTTATTTTAAGGCAACACTACACATTATGTATTGCTAGTTGCCATATGATCTCCTCAGTGACAGGACAGATGCACTCTTCTCACACACAGCAGGACACACTGGTGCAAGTCACTAGACATCTGAGAAGTCGGCACCGACTGCAGAAAGGTGATCAGCAAACTCCCCATATTTACCAAGCCAATCCCTTCGTGCAGGTCTCCAGCATTTGAAAGACCCAGCTAAAATTTTTCTATCATCAATCAGTTTTCTGACACGATTCCTCTTGAGTCGCCTTCTCTGATGAGTTAACATATATCTGTGCTGAAAGACTCTCCCCTTTGGCAGTGGCTGAGAGCTGAGTAGCTGCCAGCTGGTTCACGAGCCTTGGCTGAGTTACCAGCTCAGGAGATGCCCAGAGAACTGCAGGCTTTTTAGGGTATACACGGAATACACATGTGCGATTTCCCCGGCATCTGGGCGCTGCCTGTGCTGGAGGGAGCGAGGGACAGGAAGGGCTGTGCCCTGGTCCCAGCAGGGTTCGTTTATCTCAGAGAGGCTTGTTTCACACCATCTATAAATTCTCCGGTTTGTTTAGGCAGAGTGAAGGAGGAGAAGGAGGCTCCTTTGCCAAAGTAACTAAAAACCAGGGGGAAACAAGGAAGGGAAACCCAAAATGCTGATTAATAAGCCCCTTTCCAAGCTCTGCTGTAAGGTGATACGCAGTGACAGGGAACACACACGCATCTCGGCACTTCCTCTATCTTGGAAGATGACAGGAAGGATGATGCCATTTTGCTTTGAGGATGAGCTAAGTTAAGCCCTTGAAATGAAACAAAGACAATTTGTAGACCCCTGATAAAAGCCCCATGTGTGTGGCATAGAAACTTTCCACTGCAGTGCAATGGCTTTGTTATAATCTTATCGCCTGCTGCCGACTTATCCAAACAGCTGCCTCCTACCTACTTATCTCTGTAGAGGGGTGGGGAAAATCACAGAATATAACAAAGACCTGTGGACCACACACACACGCACTCAGAAAGTCCTGTGTGCACAGGACTCTGAATTTTCAGGGGCAGAAAATCTCTGATTATGAAATGCAGGATTTACCTCCAGCTTGTTCCTGCTCCTGCTGCTGCTGCTGCTGCTATCAGTTAGGGCACAAACGGGTGTTTACTTTCCACTAAGATTTTACCCAAGCAAAGGAATCACTCTTCACCCAGCTGCTCATGGCGCAGTTCCCGCTCATCCGGCTTCCTGGGAGTGATTTGCTCCACGTTAAACTCTTCCCAGGGGAAGCACCTTGAAATGCTCCTCCTTACCCAGCTGCTGTAGAGGAGAAGCTCACCTCAATGTCGAAAGCACAGCTCTGACTCCTTCGTACATAGAAGGGAATTAAAAAATTGTCTCCACCTGGAAGACTCCAAGTCTGGAAAATGGTGAATTACAGTGGCAGCTCCTAGCCAGGCTGCTGTGCTGAAACACATCGCAGCATGGATGCTTTGGGATGAAAGGGGCATCCAATGAGTTACTTGCTTTGGCCTTGCTTGAAGCAAACGCTGACCTCTCACATGGATGTCTTGTCCAAGATCCAAGTGAGCACTTGGATATGGCATGCAGGAAGCCTATTTTATCTCACAGATCTGCAGGTTGCCCAGAGAGTTTGTATAGTCTCTCTCCTTGCAGATATTCAAAAGTCATCTGGACACGGGACTGAGCAGCTGGCTCTAGGTGTCCCTGCTTGAACAGGTTGATCAATTCTGTGACATCACTGGTGTTGTGAGAGCCTCTGGAAAATTTCCTTGGTGATAGAATGGCTCAAACTTTACTCCAGTAATTCCCCATTGCTTCAATGGCTTACAGATTTTTTGATGCAGGGCATAGTCCCTTTGAGTCGTCATTGCAGCTGTAGGTCATAAGAGAGTGCTGTACACAGTTATGGCAAGCTGACACCCACAGCAAGCTGGATCAAGTGCCAGCAGCTCTCTGCTTGAGCCCACTCCAACTCCATGGCACTCTTAGCAACTTGCTTGGCTTGGAGAAAGAAGTTTTGCTAATATCTAGCTGAAATATCCTCTATCCAGGCCTCTTTTTCCAGGCTTTTTTTCCAGGCCTTCTTGGTCTCCCACCTCCTGACATTAAGAATTCATGTTCCCTATCCTCTTTGTGGGGTGATGATGTCTTTCTGCCATGTATTATCTTTCAAGTTCAGTCCTGTTCCTCTGCCTTCTCTGCCTTCTTTCCCAGCCTTACTCCTGGGGTCCCCTCTGGCAAACAGGCTTGAATCCACTGCCCCAACACACAGTGCAAAATAGTTCCCATATTTGAGACCTCATATTTTAAAACCACAAATCAGTTTCCAAACTCAGCTGTAAGTCTATAAACCCAGAGTGATTTTCTTTGGCCACTCAGGACTTACATGCACCAGGCAGAGGTCAGAAGGGGAGACCCACAGGATTCACTCGTCGAAGGGAAGACTTTCAAGAATGCAGATATGGTCCAGCAAGGTCCAGTGCACCCCAAGATGCTGCTCTTGTTCCTGGGGGTCCAGTCCCCCGGCAGCCTACACGAGGTGTAGCTCTCTCCCTGGAAGCTGAAGTTGGCCCCGAGCGTTGGTTTTGTTGGGACAGCTGTACATAGCTAAGAGATTTTCAGCTCATTATTCTCTTAAACTTCCAAATTGAATTTTGCCCAGGCCAAATACAATTCACGGCTCAGAATCTGAGCATCACTTTATTTCTTCCTGAGCAAGGCACTTCACCGTTCTCCCTTTTTTAGCCCTTTCCCCTAAATCATCACAATCTCATTGTCAATAAGGAGAACACTGGAGCTTTTTGGTATTTTTCCATACAGGTCAGTTGTTTTCATCAGCAGAGTTTGCTTTATGAGAGACACAGGCCTCTACAACATACTGCTTAAACTTTAGTATTTATTGTGTATCTCTGCTCTTTAAAATAACTGAAATCCCATGCTTTTCTTTTGGTTTTGTTAATTTGGGAGCAGATCCAGGTTCAGTTTAATCTAAAGGCAAAAGGCGTTCTAAATTAAATGAGAACATTGGGGTGGATAACTGTAGCAGTTTCTTAGTATGCAATATGTATATTTTAAAAATTAATTATAACATATAACAAATGAGGTACAGTTTCTACTAATTTGTACTGTGAATGGGTGAAAAACAAACCTCAGAGGAGTCAGAGGCTCACTTGGTCATCTGCAGACACAGACGCCAAATCTTGTGTTTTTTCTGAAAAGCTTTGGCTTTTTTATTGTTTTCCTTAGAAAGTGGCTCTATAGCCTCAAGGATCTCAGCTTTCTGACTCCTGTGCATTGGGAAGAAATGGTTGCAAATATGAAACCCGAGGGTTCAAATAGAAGGGGACAAATAAAAAGGACCTGGAATCTTGTTATCTTAAAGTCTCATGATTATCGGCCCTGACTCACTTGCAATAAGCAGCGCTGCAAAGGCTTATTCAAAATCTGGACTCAAACTAATCCTCTGCAGAAATCTGCCATTTTGGGAGAAGCAGAAGAAGAGCCCGACTCCCTTCAGCTAGAAAAGCAACGGTGAACTTTACAAGGAAGTCCTTTCTGGCTTCATTTCTGCATTCAGATTCAAGGGAGCAATACAGAGGATTTTTGAGCTGCCTGAAAGTGAAGATCCTCTTTGAGATCTTTTGCAAACATTGCATTAAGATATTTTTAAGAAACTTCCATGCCTATAAAATGTTTTAAAAAAATAATAGGAATGTTGAAACAGATCAGCAGAATTTAATATGTTTAAAACTAAAAGATTTTAAACCACTCTAAAAACCTGCAAAATCTGATGGGAAAGAAGGATCTTCCCAGCAGGTGTTTTAGCCGTGCTGGACAATTCTGTGAAACGGAATTAACTGCTGACAGTGCTGTGCAAGAGGTGTTTTTCAAAAATAACCATTTTTCACTAACTGCAGTAGGACTGTTTTTTAAAGTCAGCCTTGGTCTATTTAAATGCTCCTATGCCAACACCTTTTTTCTTAACCAAAGCCAGTGTTTTCCCGGTCACCGCCTTTTTAGTGAAGCTCTACAAAAGGTTTGAGATGAAACGCAAATCCTTCTGAAGCCTGCCCGGTTTCGGATTTCCTTAGGAGCTCGAAACTCAACCCAGGTTCGTCCAAAAGTTCAGTAAGGGTTCGTGAACTTTCCTAGCCCAACTGGATTGATTTATGATTTTGTGTCACAGCTACACAAATCACGTGGCTTCAGCGTACGGCAAGACTCTGGCGAGCCCGAGCGCCGAGCCAAGCAAATCAGAACCATGGCCTCTCCCCTTCCACCCTCTCCTCTTCCCATAAAGGGCGGATGCGGATTGTACATCCCCAGCGGCTTTCTGGGCCGTCATCTAATAAAAGAATCGATCTTTAGAAAGCTGTAAGGCATCTAGTTGTGCTGACCTGTCAGGAAAACCGTCCAATCTCACAGGGAATAGTTCCAAAATTAAAAAAAGAACAAAGCAAAAAAAACCAACCAGATGCTCAGAGTTAAGTATCTTAATTTTTATGTTGTTGACCAAGTAGCTGGGCTGATCTCCACACACGGCTGAGCGTGCAGCGGCTCCTGGTTTCAATCAGAGCCGTTGTTTTGATGACCAAGTACAAAGAGGAAGAAACCTTATACTGGTGCTCCTTGGAAAATCCTGTCCCTCAGCTGCAGGCAGTGCTTGTGCTCAGCTGCGGGTGGAGGAGACAGCCCGAGGCTGCAGGCAGTTGGTGGCCTTGGTGCATACAGTGACATGCAGGGACCCACAAGGAACCCAGGAAGCTGTGGTGGTGCAAGGGCAGTTTGGTGCCACCCCCAACTCCCACCTTCCCACCTCCCAGCCCTGAGTAAGTGAAGGTCCTGATCCAGCCAAAACACACCAAAGGCAATGTCTGCATGGTCCCAGACAGAGTGGAGCATCTCTCCATCCCTTATGGCCCTCTGCGACTTGCTCATTGTCTCAGGAGTGCCTCGGCCATGGCCAGCAGCACTGCGGTGACCAAAAGCCATCGCTCCTGCGCCCTGGCCATTTGCCTGCAGTTTTGGCTTTCCTGATGGGGAAGCAGAGCACGGAAACCCTATTCCACCCCAACTGCTCAGGATCTGGTAGCCACACGTGTTGTTAGGGTACAGTGACAGGCTGTCGTCCTGTCACACAACACTGTGGCAGGAGGCAGGCAGCACCGGGCCCTGGGGCTGCTTGTGCAGCTTTGAGCCGAGAGGGAGCAATGGGTGAGCCCTGCAGTAAGGAGGGATGTAAGGGATGTAAACATTCCAAAGAGGCGGAAACATGAGCAGCCTGGGCTTTCCCCTTCTGCCCCTCTCCCGGAGTGGCTGGGCTAATGCCCTCCTTGCGGTGGGGTGGTCCCTGCCTGTGGCAGTCGCTTGCCGTGTTGGTGCCAGCCGGTGGGCGACAGCCAAGACAGACAGGCTTCCTCAGAGCGTCAGGTCTTAGCTCACGCTGCTGGTGAGCCGTCTCCACCTTGGGCATCTTGAAATCAGCTCTGCTGGGCTTTTCAGTGGGGATTTGGGATTGTTTTGTTGTCCTCCCCAGAAAGAAGAAGAAGAAAAAAAAAAAAGCAGGAAAAAAAAAAAGCGGAAAATATTGATCCAAAAGAAAATGTTGACTTAAACCGCGCTGAGGCCAGGGTGTGATAAAAGTGTTGTGTGCAGGGCTCTGTTTTCTGCAAAGCTAAGATTTTTAAGCAAGCCCTAGGGGAATGGGGAGAATGAAAGGAGACAAGTTTTCCAGCACTGGTGCACAAGAAAATGCAGCTTGTGCTCCTGCATGTAAAATGCCTGAGCTGTGGGAGAAATGAGCATGTCCAGAGGGTACCAGGGCACTCTCCTGAGAGCCTGCTTTGTCCTTGTCAGGAGCCTGTCACCCTCACCTGCCAAGGCAGAGATGGGTGCTGGACCAGGTGTGGTGGGAAGGCTGCAAGGAGGCATTGAGCTGGAGGACCCAGTTTCTCATGCTGGGGTTGGAGAACAGAAAGCTCAGTGGAGGCCGGTACTGCAGCAACAGACATTGCAAGGATGGTGGACAAGCCAGAGCGCCCAGTGAAACCAGCAGTAAAATGGCTATCGACTGAGGGGTGTCCCTCAGTCACAGCTTTAGTGTAAATCAGTGAGAAGGGGCAGAGCTCTCAGGCTCCTCCAGAGATACGCACACTTCCATGCAGAGAGTTTGCTGGTCTCTCTGCAGCGCCTTGGCCCTCCCAGGAAGAACCACTGCAGATTTTGGTGGCATCCGTGGAGATGCTGCTGGGAGGTCATGCCTGAGGATGGCACGGCTCCTCCTTGCTCACTGGTGCTTCTTGCCAGGGGAGAAGGAGGAGGCAGAGGAGGGCTGTGCTTACTTTGTGGGCTCAATGAGTGAACACAGGGCTTCAACCTTCTTGGCTCCTGGGCCAAAACTTTTCCCTCCACTGAGAGCTTTGGATCCCCCCTCCTACATCAGATTAATGAGTAGAAAGGAATTCTTAAAGTATGTCCCTAGCTTGCTTCTGGTTTATCCACTGGGTTTCCTCTCCTCTGATGGTACCACAATGCCGCATCTGCCGCGCTGCCAAACGTGGAGGAGAGTGGGCTCCAGCATGCACAAACAGAAAGCGTGGTGTTTGTGGCAGCTGGCAGAGCAGCCATCTCAGGTTTCCTTTCATTTTAATGGTTCACATACCTCTCCCCACGTCTGTGTCTGATTTTCAGGGCATGACCTTGATTTTACATCAAACATTCCCTATGTTTCCTCATCCCACTGCTGTCTGGCTAGATTACCAATGCTAGAGCTGATCTTTCTATTAAAATGTTTGGCTTTTATTATTTTTCTAACCTAAAGCCCATCTAAAATGCAAAGCCTTGTTCATCCTTCCCTCAAGGGCTCCCACATTTTGATTCCTCCTCCTCTCCACTGCTGACAGACAGCTGTGAAGTGTGGTGCATCTGTAGGGGCCGAAGCTAGAGGCAGATGTTACCTCCTGTAAGCTCACCAATACCATAGGTAGCTGCTGTGATCCTCCTCTTGTTCATAAATCAGCTCATAAACACCCAGCATCTGGAGTACCTCCTATGTCATTGGCAGCTGTTGTGAAATTAATACCACTGTTAAAGAAGTCCCTCTGACAGCGCAGGTACATCCCCTCTCCTTGGCACCTGAGCGCTGCTTGTGAGCAGGAATGAGGAACGGCCTCCAATTGAACATTCGGCACTCAATCAGGATGAGGATCAGATAACTGGGATGTAGATGGTAAATGTGGGTCAGTTTGTTCCTAACATAGTTTTCAGCCTGACCCATGCTCTAGAAGGCTAGGTTCTTTCATACACCCCAACAGACCTCACACCCCAACGTCATTCCAAAGTCAGTAGGGATGTGTTACTTCTGCCCCTTTCCAGGTTGGAAAATGATGCCCTGGTGGTTGTCCACAGCAATATTGGAAAGCAACACTTTCTGAGAGCTCTGTCTCACCCCCTAGCCCCAGGTCACCTTCCCCTTCATTAGTTCTCATTTGAGACTTCACAAAGTCAGCCTGTTTCTGCTTCTGTGTGGCTGTTACCAGGCCATGTAGCGGGGAGAGTTGTGCCCAGATGCCCACTGCAACAGCATCCTCTTCTCCTGTGCCATGCCTTGGACTGCTCTTTGCCCCTGCACAGTGATGGTGAATACTTGTGAGTTATAAAATGCCTCAAGACCCTTTTGGGTGAACAGCCCTGGGTGCTACCACTCCATGGGAAACTTTCCTCTAGTTAATTTACACCCCAAGTACCTCCGGTGTGGAAGCTGTAAGTGATGAATAGAGGCCACATTCCAAGCCCCTGGACATGACCAGCCCTTGCAGAGTAAGTTTGGACTGTCCTTGCATTGTAATGACAGCTGACACAAAGATCCAAGACTTAGAGAAAATTTTGCACCTAAGGTCAAGCATCAGGCTTGTAGGGAATCTAAACAGGAGCAAGCCTGGTTTTGAGCTCAGCTGAAAGAGGTGGGATATGCTATGAAAGGTGAAACCTTCCCAGATAATACAGAGCATGGCTAAGAGAGAAGTCAAGCTGAAAATTTGGTGAGAAGCCATGGTCACAAAACAGCAACAAGCAAAACCAGAAACTTCAGAAAGCAAAGAATATACATATACTTCCGTTTCCATTTCATAACCATAATACGAAGCCACTCAGTTAGATACATAGGTGGGGGTGACAGCAGGCATCATACATGCAGATGCAATAGGAAGAGGAGCTCCTGTGCATTTCCTTGACCAAAACATAACCCATGCGGCCCTTATTCCCCATAGTGCCTATGCGACCTTGCTCAGAGAGTCTCTGCCACCAAAGCCCCACCGTGAACTCCCCGTGCTCCAACCCACGAGGTGACCTCAATGAAGTGCAACCTGGTGCAGGCAAGATGTTCTGGGAAGATTCCCCTGCCTGCCCCTCAGGGCCCTCGCCTGCTGTCACAGGCCCTTACTAATTGGATACATCTGACCTACCGGTGTCTTTGAAAGTCCTCCAAGGATCTGTTTCAAGAAACACATTTGGTTTCACACTGAATTTACAGAGTGAAAGTTTTACCAGCTGGAGCGGTCTGAACCAAAGCTGGTCCTTCCACAAGGAACAAATCACATATTGGATCCAGATCCCTGGTGGTTTCAGCTTTCCTCTCCCCTTACTCCGCTCATTACCTTTCAGGGAAAAGAGAGTGGAAATTGTGAAGGTCTAAACCCCACTCTCTGGGGAGGAAAATTATTCAAAGATCAACAAGCAACTGTTCTGTTTTCTTGCCCTAAAGTCCTTGCTGGGCCTTGGACTTCTAAATAAATTTCAAGCCAAAAGCAAATCACAATTAAATGAGATGCTCCAACTGTGAACAGCAAGGTGGCACCCAAAGAAGAACAAAACAAACCCTAAACATGTGTCAGACTCTTCTAAAGCCCCCTGATGGCAGAAGGCTTTGCTTAGGGAAGGTGTCCTCCTTCACAGACCCTGAACACTTCCTAGAAGAGGTGAAGCCGTGGTGTGTCCCAGTTATTAGGCAGGAGAGCTGGGGCACAGGCAGGTGAGTGACTCACTCAAGGAAACTTAGTAAGTGACAGAGCCAGCAACAGAATCTACATCTCCCAAACCCAAGGACAATCCCTTATCTCTCTTATCATCCTTCTGTATGCAGTGTTGTCGTGTGGGGGATATTTTCCATTTCAATTAACTGGGACTTAGAAAAATGGAAAAGAGCAGTGTCTCTTGTGCCTAAACCCTCATCAGGGTGACATGAATGTCCCAAACAAGAAAACTCTGGCTTTCATTTGTGTGACTGAGCAACATCCTGAATAATTTGTGTTTTGCAATTTATGTATCTGAATGATGTATTTAAAAGGCAACTCAGATTACACATATTCAAACATCAGGAAACATTCAGATAATTGTCACGCCGATAAATAAATTCAATGAGTCCCTGTATAGACCATAAAGATACACATCAAGAAAAGAAAAATGTGTCCTTACAGCAGTATTAGCTCATTTCTAAATGGAGCTGGAGAAGCAGCTAATGATAATGCAGAAGAGTTTGATGAACATTTTTGCTCTGTACTTGAAAAGAAAAAGATGCTATGTTGAGATGACATAAGGATGATAAAGTGCTCTCCAGTGCATCGCTGAGAAGAATGGCAGACAACAGCTGTTAGGGATAAACAATTTTAAATTGCAAAGCCCAGATAACTTATACCCTGAAGTCCTTAAAGAGCTGTCTGGGAGATGTTTGGCCTGTTGGCATCCATTTTTAATAACCCATTGCAATGGACTGGAAAAGGTCTAAGTGTGTGCCAGTGTTTAAAAAAGGCAGGGTGGAAATATCTGACACCAATCCCAGACCAGACAACAGAGAAGATGACATGGCATTCAAGCACAACAAAAATAAAAGAGAGCAAACCTCAATGCCAGTTGACAGAATTTCATGGAAAACAGGCCTCATTTAATTTCCTGGTTTATAAATGCAACTGATAACAGGAGCTGCCTGGAGACGATGCCTGGGTGAGGCATCACCAGGCACCACAGAGCACTTTTTGGGCAGAATGAGTGTTTTGCAACAGTTCCAGACAAGATGTGAAATGGTTGAGTGGCTGACAGGCACTAACGGAGGTGACACACACGGGAACACTTCTGGTAGGGCTCTGCTGGACACTCTCTGCAGCATCGGACTGCAGTGACACAGCCATTATGGCATG
Source organism: Gallinago undulata (assembly GCA_026546715.1). Classification (NCBI taxonomy): domain Eukaryota; kingdom Metazoa; phylum Chordata; class Aves; order Charadriiformes; family Scolopacidae; genus Gallinago; species Gallinago undulata. The sequence continues at coordinate 43,421,192 of JAOTQQ010000023.1, forward strand.
GCTGGCAGCTGCTCCTGGGCACATGCCCTCTCTCCAAGCTTTGTCTAGCTTATAAGGAAGGGGTGGTGGAGGAACACGTGAGGCTAAACATCATGGCATTGCGGAAAAATTGTCATTATAATTAAGCAAATCTGATCCAAATTTTGTTCAGTTGTACCCAGCCGGATTCTCCTTGTATTTTTTTCCCCCTGAAGCCAGCTAAAACAAGAAATTAGTTGCATCTCATGTATATCTCATGAAAGTTCTTGCAGTGCGGGTCTCACAGGTGGGGATGCAGGGAGAATGGCAGCACCTTTCCTGCCGAAAGCAGCAGCGAGGTCCCTCACCGCTCACCGGGATGGCGCAGGCAGTGCCACCAGTAGATACCGACCCTGCCTCACCCTGCACCCACCGACACGGGGCTCACTCCTGCTCCCTGAGGCAGGATGGGTTTTGCTCTTGCGGCTGGAAAGAGACTGGGCTGCTGATCTGCTGGGGCTATTTTTGATTACCGTGTGGTGTTCAGTTAAACCCCTTCATCCCAGCAATCCCCAAGCGAAGAGGTATTGCTGGTAGCCATGGGCTGCATCATCCACAGGCCAAGGCTAACATTTGTTTTCGTTTAAAAACAAACAAAAAAAAGGCACTGGTTTGAGAAGCTGGAGCGGTGAGGACACCAGGGGCTGACCTGCCAGATGGAAGTTCTGCATGGCAGCGAGGATGCTCTCTGGCTGGGGCCAGCGGCCAGGTTTTCACCAGGACTTGCACTCCCTGTGCTCACAGCCAAGCTGTGCATCCTCCCAGTCTAATGGCACGCACAGAAATCATGCAGCACTGGCAAGGCTTGAAGCCCTGGCATCTGGAGGAGCTTGGATGAAGGCATAGCTGCCTGGTCCAAGTCCTGCTTGCAGATGATGAAGTATCCAGGAGGCAATCAGACAGGATTCATGGGATCAGGCAGTAGGTGATTAATAGGCCATTACCAAAAAGTTGTGGTGCCATGGACTGCAAGCTGGAAGGGAGAGAGGGAGCTTGCCTGCTGCAGGTCAAATATTCTGATTTTGGGAAATAAACATTCACACATGGTTACTTTTGAATATCCCCCTCTACAGTGCTGGTAACGCAGATGTACCACTGCATGGGGGGGGCAAGACCAGAAAAAGAGCCACAGCTGCAAGGATCATGGTCCACAGGGGAGAAAAGGCTGAGATAAAATTGACTGCTCAGTTTCATCTATGCTGAAAGACCTGTAAATCAACTGTCCACTCCTCCTCACAGAAAAGCTGTCCATTTAGTGACAGCACACAGCAATGTCTGTTTTCTTGTCATTTTCACTAAACTGATTTTGCTACATCAGAGAGAAGCTTTTTGAATCCAACTGCAGTTAGAGTGTATTGGTGTGAATAACATATGAGCTCTTCTCCTATGTAGCTTAGACAATAGAAAGTTGGGTGTTTTTTTCTTAAGTTTTGCAAGAAAACACCCTTTCGTTCCATTTAGGAACATATTGTGTTAGTGTTCCTGGGAGCAATGAGAGGATTTTGTCTGGTGCATTACTGAAACGCTGTCGTGTTTATTAATACTAATTTTTTTGTGTATGTGTGTGGTTTTTTTTTTTTTTTATGTGGTTGGACGCGATGATCTCAAAGGTCCCTTCCAACCACTAAGATTCTGTGATTCTGTGATTCTGTAATATTTCCAACTCGAGCTAAGCCCTGTGCACATCATTACACAAGCAAACAATAAACAATCATATATTTAGCAAATTCAACATCCACCGTGGAGGACTGGCAATTGTACTGCAGGATTAGCAACACAGGCTGCCTCTCGCTGCGTTCACAGCTCAGCAATATCAAGCCCCTGCAAAAGCCCCGGAGACTCCCCGGCGCCGCTCTATTACCCTGCCGGGCAGATAAATGTGTGCAGGGGAGATGGGTGTAAAGCCTTGTGTGAACATGAAAGGGGGGTTGGGGAATGAACCACTCTCATGCCCCAGAATAGGAAGGATCCAAGTAATCAGCGCATCCCACCTGCCCCTGACGTCCCAGGGAGCTCATTGAGATTCAGAGGGAAGCCTTGCACCGTGCTGCGGGGATGTGGGCACCCCGGCTCTGGGACAAGCAGCTCTGAGCAAGCACCTGCTTCCCTTGGGATCGGATCGAGCCAGCGCCCGCCGCCACCGCCACCGAGACAGAAAAGCCCCTTCATGACAGCAGATGATGTCATCTGTGGGAGAAGAAGGGAACATTCAAGCACAAGGCTCTGCATCAGCAACAAACCTATTAAAACTCCTGCCCAGAGCAAAGCCCGGGATTTTAGCATGCCACCCTCACTTTCTTACAACCCCTGAGATGAAGAAGAAGATGAAGGGAAGGAATCACTGCCCTCAGTTTCCAGGAGGGCATTTTTTTCCCCAAAAAATACTCCCTTCAGCTATGAGGGCCGTGCAGAGGCACATTGCACATTGCAATATAATGAGGTATTCCTGATCCACTGGTTGCACCAGCTGAAATCTAGGACAAGTGTATCAAAGCCATTGCCATGATTGCCAGAGTCCTAACACTGATCTCTAGGAGAAATCCCCTCATGGCATCCTGTGAATGACATCCCCACACTGCCCAGTGGGCTCACAGTGCCATGGGCCATTTTGGGGAGCAGTTTGCTCCCTGCCACTCTGCTGGCAGAAGGCATGGAGGGGCTGTCAGTTCCAGGACTGGCCCAAGCCGTCATTGCTAGTCTGCCTGTTCCTGTGACTGTTAAATTACACCTCTGTTGTGCACATGATAAAAATTCTTCTACCGGTGGGAAAACACACTTTTGGGCAGCAAATTTTGTTTGGAATCAAGCAGATTAACCAAATAATTGGAAACACTTTTTTAGAGTGGCTTTCTGCTCTTCTCAGTAAAACATTATTACCATTATTGCAATGACATTATCACCATTTAGCATGCCTAGCAAAGGCCAGCAATTTCATTCAGCTTTTTTTAATGTGCATACCCCTTCACGTTTCCCAGTGAGATGTGCAGAAGGCAGTTTGAGAGTCTTCCGCCTCTCAAGACTAACGCCTTCCTCAAGCAACTTAACCAGGAGTTTGTTGCAGATTTTCATCAATCTAGCAAGTATTGCCCCAAACTTGGCTGCTTTTGGGAGGGTAGCAGTTTGCAAGCTGTGGTGGAGAGGGAGGTAAGGCACAGGTGGAGGTATGCACAGCAGAGATGTGGTACAATACAGATCCCAAACCTGACCTCCAAATGCTGAAGCTCTGGAGTTGTGAAGCTCTACCACCTTCTCGTCTCAGAGTAAGCACATCTAATAAGCACATCTATCAAGTGAGCTCTTCAGCAGATGCCCTTAGACCAACTGTAAGGGGCATTTTAAAGGAGCACAGGACATCAGCTACTATTTCAAAGCTTTCTGCTATTTCCCGGTACGATCTGTAGCCCCTCTGGAGGTTGTGAGTCCTAATTCAATAGAGGCTGTAATCTGCAATTTCCCTTTCTGTGGGCAAATAACACAGGAAGGGTGGAAGGGACAAGTCCTGGTTAGCAAAATGCTCTGCAATAGGGTTTCAAACATCGCTTTGCGATGGTCTAGGATATGCAAATGAACATTAGCCACTAATCTCTGTTTGTGCTTATGCACTTCTCTTGAAGGAAAAGAATTTGCATGAAAATCAGATCGTTGTTTTTGCCTTGTTTGCTCATTTGGTGACTTGTTTTCAAGAGAAAGATGCTTAGCTGGTCCATCAACGTTTTTTGTTAAGCAGGGCTTTTTGCTAAATTTTCCTCCCCTGCCTTTGTCTAAACAAGGGTATTGATTATACACAGCTCAGTGCCAATTCAAAAAAAAAGATCTGAGTTAGCACAAGTGGAAAGGCTGATATAAGATAATGATGCTCTTTTCTGCTCTCTTCTCTTCCTGAGCAAACCCTAGAGGCCCATCCCTGGAGAGCAGACAGTTGTTTAGGAAGCCAGCGGTCAGGGGTGACAAAATCACAAGTCCACAACTCTGTCGCTGGTGGCTGGCATTCAGCGTGGGGATGTGCTTACCGTTCACAGCACTCGTTAGGGAGAGCCATCCGCCCAGAGATATTTCAAGGAACCTCTTCGTATTAATGTGGCTGGGCCTGGCAGTGCATGAATAGTGCATTACCTCACCTAACTCTTCCTCCAAACCCATCATTGCAGCTCTTGAGGACAGCCACTGCTGTGAGCTGAAGGGTGTCATTCCCATACACAAACTCTATTTGCAGAACATCCAGACTCTTGGAAGTTGTAAATACTGAGCATGCAAGCAGAAAGTCCTTTCAGGTAATGAAAAGCCATATTCCATGACCAAGACATTTGAACAGCTCTGAATAAAGGCTGAAGGTAATGTCTTGACCCCCCTGCTTCAGCCTTGGAGTACAGAGAGGTTTCACCCTCAAACTCTTAGCCCAGCCTCCTGGAAGTCACCCACCCCTGATGCGCACTCAAACTCTTTGCAGAATGTATGCTTTGGCAAATCCACTGGTGCACCTGAGGGTGAAGTGGCACCTGGCACATCAGCCAGAAGCTCAGCCCTAAGCTAACTGGAAGGCCAGGGAGTTCCTTGATCTATTTAGTCTTAAAGTAGAGAATGAGGAGTGTAATCCCTAGTCCCTGATCATAAACAGGGTGGGATTTGTCCAAGATCACCATTGTCTGTATGAAAATAAATGTTCAGCATGACAACTTAACCCGCTGGTGGTATTTTGTCTTGCCAGTACTGGACCCAAAATATCTACTGAGGATTCACAGACATGCTGTTGCAGCAGAGACACTTCCCCACAGTGACAGTGTTGACTCACGTGCCACTGCCTCCTACCATTGGCAGTCCTCAGGCAGCCCCTGGCTCCCACAAGGTTGGCTGCTCCTTTGGCCCCAGTTCCCTCTGCAAATGGTCCTGCAGCAAGTGCACCATCAACAGAACAGCCTGGCCAGGAGTATTGACCCATCCCATGGATCTGGCCGCCATTACAAGGGAAGACTGGGTTTCAGGGCTTTGTTAACATCATTATGTTATCACGTTAGTATGTCATCTGCCTTCAGCTTCATAGTTATTCCTTGCCCCTGCTCTAGCCTCCTCTTCTTTCCCGCTTCTACTGCAGCGAACCCCCTTCCAGGCACGACTGACCCTTGCAGTTCATTTTTGGAGGATGAAAGGTGAAAACACACCTGTATTTTCAGACATGCCCCATGTAATGCCTTTGTAAATGCATTTTGGAGCTCATGAGCAGCTTTCTGCTGCATCAGGCTTAAGTCCCGGGCTTAAGTCCCATCCTCAGCCACAGTTATTGGTTGCATCACTGTAGCTTCCTCCAGCATCCATGTTTCCTCCACACACACATATCTGTCTCTGACTTCAGGTCAGCCATCTTAAAGAACTTAAAAATTTGTTTCCTCTTTACAGATGAGGATCACAGTCACATATACTACATTGGTAGTTGAGCCAAGAACCAGTCTAAGATCTTCAAAAGCTTTGACCTTGTGATGCTTCTGCTCTGCACCTTCCTTCTCCATTTGCTTTCCTCCCACCCTAGCCCTGCCTTCTGACTTTGAAGGGCAACAGTCTCACAGAGTTTGTTCAGAAGCTGTTGTCATCAAACACCAGAGGATTTTGGTTTCCTTTCTTCTACTAGGTTCTGTTGTTGATACAACAACAACAAAACAAGACCAGTTTCTCTTTTTTTTTTTTTGTTTTGTTTTTTTTTTTTTTTTTTTTTAAAAAAAACATGCCAGGTTTATGTATACCATGTCCCAGTGAAGAGCAAATGTTCACAGCAGTTGCAAAAACAGCTCGCTTTCAAAACAGCTTTTGCCATGGAAGCAGCCCTATGGCGGTACCTTAAGCAGTCTGATGGTCAGTGCTGCCAGAAGCACGGGAACACCATTACTTTCCCTGCTTGTCCAGCAATACTCCAATACTCTGTCTGGCTGAGCAAGGTACCCCACCACTGGGTTTTACACCAGCTAAAAATCGCTGTGACAGAATCACGCTTGATTTGCCACCTTTTATTTCTCTGTAAGAAAGTAAATTAAATTGAAAACTGCTTGTGAGAGGTTCAGTTCCAAGGGCGAGGAAGGTGAGTAAAGATTTCTGTAAAAGCTCATAGCCATCATACTCTGGAAGTTGTGGCGCGTGTGGTAGCCGTGCCCTTTGCTCGGGCAGAGTTGAAGCAGAGCGCTCATTTATCACTCGCTGAGAGCAATTTCATGCTGGGAAATATCCAGGGGAGTGGTGAATCAGCCAGAACACAAGAGTGTCACTCAGCCAGCAAAGAAAGAAAAAAAAAGGGCAGATTTGAAAAATGAAGGAGGTTTTGAATTTTACACATTTGTGGTCATCAAAGTCTTCCAGGAAAGACCAGGAATAAAACCACTTCACTCACATTTTCAAATTGGCAATATTATGTCTGAGCATGACCTCAGGGGTGCCTTCAGAGTCAAGAGAGAGATGGAAACATCAGTAAAGTGCAGTTCACCTGCCTAATATTTGAGGTGTTCCTGGTGACCTGTGCACAGAAATGCCTGTTTCCCTTTGCTGACTGTAGCTGAGCCGTCGGATACTTACATTACCTGTATCTTAAGGTCAGTGAGTAAATCGCAGCAGGGATGTACTTCTGAAGGAGGATGCCAACTACAAAGTCTCATCAGCTCTGTGCAGGTGATGATGTTCCTTGGTGGCATCCTGTGGCCTGTGTTAAAAACAGCAGTGCCATACACTTCCTTTAAAGCACGGGAAAACAATGTATTTTTTTTAATGTATAGTAACTAAATTTTTAAAAAATTCATTTCTGTAGTGATCATAGGAGGCAGAAATACAACCCTCTGGCTTGTGCCAGCAGTCACTAGCAAATAACACAACTTATCACTTCATAAGGAGATGACAGATATATTGTTTGTGCCCAAGGAACACAGGTATGTAAAGTCAAGCGGCAGAGGGAAACAGATGGAAACAGCATTAGATGCTGCATAATAAGAGACAACATCTATTTAAAATAATCCGCAAGAGGAAAAGAGACAGCATTCAGTGAATAAAGTGTTCCCTGCAAGCTATCGTACCCAGATCTATATTTAAAATCAGAAAGCAAATCATAGAAATAAGCGAGCTCATGTTATTTAGTGCTGCATCCATAGGATGGAAAACCACAGCTTGGTGGAAACTGCCCCTTCAAACCTGGGTCTCTGCAGTACCATCACGGCAGGATGAATGGCAGAACGCTGAGCAAAGCACAGTCAAGGTGGATGTAAGAAAGAGCTCTCTGTAGGGGAGGCAGCTGGGGCAGCACATCCACGCTGAAGGCAAGTCTTCATGCTGCTGCCATGTAGGCAAAGCTGCTTGTTCTCGAGGAGCTGATGGACGACAGAAGACACCCTGAGTAGCGCCCAAGCAGAGCAAGGCAACCTGGCTGCCACCCTGGCTGCCACGATCTGGGCAGAAGTGCAAGGATTCTGGGAGATAGGGTAGGATCCCATGTGTCATGGGGGTCCTCTTCTCAGTGGGTGGGTGGCCTGCGGGGCTTTGAGCTATGGGTGAGATACAGGGGGAGGGTGGCCAAAATACAAGTGCCATCGGGCTTGTATCAAGACCCTAATCTCTGCCCTCAAACGCAAACAGAGGTGTGCCAGGGAAGGTAACGTGTCTCTCCTGGGTGAACCAGCCCTGTGAGAGCAGCAGGACGTTTGCTGCTGGGCAGGAGGGGTTGCCGGTCTGTGCTGCCACTTCATCACGTACAACTCCCCAGCATGGCTGTCCCCAGCGCTAATGAGAGCCTGCCCTGCCTGGGGCTGCTGCGGGCCCGTGGGGCACACAGGGAGCACCCCCAGGGCAGCCTCCGCACTCCCCTCAGCTCGCCCTGCGGCATCACCCCACTGGGACCCCCACACAGCTCCCACCAAAGCCAGAGGGATATTTTGTCCCTGTCCAGAGCGGGATTGAGCTCAGGCCCTGAGCAACCTGTGTTATTGCAGATGCTCGGTGGATTTATTTATGCCTGTGGCATAAATAGTTCCTCCTCTCCGCAGGACACGTAACGCCTCTGGAATTCAGCGAGAGGAGATGCCGGCACAGGCACAGGCAGTCTCCGGTGTAGCCGGGCGCTTGCATGCAGGTACACGTGTGCATGGCCACCCCTGCACAGCCCCACCGAGGGCAGACCCCCCCTTCCGTCAGCAGGGTCTGCCATTGCCCAGCTGCCAGTGCTGCCCACTGCAGCTATAGGTGCACTTCCCCTATAGCATCATCTTGGGAAAAAAAAAAACAGGGGGGGGGGGGGA
>JAOTQQ010000023.1:43429567-43448866 GCA_026546715.1 Gallinago undulata
CCCTATAGCATCATCTTGGGAAAAAAAAAAAAAGGGGGGGGGGGGGAACGATTTGGTCAGAAAGCAAAAAGAAAGGTAAAGAAGACAGCCAGTTTGCAAATCCTATATGTTATCAACATATTTGGGAGCAAGTTTTTCACTCCAGCTGAGGAAAAGAGACTGCTGCAGGAGGGCTGTAGTGGGAGAAGTATGAAGTCGCTTTACCCTAATTGCAATCCACTTAATTTGTGCGTCTGTACCTTCACCATGGTGTTTCACACACCTGGCCCTCACGCCCCCTAAATCCATAGGAAATAGAGCATCCAAAATAAAGCAGCAAGAGATAAAACAGACACCAAAAACACAAGTGGCCCAAGCAGAGAATGGGAAATAGGGACACACCATTGCTCTGGAAAGTAAGAAATACCCTTTAAGCAGAGGGATGATATGAAGGCTGTGTTGTCCAAGTGTAAAATAGCTGACTTGGAGGTCACCTTCTCTGATGCGGAGCTGGTGTAAAGCCCTGTCCCTCAGCTACACCACAGCTCCTGCACCAGGAACATACACAGGGGCAAAAGGGCTCTATGTGTTGCAGGGAGGTGAAGCAAACCTCGTTGGGAGCCAACGTGCTGGGCAGTTGCCCTCAGAGTGGCAGAACTGGCACATAGGTTCCTTGTGCTTCCCCCACTCGGTGTATCTGATCCTGCTGAGACTCTGCTCTGGGTTGGTTCAGCTCCTAACACGGAAGGACCACATTCATAACATGGTCTGTCGGTACTTACAGGCTACAGAACCACAGTGGTGTTTTTTAAAAAACTAGGCAATTCTAATTATCAGGACCAAGAAGCCTCAGCAGATTCTCAGCATGGTCCTGCTCAGAGAAAGGCAGCTCTTTCTCGACAACTGTCCACCTGGGTGAGTCCATTACCTGAGGAGCGGACAGGAAAGAGGGTGCACGGGCAGTAGGAGGAGTGCACAGCTCCTGTGAGCACCCTGCCAGGGACGATGGTGTTGAGCCGTGCAGACCTGGGAACCGGTCCTGCTGCCCGGGCAGCCAGTGGGAGCCCTGCCTCCGTCCCACCTCGGGTCCACGGAGAAAGCTGAGCCTCTTGGCAAGCCACCTCGTACGCCTAGCTGAAAATAGCACTGTTTTTGCCAAAACATACACTCAGGGCTTGGATTCAACAATGCTGCATCAGCAGCTCGTAATCAAGTCGACACGGGGCTGATTGTTTATTGAGAAGAAAGAGGAGGGGGAAATCGTAATTTGACCGGATTCAATGAAAAGCAAATAAGGCAGAGGAGAGGGGCTGGGTGGGTTTTTTTGGGGTTGTTTTTTTTTTTTCTTCTGCACATGACAGGAAATCTTTTTGGTGGACTTGTGACAAGGCAGACCCTGACCTGCCGTCTCCTCCGCGCGCAGTTGGGGTGGTGGGGTGGGGAACCCATGAAGGACTGGCTCAAAGTCTGAGCAGGATGCGAGGGAGGAGCAGAGCAGCGCTTATTTGTGCAGCGCAAGGCGTGCATGTGAGCTGTCAGCGGAGAAACAGGGAGAAAGGAAATATGGAGGGAGGGGAAGAGGAATGCTATAAAATGTAATATGTAAACTGCCAATCATGTCCGTGACGGTTTGTGCTTGGGATATACGGCTTTCATCTTTGCTCTTTATTTTATATGCATTTCTTCCCTCCTTGGCTCAAGCAAAGCTGATTCCCCCCGGGCAGAATATATTGGCTTTCCTTTCTCCACTGTTTACTGTCCTGGGTTCCTGGCTGAAGCTGAAGCAATGTTTTTTTATTTGCTTGTTTTCTTTTGGTTTGATTCTTGAGATTTTGGACTGCTGCCCTCCAGATTGCCTGAGATATTGCTGTCCTTTCATTCCTGTGCCCTCGCCAGGCCCCCCTGCTGCGTGGCAGGAGTCCCTCCTCTGCCGAAGGGTGGCCACCGGCACAGGCAGAGCAGGGACTTGCTTTCCAGAGCAGCTGAGCTCTCAGCCCCCCCTGGCCCTCAGCGGGCTTTTGAGTGCTGTGACTCTGTGACTCGCGTGAGGGATCTGAAGGTGACACAAGGGAAGGGCTGCAGGGAGACACTGTCCTCAAGCTTTCTGGCCACGGGAATGCCCTGTAGTAGGTGGGACCTCCCAGTCGAGAGTGGCAACTCGGCTGATAAACAGCAGAAAGAAGGATCTGGAGAAGGGTGGAAGAGGGGAGTTGCACGCAGAGTGCATCTCAAATGAGGAACCATGGCTGGCAATCTGGGCTTCATGGCAGGACAAGGGGGCATTCTCACCCTAGAGGTGGTTGGATTAGAGGATCTTTAAGGTCCCTTCCAACCAACAATTCCATGATTCTATGATTCCCCACAGCAAGGGGGGTGGCTCAGCCTGGGGCAACTGATTCCTCCGCAGCCCCCAGCATGGTCCTGGGTTTTCCTGTGCTTTCTGTGGCTGTCTGCTCCTAGCGTAAATACCAGGTTGCTCCAGGGCAGGCAGATGGCAGCCTCCAGACTGGGCTCTGCAGGCTGTGACAGAGTAGTCAGAGTTTAGTGTCTGTAGTTTATCTTACTCCTGTGCCACTCCCAGCACGGAGCTCCGTGACACCAAGCTGAAGGTGGCCGAGAGCTTTCCATTCCATTTATCACAGGGGAATGTATTCTTCATCTTATCAACTCAGCCCCGGGGGCTGCTCCGCTGATCCCGCTGCACCTCTCCAGTAATCAGCTTAATCCCACGTGCTGCCGGCGGGCTGCACCTCGAAGTGCCTCCTGCATGATGTCACCCCTCTCAGCTTTAGCTGCAAGTGAGGACAGACACTGCCTGCTGCTAGCACGATAGGGGCTGGCCCTCCCAAAATGATAGCGTTATGTGCGAGCAAACTCCCAGCTCTGTTGAAGAACGGGGCTGCACAGGGGCTGTCATTATTTCTCACTCCACTCTCTCACATGGAGAGGTGACTGGTGGTGATTCACCCACAGGTGCCATTCTGCAGCGGTGGCTCTCAGCTCCGGTGCTCCCATTGTCCCACAACAAAGGGAACACCTTTTCTTGCACCTGGCTCTGGCCAGGAAGGCTACATCGGATCCCCAAGGAAGGAGTATCTTGTATGGGAAGATCCTAGGTCACCTTTCAGCCCATGGTTGTCCCCATGAGGGCAGAGGAAGGAGTAGGAGCTTGCACAGGACTTATCTTCAGCAGATAGGGTTGCTTTGGAGGTCACCCCAAGCACCCTTGGGCCCTGCCACCATAGATCAAGCCAATGGGTGTTTCTAGACCCAGGATCCAGGTGGATCAAACATTATTCCTCTCATTGCCATCGCAATTTAAATTACGACATGTAGCGGAGGGCTATGACAACTTACATGCTAAGTTAGTACCTACCTAACAGGTACCAACCATGTCACAGTCAACCATGCCCCAAGCTCTCAGTGGCACTGGAGCGTCATGGTCCACCTTAACTGCCTGTGGAAAGCACTGTGGCTCAGCACCCTAGGTCTGAGGCATCAGTGGATTTTCCTCAGGTATGGATATCCAGGAGCCTGAGCTGCCACCCTAGGGAGGTGATAAGCTGTTTCCAAGATGGCAATATCTGATGCAAGTTTCAGGCTTGCTACCCTAAAGCTCATCTTCTTGTTTTTCTTGGCTTAGTTAAAAAGTTGGGGAAGCTGAAAGTAGAACTCTTTGTGAGCTCTGGGAGTAGCTCTGTGCTGGCACTGACCTCCTGAAAGTGCTTTTTGGTTTGTTTTTAATACAATCTCTCCCCATAAAATTGATGGAAAATCTCACAGAAAATGAAAAAACTTCATTTTCATCACCTAATTTTGTGGGTGCAAACAACTTCTTAGATGCTGATGACATTCAACACTACTTGTTCTATACAGCCACCAAAAGTTTGCAAAACAACCTTTCCCAGGAACACCAGCTGACACTTGAGCTTTGAGGCCTTGGTGTCTGGATCTCAGTTCTGCACTTGGACTCCCCCATGGTGGTTTTTTTTTGTAATCTTCTGCCACTCTCTTCCAAATTCTAGCTAAAGTCCTCAGGCTACAAAAGGTGGAGATGAACCCCTTGGGAGTTCTGGGTTATTTTCTCCAAGTCTATCTGGCAGTTTAGTCACTGCTGGATCTGCTGTCCTCTGCCACCAAGAAACATGCCTGCCTCTGATAGGACCAACCCAAACCCAATGATGCAGGCTGGCAGCACAAAGAAATCAAATAAAAGAGTACTTTCCATCTATAAAAGAGGGTCAGATGTTTTAAGGTGTGATATGTACCTAAAGAGCCAACTCTTCCAAGAGTTTGTCATCCAAGGCCAAGTTAAACAGGGCACAACCAAAGGTGCTGTGATTGTCCAGGGACAGGCTGGCTTTATGAATGATGCTGGAGGTGGGGTCTCACTGAGTCACCAGCTTGCCTAGTTTAACTTGGTGACATCTAGGGATAACCCCTTGTAACTTGGCTCTCCTCAGCAGTTTCACACCTTTAAACAACTGCCTTTCTTTTGCTAACTCATCCCCTTAACTTCATTCCAGATTATGTGGTTTTGGTCTGCTACATTTTCTTTTCTTTCAATTTCAGGCAAACCAATAAAGTGACAAAACTTTAATCACCTGCTTTCTACCTGCTGGTGATTAAAGCTAGTAAAGCATCCTGGCATGATACAAGTAGGAAAAATGTTTGCATTAAGAGCAGACGCCTCATCCACTGTTATATCTTTGTTTTAGAGCACACATTCCAGAACTTGCAGACATCTGGAAACGTGCACTTTTCCAAATTGATTACATCTATGCCCTCTGTTTTCATCTGCACTGCTTGTGAATAAGCAAAATCTCACACATCCCTTGGAGTGACAAAGCACAGCACTCACCTTCCCCTTCACCTCTCCCTTTTAACCTAGAGACAGCATCTGCACTAAGGCAACACCGCCACAGCCCTGGGTATGAAACCCCCAAATGTTCCTCCGAAGGCAAGCCCAGGCTTTCAGGCAAGGCTGAGGGACTCTCATCTGATCATACTTTTAAGGTGTTTCTTCAGGATGGTTTTCCCCGATGTTCCCATTACCTCACCGCACTGCTTCTCCTCAGGCTGTGACGACAGCCTGAGCGCACACTCTGGCTTCCCAGCCCCATGACAAAGCATACCAGGAGCATGCCAGGTCTTTAACACACTGTTAGCTCCTGGCTCCGCTCCCCCACCACACCGTTAAGGGCCTGCATGTCTTCAGCCTGACTCCCAGCTCCCACTTGCCCTTGGCCCTCCTCCAGCAAGACGCAGCTGCTGGGACGTGGGAGTATCAGGTGCCCACAGCCACATCCCACTCCACCATCACAGACCCAGGGAGGAGGAGGAAAGGGGATGCCCTCCCCCAGCCACTCAGCGGTGTTGTGGTCACCTGGCTATGCCATCCTGGCTACCTTATCCTGCCTGGCTGGCTATAACCTGATCTCTGTTGGAAAGTTTACAGTGCTGGCTTCTAAGCCAGAACGGCCTAACAGTTGCCATGTCAGGGACAAAAAGCCCTGGCAATTCAAATGGACAGCCTATAGATTTCATTATGCAATTGGTTTCTGTGCTTTGCAACTTTTAAAGAAAAAAAATTGCTTTCCGTCACAATGTGATAGGAACGCTTTGTCAGCAAGTTGCCACTTTGCTCTTACAGCAGGTACTATGCTGCCTTTGGAGGTGGATTGGGGTGTCTGTATATACTTATGCCATACTGCACAATGAAGTTATAGACAAACCTGAGGAATTTTGTCCCTAGAGAGTCTTTTCATCAGTGGAGCTGTTAATGGGTTTCAAAACTGGCATAATCAAGACTAAACTTAAGTGAGAAGTATAAGGGGCAGAGTCATGACCTCGGGTCATTTCTGAGCAACCAGACCTGCAGCAGCACACAGAAAGCACACTCCTTGCATCTGCCATTCCCAGATACACAGCCACAACAGAAGCAGCCAGGTCAGCCAGACCACCCCTCACCAGAGACACCTAGCTGAAACTCACCAGTTAGATAGCTGCTCCGCGTTTTGTCCACCTCCCATCTAGATGTTTGAGGCCCTGGATGCCCTCCCTGTAGGATGCTTCTGTTACATGGTTTGGATGTAACCCTCAAAAGCCTTTGGATGAAAGATGTTCCATGAAAATGAATAGAAATGGCAAAGAATGTTTATTTGCTTGGTAGCCTTTGAGAATATCTAAGCGAGGATCGAGATCCTGCTGTGCTAGGTGATGCGCATGAATAGCAAAACAGCAATTTCCATTTTGCCCTTTCACAGGAATGGGAATTAGAGCAGTCCTTCCACAGTAATTTCCCTGACATGCTTGAAATGCAGAGGTACTGGCCTGTCTTTGCGCTTAGCTTGGGAAATACTATTTGTATCTCTATTTCAATTACGATTTTGTCCATTTATGCCTCTACTTACCAGTCAAAAGAAAAAGAAAACAAAATCAATCAATTATTCTTTCTACCTGTCTGACTGACTGCACTAAGACAAAATGTTGCACAAAAAGGGATTGAACTCCCTACGGGATATAAGTTTCATCACAAAATTCAACTCAGATTAATAAAACAAAGTAAGTGTATATGGCATTTCTTTTGCATTTTGTAGGAAAAGCTACTTATTATTTATGATGTATGTGCTGTTATCTCAGTGATCTCAATGTTCTTTTTTTGTTTACAGAGTCCCTGTTTTTTTAGATAAGCAGTGTGTTGGTTGGTACACTTAGCAGCCAAAAATACCTCTTCAGACATGCTTTGGAGAGAGAAAAGGATGGAATGGCCTTTTTGCACAGTTGATGGATGTCTTTGGCATTTTAGACTGAACAACAAACACCATAAATCATGTCAGCAACACAGTCAGGATCTGAACCCCATATGCACTGAAGCCCTAGGCCCAAGTATTAGCCACCCATTGACAGTATATCTCTGAGCTTATTTTGCTGTAAAGGACAGTGGGTGTGAAGAAGCAGTGGATGGTGGCCCTGGCCTAAACATCACAAGTCGCGAAACACCCTAATACTTACTAGCAAAGGCTGAGAAATAAGGCTGTTGTATGCCAATACCTCTTGCAATTGATGGCAAAGCTTGCCATTTTCTGTCCATTAGTCTTTCTGCCTGTAAACTTCAAACTCATGGGCTCACTTAAGCCCACCTTGACTCAGGTCTTAGAGAGCTTAAGCTCCTATGTGTTTGGTGGAAACAGGTGGCTGGATGGAAAGAACTCAAAGTGTTGCTTGGGAAGAGGGTAAGGCTGGAGCATGAGGTGGACATTGATTTGCCCTTTGCAATAGCTGAAAGATTCAAAGGTTCACCCCTTACCTTGGGAAGGGGAATTTAAATGGAAACAGTGGAACCTGTTAAATCACTGGATTTTTAAAGTGTCTGCCATATGGTAGGTGCAGAGGGACAACGTGCATTCTTGCAGCACAAGCAGTGGAGATGCTTTTATTAAGGTAGCCTCACATTCTTGTTATTATATGGTACTCCTGTCAGGTGCAGTAACCCAGCATCTACGTGCAGGCACAATTTTGCCCAACAGAGTCACTACAGTGACTTTGCTGAAGCTGCTGCTCTGTTGCACCAACCTATGTGCTCTCCAGGACACACCAAAATGTTCCTCAAACACCTTCTAGTCCCACCCCAGACACACGTACAGTTACACTTCAGAGTATATGGGCCATACCTAGAAGGGTTTTCGATCCCCAATTTACTTTTCCTTTTGCTAAGTGCTAGAAGCAGTATTAAAAAAGCACTGAATGGCTTAATGAAATGGAGGACCGAGTTATCAAGAAGACACTAGATCTATCACAACCTTGACTATAATTGTATTAATAGCAATTGGACTGTTTAACTTGCTGTAGTTCACTAATTGCAAACCTTGTTTCCTCTTTTAAAAATTTTGGGGGATTTTAAGACTTCCTGAAGGGCTGTCAGTTCGGCTCAACATCTGCTTTTCTTTCCTTAATTCTGAAAAAGCAAGTTGGCTTTATGAGTGTCAGCTGAGGGAACAGGCTGTTTGCTCAGTGAGGGGGCAAAGTGGGCTGCCTGGAGTCTGTTTGAATCCCAGGAAGGAGCAGAAGAGGCATGTCCTCTCCTTCCTTCCTCCTTTCTTCTTCTTCCTTCCTTCTTTCTTCTCTCTTGCCTGGTCCTTCATGAAGCTGACTGGCTCTCACAGCCTTGCTGGGACTCCCTCTGTATGCGTATAGAAATATTCATATATATACTTGTATACATGTGTGTGTGTGTGCATGTGCACACACCTCTTTTTGCCATGGTGCTGCTGCTGCAGTAGAACCTTTTTTTTAAGGCGACAGAAGTTCACTGAAAAGGACGGAAATTGCACCAGAATTTTTTGCCTGCATGTTAAAAATGATTTTTCTGCCCACAAAGTTGTACCCTCCTACTACCATCACCCACAACATGTCCATAACTCTACCTCCCTTATCCCTCCCCTCTCCCCAAGCCACCTGAAATGGCATTTCAGAGATTGGGTTCAGACTCCTCTCATCGTGAGCTGTATTGACCCTCTCCCCGAGAGACCCTCTCCCCAGAACTGCCACTTGTAGGGTCCCCAGATATGCATTTCTGATGTTTGTGGAGGAATTACCCTCTAACACAGCGATACAGAGAAGTGGGAATAGTGCTGTGATAGAGATTTTCCATATTGAAGACAGACCCAGTCTCCAGATTCTTTAATGCATTTCAGCATTATTTACTCTGACATGACACGACCTGCCAAGATAAGATATTTTCAGTGAGGTGAGATATGCGTTACCTCCAGAGGACTTTGCACCTCCCTGGGATTTTATGCTCCAAACATCACTACAACAGAGCCATTTCTAAGATTTCAAGGCATCCAGGTAACATTTTTTTTCATGTATCTTGGGTTTTTGAGCTTTGGCTGGGATTAGAAATACAAGTGCTGAAATACATCAGGAAAAGCCAGTCTCTTTCTTAATATGAGCTTCACAGTCCAAAATTGTCAGACCAAAGTGGGGCAGGTATTTCTGCTACATTATTTTCATAAAGAAAATTAAATATCCATAGGGAGTCAGAATCAGTTTTGAGGGACAAAAAATAAGAACAACAAAATATTAAGAAGTGGACAATAAGTCTCAGTGGGAGCTCAGAATCCACTTATTTTCTGAAGCCTTCTGTACCAACTTCACAAAATTGCAGCTGTCCTGCAGCCAAGCCAGTCACCTTGAAAATTTCCAGGTTTAGTGCATAAGGGTTGAATAGTTACATTTGCTGTCAGCTCTCATAAACAACCGACGGCTTTCAGAAGGTCTCCTAACAACGGGCCTGATCCTCATCTGATTAAAATTAAATTCTGGACAATGAAACCTAGCCAGTTTATAACATCTGAGGGTCTTGTTCACTGCACTCATGCCAATTATTACATAAATGTGCCTTCAATTAAGTAGAAAGCTTTGTTAAAAATGTAACTGCAGAGATAGGAATTAATGGGCAATATGTTTAAACTTATTTAATATTTTCTTTCAATAAATACTATTAGAGCAAGTAAAGCTGCTTTTGGTGAGGTTGCTGTCTTTGTACAAGACCTTGCTATACTGTATCAGTTAACAGTAAATATTTCTTTGTAATCATGGAATCAAATAATTTGATCAATAGTGAACTAATTGCTTCACTCAAAACATATAATCTGGACATGGGCCTCACTGCTCTTGTGAGAGCACTACTGCTCAGCAGTCAGCCTCTGTTCAACCTGTACTGGAAATCCAATCCTACCGGCTAAATTATCTCCTCCTTTTAGTCCAGTTACAAAGGTTAAAAAACATCCCTTTGATCTCCTAAGTCTTCCTCTGTTTTTTTTCTTAAAGGTGGTTTTGGTTTGGTTTTTTTTTGTTTGAGAAGGAAGGAGATAAAAAAAGGGGATATGGAATAAAAAGCTGGAAGAATGCAGACATCTATTAATGCAATCACTTCCTTGCTAGGAGGGTTTTTTAAATCTCCTTGACTCCTCCAAATGAGCAATCCATCTCTACTCTGGTCGGGAAGAGCGGCTGAATCTCACTTAGCCAAGCTTTCAGAAAAGCCCAGCATCATTCGTGGCAAGCTGTCTCTTCCCTGGCTCAGTCCAAGAGGCACCAGCACTCCGGCACTCAGAGAGGCAGCCAGGCTGTCCCATGCCACCGGGTGCCACCTGCCAGGCAGCAGCTCTCTGTCCCCCTGCAGCCATCCCATTGTGTGGGCTGAGGACACACGTGCAAGATTTTCAATTTATGGATTTCTGGCCTGGAGGCAGAAAGTGCTGCCTAGCGAGCCACTCCAACCACCAAAAAGAGATTGAATTAAAAAAAAAAAAAAGAAAAAAAAAAAGAAGAAAGAAACACACATTACATTCCTGCTTACTTGCAATCTGATCCCACACTGTGCAGCCTTTGAATTAAGCACCTCTCTGAGAGGCAACTGTCCTATTAACATAACGTACAGCATTAAAACATGGGGCTCTTCCCAGGGAATGCTTTATTGTGTGCATGCTTCATTTTTAATATTCATGGCCAGCTCTGTTTAGAACATCCTTTTGACAGAGGAGAGGCGCCGAGATAAGCCGTTGGGATAGCGGTTGTCCTGGAAACAGCAAGATCCGCTTATTTTTAGCACCGAAGTCATCCAGTTAAACAACCTACAGTAAAGGAACATTGTGATTATGACACGACAATAAAAAGATGCGTGGTGTATTTACGGTCTCTGGGACGGTGTGACGCCTTCTCTTCAGCTGCTGGCTGTGGCTGCTGGCAGCCTGGCCCCAGCGCTGGCAGGGCAGAGCGTGCCCTTTCCTTCTGGGCAATGGCAGAAGCCCAGGAACAGCCCAAGCCAGGTGTCAGGGAATGCACAGCGTGTGCCTCCCCTCCGCCAAGCTACAGCCGCCGCTCTCGGTAAGTAAAGAGGATCCTCCGCAAAAGTGCAGCACAAACCAAACAAAAGTATAGTTTTTCAGTGAGGTGTGCTACCAGGAATGTATACATCAGAAGGAGATAAACCATAAAATATTGGCAAACCAAGGCAGAAGCAGGGAGGTTTATCTCTTCATCCTTGCTTCCTAGTGCTGATGGTCTCCAGTGTCTTGTGAAGGACTCTAGTGACCGCAGAAGGTCTGGGAGCTCCACCCAGAGGGTCACTCCCAAGCCTAAAAGCCAAACCACAGGCACAAGTATGACACCAAAAAAGTGTTTCCATTAAAAGGTTTCCTCCCCACCTGTGTTGAGGCAGGCCTGAACTATATCAAGCAGTACCTGCTGCTGAGAATTTGATCCCTATCCTTCAGGATGCACAGCAAAGCTGCAGGCGTGTGAAACCAGAAAAAGCAATGGAAGTTAACAGCAGCTTTTCCAAAGGTAATTTGAAAAAATCTTTAGGCCACGATAAAGCTTCAGTGACAGTTTAAAAGTGGTTCTGGCTTTAGCTAAGTAGTTGGCCTTGTTCTCATTTCTTCAATCACATGGCAAGAAGGCCTGATGTGAAAAGAGACCTCTGAGCTTCAGCAAAAGCTGTGAGATTTGTACAGCCTTAAAGATCTACTTGTCAGAGTTTGCAAAACATTGCACTCAGTCAGGCAGTGCTGTTTGGATGTTAAAACACAGCTTCAACACACCGTGATGCACCACAGCTTCAACACACCGTGATACACCAATGCCCAAGTTCCAAGGGCTGTTCTACCCATCCCCTTACCACCTCATTGGCTTTGGTGAGAATTAGCAAACCCCAGCATGTATAGCAGAGACACAGGAGGACACAGGCACAGAAACCTCTACAGCTATCAGGTAGTGGTGGCCCGTGCGCTCCAGACAATGCCCATCAAATCAAGTGTTGCCTGAAACTTTGTCTCCCTGAAGGAGAAAGAAAAGAAGAATGAGAAAAGAAAAATTATAAATTAGAAAGGCTCAAAAGAGGGAACAGGAAGAGAAAATTGCAGCATACCTTGGGACAAATTTCTCCTTGACATGGGGAAAAGCATAACTTTTAGCTGAAGAAAGCATGTGGGGGAAGGCAGAGGGACAGGGGAAGAACTGGAGCCACAGAGAGCCCATATACACAAATGTGGGAGAAATTATGGGTAGCAAATGCGTTGCAAGAAGACTTTGGTATAGACAGCAAGCCTGGTCCTCAGCCTCAGTAGCACGTGCAGTCCTGCAGGGTCCTTCTGCTTGTGCCACTACCCCTTGTCAATGGCAATGCTTTTCTTTACAGCAGAGTTGAATTTGGGCGTGGGGGTGTGCAGAGACAACCCAAAAACAGTTCTCTTCCAGATAACATCTCTTACCCTTTCCTGTGGAGAAGTTTCAAGTAAATCCATGCAAGAAAGATGGGCATAGCCACTCCCTGTGAGTAAAACTGGAGGGGTTCAAAGCTTTGCTGTGGTTGTTACATCTCAAAAACATATATATATATAAATGCATACTTGAAGTTCATCCTAACCTATTCACAGCTGTGGAAAAATGATTCATTAGAAGTTCAGTGTCTTCCTGGCACTGGTTAAAGTGGCTATTATAAATCCATCCAAGCGGAACGGCTGTTCTGGGAGCAGCTATTCGAGCACAAACTTCTCACTCTGCTCTCAAGTAACTGCTCACTCCCAAAATAATTTTGAAGAAAGATATTTTCTTGCTTCTTCAGTACATGCCTGATATCGTACTTCTGGTCCATCGGCGCTGGGAAATGAGGTGACCTGTAAGCAGAGACAGCTGGTGAGGAGGGGGAAAGAGACCCCTCTGATCACTGCTTACAATTCCTGAGGGGCTCTGACAACATCCTCTTAACACATAGCACTGTTTTCTTTGGTATTGGTGATGCCAGTAGGGATTAGATTTCACATTCATCATAGTGCTAATGCTGTAGAAAATGGGACCCTAATGCTTTAATTTATTTTGCTCTAGCTTTTGTAGGACGCTTTTGCTACAGTAATGAACAGTCTATTGTGTAGCTTTGCTATCAGCAGGATGGGCTGCCAATGGCTTGATGGTATGCTGTGACAGCGAGACTGGTGGCTCTCCTCTGGCTGAAGGAGGTTATCTGTCATTCTGCCTGGAGGAGGTCACCAAATCCTCTCTGTCCTCCAAGTGGATGCAGACGTATAGCATTACTTGCATTACCTCCCATGAGAGGGGTCATAGACCTACTCCATCATTCACCTGCAAATGTGGTCTGAAAATCAGTGCTTATATTATGACACTGTGGCAAAAACAGCATCCCATGAGTTCCTGTGGTCTTGCTGAGTGCACACCTGAAGGTACGAAAGAGTGAGTGTTCACAACTGCACAATAATCCAGTGACTATCCACCCACCAGCTCTGACTTCCTCAGTAGGTTTGAATACCTGTGGGCCAAGCATTCCTCCTTGTCACCCCCAAGAATGTGCTTCTGGGCGCAAAAGACATTAAGCAAAGCCAAACCACAGCTCTGCTATCTTATTTTGTGGCTGCAACTATCTCTTTTAAATGTTTTTTTCTTTTCCGTTTTTTTTTCCCATAACAAATGGTGCTTATTTTAAAACAAGAATTTCTGCATAAGTCCCCTCTCCCCAGCTTTTAGGTACTTTCTCCCCTTAAAACATTCTGATTTGCATCCTTTCTGCCTCCTTTTTCTCCTTGTGTCACTCTTGTGGTTTTCCACTCTGACAGATGGATCTGAGGGAAGAAAAAAGAGGGAAATAAACACAAAATGAGGGGGAAAAGAAAACACCCTCCCCAGCGTTTTTATTGTTTTGAACTCACCCACTATATTTACTGATTTTTCTTAATTAAAGCCCCAGTTAGCTGTATTACTCATGTTTTTAAAGCTATTTCTCATAGCCTCGTCCCTTCCTACTTTTGCTACTTTAGCTCAAAAAACTAATGTGCACTGTCAGTCAGCTTTGCTGGGCTCTGGCTGTGGCTCCTCAGCCCTGTGGGAGCAGTGCTTGGGCCAGCAGATTGCCCAGTGTTCAACATCATGCCCAGGAGCTGCACTGGCCCCAGGTGTTGCCATGCTCTACTGGGCTTTTTCGGCTCACAAAAGCCATGTCAGATGGTGGTAACTGTCAGTCATGAGTAACCACAGCTGGAGTTCAACCCCTGACCTGCAAGTCGCTGGTCAATCCATTAAGCTGTGCTTTCCTCCTACAATCAATTTTTTAATATCTCAGCTTTCCAGTCAAGACGATTGCGTTAGCTCTAACACATAAATAGCAGGATGAGCAAGGAGCTATATTTACCCTTTCCATGCACTTGGGCAAGAGGAGGTGAGGACACAGTGGAACACAGTGGATGGACGCCCTCTGTTACCCAGTCCACTAACCTAACTCCATTTACATAGAAACAAACAAGCAAATAACGAATAGAAAGAAAGAAGGATTCTTTCCGATGGTATCTTGCATTTTCATGGGGTGAGTCACAGATAAAAGCATCTGGAAGGGAGCGTAGAAGCTCTTTCAAATCTCCCTATTGAGAAGCTGACTCCAAAATCCTTGATTTTACTCTGGTATTTCCAACAGGAGTGCACGGTACTGTCATGTCCTGCTTTCTTTGATAACTGGAGGTGAGGTGAGAAAAGTAAACCAGGTGTGTGCGTGGACCCTTTGATGGCTGGGATCGTAGGACTTTACCTTTACTGTTGTTTTTCATTAGACAAAAGAACCGGCTAGCCAGATCAGGGTGAGGAGAAAAAGCCCAACACCCACACCACAGAGAGTGTTCCACCCAAGCGCACACACGTTGCCAACCCAAGGCCACAGGAGCTTTGTGGGAAGAGAGAATGCGAGCCTTGAATCCTCCAAGCAGCAACTCGAAGGCTCTTTCAATCCATTGAGGTGGCAACAGGACTGCTACTTGGTGACAGCTACATGCTTCAGCCCACAGGTGATGGTACCGCAGTGAGTTGCCTTCAGGTCCTGGGCAATTTGCCATCCCACAAGAAAACATATATAAAGGAATGAAAGCCACCACTTCAGGAGCTCCAGTAACATGGAGCTATCCCAACCATATGGGAGAAATTACTTTTTCAGTCCAAAAGCAGCAATCCAAAAGACACGGATCTTTCGGTGGATCGCAAAGCAAAATTTTGTCTGATTTTTGTTATATTTTAATAATAGACTTCAAAAAATGCAAGGCACTTCCCTATTTGCTAACATATTTCCTTTACATTTAAGTAGAACTAAAGACTGCTGACACTAAATATATGTAGGAAGCCAAATATCTCCTCCCTTCCCCAAAAAACCCTCCTACCCATTTTGTGGCCCGAAAACTCTTCTCTGAAAAACTTAGGTTAACTTTTCTTAATCCTCACATTCCAGGGTACATTTACAATTATAGTAGTATTGGACTAAAATGACTAAAAAAGCAAGCAAAAAGCTATCAGATGGATGCATATATGTATGCAAGAGTGTGCCTATAGCTATATACTGCTCTGTAAAAGATACCATTTTTCAGATTACCCAGAAACTGGTCAAATGCCTGGAAAATATTCTTTCCAAGTTTTCAGACTGGCCTCTGAAACTGCACAAACAAATCTTGTCCCGTTGGACTGAGTGGAGTAATTCGTGTTTGGCTTGGGCTCAGTCTGCTGCACGCACATGAACTCGTACGTGCAGATACTTGTCTGAGTCTGTGAGCCAGGTAGATAACTGTGTACATTTCATATTTGCGTGCAATCTTGTCCAGCTGGCCCATAGCATTTGCGTAGGCTGTATAGGCAGACATAATTGCTGTATATGCTCTTGCTTTTCCTGCCCCTTTTAGCCAAAAGTTCGCTCTTGCAGGCGTGCTGGACTGTAGTGCTCTCATGGGATTAAAGCGTGCAGTCACATCAGCTGAATTCATCACAGGAGGGAGACAGTAGCCAGATAGTTGCCTCGAAGGGCCCAGCTCTACTCCAAATTGTACTTAGGGCTGGTTTCAAGGATGAGCACTCAGGGCAATTGCACAGGGCCTTGGAACGTGCAGGGTCTCATTAGAGTATGGCAGAGAGCAGGCCAAACCAGCCAAAATGAAGTCTGAGACAGAACTAGCCCATGGCTTGGACCCTTGCTGGGGTCACCCAAGGCACTGCTTGCCCCTTGTTACCCCCCATGAATTGTCCCGGCATCAAACAGCCTGCAATATCAGGCAGTGATTTAGGAAAGAACTTACTCCATAAATGGGTCTTGGGCTTTGCTAGCCCACTAAAGCTCAGCCATGCACACATACATCTCAGGAGGCTTGCAACCCAGAGCATCTCCAGGGTCACTGACATGCCAGAGCTTCTTCAGCAATACTGCTATCCTAACTGCATGTAAAACATCATGAAAATGGGAGCTTTTGCAGGGAAGAAAGAAAGAACAAAATCTTTGTGCGCAAGGAAAGCCCTTTTGTAGAATATTGTGAGGGCCAAAGTACCGATGGGATGAAAGAGGAAGGGAACAGCAGGTAAAGATTATCACGTACTAAGCAGGGGAGGGTTTAAAAGAAGCAAAACCTGTAAAATTATAACTCTCAAAATAGACTTTTGTTTGACTTCCATTTTTAGTGGCTAGATTTTACCCATTGTCTCTTTCTGGCTTCTTGTAAACTCCTGTGACACCAATCAATGGAGACACAGAGGATTAACTCGCAGACAACTCGTTGCAAACTTCAGCTGCTCTGGAACCATTTAAGCAGATAACTGTTTTTATGTAAGGCAACTGGTGGGGAAAACGTGTCACCATTTTCTTTCCTGCTTCCTTTGAGCAGTAAGATGAGAAGCAAGAACACTTCAGACCCTGAGAGCTCAGCTTCCCTTCCCCCTGCACCGGGGGTGCCTGGGTCACCCCCACAAATGCCAAAAGCTCTTGCTAGGCAGCCGCAGGAAACCAGAGGCATTTTCCAGAGTCACAAAAGCCAGTCCTTACCTGCCTCAGGGCAAAGAGGGAAGAGAAATAAAGCAATTCAATCCCCTCTGCTGTCCAAGACAGGCAGCCGAGTGCTTTATGTGGCAGCCCATTCCTTGGATTTATATGGTACACATAGTGGGAAATGTGTTAGTCCTATTTGCTTTACTAGGCCTTGCCAGGCGCTAAGTGTGACTACCTGGCAACAAGTAAATCTCCCCAGATCCCATCTGAAATGAAACATAAGTTCTAGGATACAGCCTGGAGCACGTTTGGAGAGGATGGCAAAGAGAATTGTTCTTAAATTGCCTCAAATCCCACTCAGCAACCTAGAAAGCTTTTTCCTGGGTCATTGGGAGATCCATTCAGTCTCCCAGGGAAAGCAGAAGGTTGGCTTAATACAGATTTTGGTTTCTTTCTGGCAGAAGCCCAGCTGTGCCACCAGACATGGCAGCCAGCAAAGCCCAGTGCTCTGCCTATGCAGGAGGATGCCAAGGTGGTGGGAAACCCTTCCCATTCAGGTCAGAGCTCTGCGGCACAGCTCCTAGGTGTGACAGCACTGAGGAGGGTTAGGGCAGGTAGGGAACAGTGCCAGAGCTGCCCTTGGAGAAGAGCAGGGGATGCAGGAACTGACAACAGTCCTTGGGCTGCTCCATTGTGGTAGTTCCCAGCATCTTCTGTGTTAAAGCAATCGAAGTGGTCAAAAAGAGCCCACTGAGACTCATATTGTAAGGAAGAAGGAAGAGGTGGTTGCCCTCCCAGACCTCACCTTGTCACCAGAGTCATTGCTGCTAGCCCTGCTCATGTTCTCAGCGCAAGGGAATGGGGTGAGAAGGGGTAAAAGTCCACTTGAACTTGCTTCTAGTTGATATGAGGGACCAGACCGGAAGACAGCAAGAAGCACAACAAAAAGGGGTCAAAACCCAGTTTGAACCATCTCCATAGCCCCTTTTCCATTTAAAGCAAAAGAATGGAGCAACTTCAGCCTCCATGTGCCCAGCCTGCTGCTCCATTGGCTCGTGGTGTGGCAAGTCTAGTGACTCAGTAATCTGTTTGCCATGCATTTTTTGAAGCAGGAACATAATTTAATTCCCTTTAAGGAGATCAAAACCAGGAAACATTTAAGTAGGACTTCCTGCCCAGTGTGAAATACAAATTCTTTTCATCATGGAAAGCTAACTGAGCTTAAACAATAGTAAATGAAACTGGTTATGCAATGAAGTTGTAGGAGATCAAAGCTGATTTTGGTTTTTAATTAAGATAACAAGGTACCTGGATTAAGGAAGCTAGTGGTAACCCACTGCCTAACTACTTAAAGAAACACAAACACTTCCCCATTAACTTAGTGCGCGCGCAGCAGAAAATGAGGCAGAATAAGAATTCACCTCTACTTACAGTCAGGAATTAAAACTGGGAAACGTTTTAAGTGAATCTACATCAGACACCATTTCTTGAAGAAGGGATTGGATCTCATGAATCCTACTGAGTATGACCCCCTTTCCCATCTGTCTCTTCTCACTTCTGCTGCACATCTTTGTGTCTTTGTGTACTTCTAGGTTGTTGGTCTGCACAAAACCCTTGTTGTTCCTCTTCCACCCATGGACCCATGGGGCTATCTAAAATTCACAATCTTGTAGGTCATTCCAGTCAGGAAGAAGTCAGTGCAGGGCTTAGGTAGTTTTTGGAAGCAGCTTTGTTTATTTACAAAAGAGAGACAAACTCCTGTGTGACAGCAGGAGTCAAGCCACAGGAGAGGGTTTCTCTGTTTCCAGCTTCCCCTCCTGTTTTGGCCAAGGCCCTCACCCAAAAGCCCCTTTTCTCTGGGCTTTTCCCAGGGCCACACACTGTGCTTGATCAGGCTTCCGCCTTTGTGTCATTCTGTGCCTGCTCCACTTTTTTCCTGAGCCTCCTGCCTTCACACCCACACTCACCTCTTCCCAAAGCAGCTCTGCGCCAAAGCTCCCCTTTCCAAAGCCTGTGCACTCCCGAGGAAAACAATCAAGCCTGTGGTTTGGGCAGAGACCTCTGTGCAGGGTGGAGGTTTCAAACTAGCCATTATTTTGCTGCCTGCTTTCCCAAGGTGATTGCGGGGGCTTTTTAAAGGAAAAATCTGAGAATGGGGGTTAATCTGGGGTCTACCTTATTAGAAAAGCCATAAAGCCTTTCAGGAAAACCCTACAGAGCAGACTGGGGCTGCAGCCAGTATGTTTCTGTAGAGGCTTGGAATATTTATAGGACCATGCTAGGAGTGGATATTGGTGCATGGCTGTTGGAGATGAAAGGGAATTTAGCCTGGCCACCACAGGACCGTTAGAGGGTTTTATCTCTTCTGCAAGGTTGCATGCACTGTCCATACATTTCAGTAGTGGGCGTGTCGCTCCTAAGAACCTTGACACTATGGTTCATTAAACTCCCTGAGAGTAAGGGAACATGTTGGGCCCTCACAAACACCAGAGGACCCTCCCCCCACTTTTCACCCAGCAGTA
>JAOTQQ010000023.1:43453753-43492746 GCA_026546715.1 Gallinago undulata
TTCCAATGTCTGATAACCCTTTCACCACCTGTGAACGCAGTGAGTTAGTAAAATATGTCAGCTGTATTACTTGGCTACATTACTTCATTAACTAGGCTACATTTCTAGGCCTAGCCTGATCCACAGAGGGATCAATGTAGAACTAGCTGACTCTTGAAGTTTGTTTGGTCCTTGCCCCATGCTAAGCTTATGACCTACACCAATCCCATTATGTAGGGGGCCAGCAGAACAGTTTGCCCCAGCCTCTTCATCTGAGAGGACATACAGGGCTCTGACTCCTTACAATACATTTAATATGCCACAGAATTAATTTTTGTCTTGGGCTTCTATGTAAATCAGCTAATTCAGGGGCAGGAGAGCTGAATGCTAGATACCTGTCCCCCTCCAAGGGGATGCAAGCCATCATTTCTTCCACACAAGCCACCAGACAGCTATCAGCTTAAAGCATCCTTCAGAGTGTACAGGCTTAAACCAGAACATTTGTGGGCACAGAGCCCATAGTTTGTTTTTCTTGCATAGCACCTAGCAGCAGAAAACCCTGCTCCCATAGCTGTAACAATAATTCACACCACTACAGAGTCATATTAATGATGTGGCTACCACTAGCCATATAACCCACCTAACCCATCAATCACCATTCTTTCTCTTCTCTCCAGCTCAGTCTATTTCCTAAACTGTAATAAAAAGCTATCTGTTTCTAAGTCCATATGGCACATAGCCAGCAGGAAAAGGTTCACATTCTGCTCCTCGTACACTAAAAGAAGGTGCTCCAGCACTGTACACAAGCCTGTAGCTGTGAAGACAAATTTTCAGATGTTGTTCATCCCTGAGGTGGTTCTCCTGGCCACAACACTGAATGTGTCCTTTGCTACAGTGGAGAGAGAGTTTGCATTCAACTGGTAGTCCTGCCACACCTCAGTCTTATCTAATTATATTCTATGAAGTGAGTTATTTGCCACATATTTACATAACCCCCCTCCCTCCCCCTACATGTGCAGCAGACTCTCAGCTGCTCTTTTATTTGGCCACAGAGGCACCAGTTTTCTAATCTAGTTTCATGGTCTGATAGAACTGGACAGTGATCAGTTTGCTTCCAAGGCATTTGTGTAAGAGGGAAGAGATCTTTGATCCCTATTGGCAATTCAAGATAATAGGATTGCTCGTCTTATGCCTCAACCAGATTGTCACAGTATCCTCATGTGACAATCTGCAGTAAATCCTATTCCCAGAAAATTAAGCCTATGGCCTCTAGATCCAAAACCATTAACTTTGTGACAATTAATGGGTCGACGATATAGTCCCCCTCTATGTAAAACTCAAAACAAGAGCAGGCTGGCAAAACATAACTTCTCTCCAAGGCTAGTGGGCTCTTTAGGTAAATACCCTGAACTGTCTGATCTATGAGGCAATGGAACATTTGAAAGATCTGCTGCAGAGACAAATTCGAGGCATTTTATCTAAACGCCAGGAAGAGGACTTAGCAATATCCCTTAATCCACAAGACATGAGATGAGAGGGTACTGAGAGAGGAGGATGAAGTAAGGCAATCCCATGATTTAAAACCACCCTGTTACAGGAAGCTTCAAATGCAAGACATTCCTTCCTGCCTGAAGGGAAGTGTCCCAAGGAGGCCATCGCCACCACTCCCCAGGTGGCCTGAGGGAGGCCACCTCTGCCACCGCCATGTCCTTCCTGTGTGCAAAACTCCCCTTCTCCCACACACACTTCTTTCACTCTGTGCTCTACTAACAATGAGGGTGGCTGCACACTGAATTGCAAGGCTCTTTGGAACCATGTGAAGAAAATCTCATTGCTCAACAGGACTGTGGAATTCAAAGAAAGACACTAAACCGCTCAAAACAAAGAGGCGACATTATGCAAAGGGTCATCAGTGTTCATGATTATAAAATCTTTACCAGGGAGCTCTGAGTGTACATATCAGCCCCCCGGGAAGAGGTGGCACCCAAAATCCAAATGAGAGTTTTGGCTACACCATATCCTTGGGCTGGCTCCTGCCAGTCCTCCATCCTGCCTCTTCTGCTGTTTTCAAAGATCAGCCTTCCTGAGCCTCACAAAAGAGAATGTATTTTCATGTCAGCCAGTTCCTCTAAACATTCAATTACCCTGTCAAATACCAAACACCTCTTCTTTACTGGAAATTCCTCTGGCAGACTCCACCTCTTCCTCCTGCCAACTGCTCTTTGCTTTGTCCTTTTAAAGTGGGGCTAGAGGCAACAGTTTCTGCCCTTACTTGTTAGCAAAGGCAATTATGACCACCTTCTGTGAGTAATTACCCATTTCTATCGGGTTCCTACAAAAACCTAAATTTTATACAATTACAGGCTACCTGGCAACCCTCGTGTTGCTGGGATGGACAGCAGAGCACTCAACGTAAGCCATGTTTCAAGCAATTAAGTGCTGTGTATATTACTTTTTATTGTCTTTCAGTCAAGTGGTGCAATCCACAGTGTACAGTGACAGCTTAAGGGCTGGAAGAGCTGCCTCCTTCCACCCCTTCCTCCCTCCCTCCCTCTCACGCTCTCAGGAAAGCCACACCAGGTCCCTGACCAAGCAGTATGGCTACATCAGTGAAGACCTGCACTTGGACCAAAATAGTCCTGTTGCAAAGCAAGGTATAACAAACTGGAATTCCACTGGAGTACACTGGTCCCAGGACCCTGACTCTGTGCTGTGCCATGCCACGCACATAGACTAACCAGCCTTTCTCTGTGCCCCCCTGTGTTACATGACAGTGGTGCATCCAAAATTCAGCTCAGTTCTCCAGTAGCCTTCTTTAAGAAATACAA
The DNA here is from genome assembly GCA_026546715.1 of Gallinago undulata. Lineage (NCBI taxonomy): Eukaryota > Metazoa > Chordata > Aves > Charadriiformes > Scolopacidae > Gallinago > Gallinago undulata. The sequence goes on from JAOTQQ010000023.1 coordinate 43,456,561, forward strand.
ACTATTTGTGGATTTTGCAGTGAGAGCAACACTTGAAACATCCTTTCTTTAAGCTTGCAAGTTCAACCTCTTCTGCAATTTCTGAGAAACAGCACAGCCCAAGTGAGCTGTGGCTGCCTATTACCTACAAAGTACCTGCCTTCCAAGACCTTCAAGCTGGTCACACACCTAGCTCAGTTATGCACATATCCCAATGAGATAAGTGATCCTGAAGCACTCTGGAAATGCCCAACTGTTCCCTTTCTCAAGAGAGAAGGACTGAATTTGGTGACTGAGTTCTAACAAATAGCTGATCTAAGATGTTGGACACCTAATGCATGTTTCTTGTTCTTGGTATAACGCTTTGTGATGCCTCCTGTAAATTGGCAGTCGTGTATTTATTAAAGATATCAGACCTAATTCTCCTCTCACCCTCTCTTGATCTATCATTTACATCTCCCTGTGGTGAACACAAAATGCTCCCTGTTCAGAAAGAAAATGCCTCCTTGCCTGCTTTATGTATAGGCAACAACCACTGACCCAAGGCAACAGCCCACAGACTCAGTTGAATTTATACATGCTTTCTCCTGAGAAGAGTTTAAGTGAAAGGTCTGAACCCTGAGCCCAAGTCTCTGGTGTAATACGGGGATAATTTTGCTGAAATCAATGTGTTACATAGATGGGAAGCAATCTTAAAATCAGAATTAGACTATACAGCAGAATGGCACTCAAACAGGCAGAAGCAACAGCAGCTTAATTTACCAGTGTGCCAAAATGTTTTCCCATTCATTCCATACATCTGCCATTTACATCAGGTCTTTGTGATTAAATACAACTCTGCAAAAGACAAAGATTATTGTCCTTATACAAATGTCCCTTTGGTATCCAGGGTTGTGTATGTGTTAGGAAACAAACTACTCTGCGGAGGGAACATTTTTCTGTGGGCTATCTTATCCAGAAAACAAAGCAAGTTGCTCTGTGAGCAGCAGAGCCAACACAACCTAGTTTCTTACAGATTAATGCATTTTGGCTATAGTTTTTCACACCAATAACCTCTGGATCCTTCTGTTCAGGTTCTCTTTGATCTTTTCCACATCCAGAATGCTTCCATTTCCCCTCCACACTCAGGCATCTGAGTCCAAGCCTTTCTGCAGCATCTTGTGTGTACCCCAACCACTGAAAGGCCATGGGGCACTGGACAAACCCTGAGCACATCCTCTCAGCAGGCAGAACAGACCATATAACACTGGAATCACATAGCAGCTTTTTCTTCATCAGAGACACTGATTTTAAGTATGCCAAAGTGTAATCAGTGCCTTCTGAGTAACCACCAGTTTCCATGAAACTCTTAGGACTGTAATGCCTTTTTGATCTCTACTCCTATATCAAATTTGGCTACACTAGTCAGTGGACTCAAAGTTTTCTGTGGGAAGGGGGGAAGTTTGAGAGATGCATGGAGAAAAATGCAATCACATAAGCTTTGCTTCATTAGGGAAGGGAGCTGCACATTTAGCTGATATAACCCAAAGTATGAGGACATACACTGTCAGAGGGTGTGACCTTGTAGGATTAGTTGCATGTGTGATAGAAATCTCTATCAGAGCATAAAAAGTATCAGAAATTGGCCTGTGTTCTCTTATTTGCTCTGGAGATGCAAACTCTCCGGGTTTTGACCAGATACATAATACAAAACTATAAATTGACAATTTCTTGTTGCCTCCCGTTCCCAGAGGATTCCTGAATACTTTAGTAAAAGATAACCTCCCAAGTCAGTCACTCAGTGCCATGCTTGGAAGGCAATTCCTCCCTGTCCCCTGCAGGCTCTTGCTTTCCTCTCTGAGCTTTTGTCACTGACTGTCGCATTTGTTGCGCTGCTGTCCTTGAAAAAACAGCTAGCTGCAAGAGCCTCCTGCAGCCCTGAATTCCAAGGGTTACAATGACAGTATTTCCTTTTCCAGGTTCTGCATTTGCCAGCTGTTAACTTCATCAAGATTCTATGTTGTGAGAGAGTCTTAAAAAAAAAAAGGTGCAGATCTGTTTTCTCCATAGTCTTTGTGGGAAGGCTGGCAGGGTAGATTCGACCCTGAAAAACAGTGAATTCGATGGGGTGCCACAATACGGCAGGCAGGGCAGAGAATAGTTCAGTCACAGTTTTGAAAGACTACTTGTGGTTCAGGAACAATCAAAAGTTAATTGAAGTCACTGTTGGCTTTTTAATGTCAGCCTTCCTGATAAACCAAGGGAGTAGAAATCACCTCCTCTTTTCTGAAATAATGATGACTTGTCTTAAATATCCACAGCACTGGAAAAGCTGTGTCAGGCCCGAGGTTGCTGGGCTGGATTTCACTGCCCTCCCGAGACAATAGCGGATCTATAGGACACCCTGCACCATACGCGCCTGTGGGATGACTCAACTCACAGCTGTCCCTCCTACCCAGGCACAGAAGTGATAGCTTTGACCTTTTGCTCATGGAAGAAATGATAGGGAAGAAAGGTCCTCCACATCTTTGGGACAAACTGCAGTGTCACTTTACCGGGGAAAGGCAAAGCTCTGGAACAATTTGGGATAGGAAGTGAGAAAGGACTGTGCATTGACTGAGATGGCAGGTGACATTTCAAAAAGGCAGGACAGGATTAAGCAAACTGCAAGAGGGACAGGATGCAGGCATGAAGAGATCTTTAATGTCATACATACTCTGGCACTCTTTTCATAAGGCACATCTTAAAGCTGTTGCATCCCTCCCATGTCCCCTTCCTGGAGCACTGACTCCCTGGGGAGCACCTCAGCTACAGAACCCTCCATCCTCCCTTACATCTCTGCTGTTTCCTCAAGCTCTGATGTCTATCTGTGCCCCAAAACTGACTTTCCTTCAATGTGGGGAGAACAGATAGACCCTGTGCAGCTGCAAATATCCCACGAGTTACATTGGGATCCAAGATCCATTGCATTTTTCCGTCATGGCAGCTAAAGGGTTTCAGACTGAAGGTAAGTTCTCGAAAGCTTTTGCTCTGCTTGAAGATGCTGGTACAACTCCAGACTACCTTTTGTGAGAGCAGAGTTAGGGCAAGGCTGAGCACTTTTGAAAATCCTGCCCCAAAGCAGTGAAAGGATCATATGAACAGAGCCATTTAATTAATAAATCTAGTGTCATTTAATTATAGCTAATCCTTTTACTGAGAACACAGCCGTCATACAACAATTCCTCAAAGCTGTCAGGGTCTCTGAGCTACCACTATTATGCAGCCTTCCAAGGTGGGCGATCCACAATTATTAATTCCAGATCTGTGCCCCGTCAGGTCTCCCAGATTTGATGTGGGTCACATGTGAGCAGACAATAGTGGTTTTGTTGAATTAACTAGAGGACACACCCTATGTGTCCTATGTGTCTAGGTGCACCGTGGGCTGGTATCAAAGGTTGATTGCTGCCTCCCACTCCACTTCCCAATGGCTGCTCTGTGGGATATCTCTAGGCAGCTCCCCAGAGGAAGCACTTTTCTATTTTCCAGCATCTGTAACAACTCCAGAAAGAAAATCAGCAAAAGTACAGTGTGGTACTAGGATGTCATTTGCACTTTGGCAACAGAAAGGTACATGCCTCTCTTATTTTGGCATCTCCATTTTCTGGAGGGCTTTTGGCAGGCAATGGTTCCTATAAGAGGCAATGCAGATGTCTGCAGAGAGAATGAGGAGCACGGTTTCCTGACCTCAACAGGACATGGCCTGGCTGGGAACAAGGGTGTCCTCTTGCTACCTTCCCCTTTCCCCAGGTGCCTGGACATGTGGGACTAAGTCCTGGCTGCAGTCCTAGTGGTCTCTCCAAGGAAAGGTGCAACCCTTAACTTCCAGCCCCATACTGTGGGGTCAAACCCAGGTTTCTGGGCAAGACTCAGCCACTGTGACTGCAACAAGCCAGTGACTGATGCTAGCTGAAGATAAGGTTCATGGCTGCTCTGAGAATGATTTATGATTTTCAGGAGCAGCCCCAGCCTGTGGTCTTACTTCTTATAGTGGCAGTGCTAGGCTGGAACTCCACAAAGGATATGAAAAAGCAGTGACATTTGCCAGAAAGAGTTAAGATCAGAGTTGCAGCCCCCTTATTCTGAATTCCCCTGCATTTTGTTAATGCCAGTTCTTGTCCTAACACCACCACGTACTGCTCCTCTACCCTTCTGCTGCCCACAGAGGAAAGCCCCCCAGAGGGCAGATGTCAGATCCTGCCAATACACACAAGAAGGACAAGGGGACAAGCTATGTGGGATGGGCAATCTTCATAGCCTCTGCATCTTCACAGGGAGCAGGAACTGAGGGGCAGAAGATGAAGGGAGGCTAGGGAGGGTATAGTGAGGCATTAAATAGCACTTGCTGGATCTCTGCTTGGTGGAGATTCACCTGCCCCTGTTTCTAAAACCCCAGTTCCTGGGGAAGGCTAGTAATGAGGAGGCTGGAGGAAGTACAGCTGGGATGGGAGCAAAATTTACACCACCTACCACAGACTCCTCTGCCCCATGCAAAAGTCAGTGACTCTGCAGAGCTCCCAGCAGGAGGGAAAACAGCCTGAACACTTGGCCTGCCAAGTTCCCAGAAGACTTGCATGCAGTGGTGGTGCAAATAACTTGTCTGGGGTCACACATACAATATTTAGAGTGACCTGGACTGAAGACCCCCACCAGTGCCCTGCAACCCTTGGCACAGCCTAGCCCTTTTGCCCCAGGAGGCTTCGTTTCTACCTTGTTTTCCTCCAGACAGTGGGAGAGAGGCTAATTTCCCTGACCCTGCATTTCTTGTCTCCTTAATGAATAAGGGAAGGAGCAAAAATACTTAGTACAAGGAAGCTCTCACTTGCAGTCTTTATGCTGGGGCTCTGTATGATCATTGCTATAGCAGAGTAGTTCCTTCTGGTGGGAATTACTGGGTGAAATACTGTAGTCTGCATTATACCAGGAGTCATGCCAAACAGCAGAGCTGGAATTAGAAGGGTCCTAGGACAAGCTTAGTCCACCACAACCACAGGCAGATGGTTAGTTCAGACAGGTCTCCAGAGCATCCACCCCCCAGTCCACAGCCACAAAATGCTCCCTGGGGCTCTGTAACAAGCTGGAGACCAACAGCAAAGAACAAAAGCCACAGCTTTTGCATGCCACAGGAAGAGAGCAGTCACACTCACAGACACCCCCAGTGTCCTCAGTCCCCGCTGTAAAACTCCCAGATGAGATTTGGAAATTTGCCAGACCTCATCTTACAAAGAGAATGGGGAAAAATCCAACATCCAGTGGTACCTCCCCATTTGACCTAAAGGGCCAATTGCAGAGGTCAGCTTGACCCCAGGAGCATTAGCAAGATACACAAGACAGGACAACACAGAGGCTGTCCTGCCACTAAGACAACCTTCTCCTTAGCTTTAGCCCCTCTTCTGAGCTTCTGCTGAGGGGGAAAAGGAGATCTGGGAGCCAAGTTGGAAAAAAAATAAATCTTTCATGGATTTTTCTTTGCCTTTCTTTCTGGCCTTAGGATGAGTAAGTCTCTGAAGGAGGACTGTTTATTTGCCAAGGAATTGGGGATTTTTGCACCTCCCTTTACTCTTACAAAAAGATAACGACCTCTTGGTGGGAAAATCTAAGTCTTGCCAAGAAATACATCTTGGCATCTCTCCCGAGGCAATGACAGTTAGAGGCAAACAGAGTTCCTTGGAGAATAAAAGGGTAGATGGAGCTATGTGACCCTGGACTCCAGTTTAGGCTTGGCAAATTCTTCAATCTATGAATCTGTGTCGTAAGCAAGGGTGTTTGCTATCTGTTTGACCCCAGAGGAGAAATTAGCAGCATGGGCCCCGCAGCACCCAGGCATGCAATGGGGTATGTCTGAAAGGCTTTACTGTGTTTCATACACGCATTCTCAGCTGGAGTGAAATTAGGTAGCTCAGGTATTCCCGTCCCTGCAGATGGCATCAAGCCAGCTGCAAAACCCATCCAGAAACTGTTAGGTGCTTGGCTATCACTGTACTCCACATTTTTGTGACTATCATGTAGTTCCTACGTAACCTCCATGCATCTGCATGAGCTATGGGTACAGCTGTAGCACAGGCACAATTTTGTTTGTGACAGCCCGACAGCCATCCTGGCCTGGAGGTGTTCATGGGGTGCCTAACCCAGGAAGGCTAGGATTTCAGCTGCTCCTTTGCCATCTTCAGGTGGTTCCAGTCAGAGCTATCTGCAGAGAGCAAGATCCTAGTTCAGGCTCTGTCTCTAGATGCATGTGTTGCTCCGAAATTCACGGATTGCTCTCCCAAAGGGACCACAAACTCATATTTAAATGGGGATAAGCATCTGTTTCCCCACCAGTACTCAGGTTTGACATTTTCACTCCTGCCAGTTTCTGAAGTGCAGCTGAGAGCGTAGGTAATCACAATGGACAATGCTTCTCCCTTTAACAGACCATGACCTGGGCTGCTTCCTGGACAGACATATGGCTCGGCACACGTTTGCTTCCAGGGATCCCCAGAGATCCCAGAGAGCTGCTGGAAATGTCAGTCATTCCCTGAAATTCAGCCTCCAGGCTTCACCACAGGAAGTGAAGTTATTTTACTCAGCCCTGCAGCTCCTCATGCATCTTTATCCAGCAATTTCACATGGAGGTACAGGGAAGTTCCTGCTGGACTTACCCCCTGCCTTTGGCCAAAGAACAAAGGTCAAGCAAATAATACCAGGTCGTTGCAGTGAGTGACACATAATCAACAGAATAGGTGTAAGGACTGTATCCTGGGAGATCTGGGCTGACTCTGCTCCTCACCAATTGCCTTCACTCACAGCCCGTTTTGAAAGCTTTACAAGCCCTCTGCAGCCAGTTACAGATCAGTTACCTAAACTTCGTTTTCTGAACTTTTCTTGTTATCTTTGGACAGCTGGGTCTGTGAAATTGCCTATTAACAGTTTGCAGAGCGCTTTAGCTAATCTCAGAAGAGTACGTGTGAATCTAATGGCCAGATATAATGGCTTGACAGATCAATAAGGCACATTCCAACTCTGCAGAGTCTAGACTTCCTGGGGAGGGGTGGCGGGATTTTTATAGCAAAGTCGCCAAACAGTTATGCATGTGTTTTTGCAAGAGGGAAAGTAGAAGAGCAGAAAAGGGGTGAAGCGTTCAGCCAGAAAATGTTTTGAAGAGCCTGAAGAAGTTTTGTTCTGGATCAAGATATCCCAGAGAGCCCATTGTAAATGCTTCTGCTTTCTAATTTCAGTGGAACCATACTTCTGTGAAGCTGAGAGGCCTTGCAGACCCAGGTTGGATAAGTATATGAAACTGGATGCACATGTGCATAAACCTGTGTTGCAAGCACATAGGCAAGCCTGTCACACTGTGGGGAGCTAGTTGTACACACATATAATAGTATTTGGACCCACGGAAGTCCCTGGGACAAACGGCTTTTGCAGCTATATATTTCTGACGACAGCACACAGAGATACCTTACGATTCAGAGACGACTCGTGTATACCTGCACCACCTGTGTGTACATCAGCAGAGAAGAGAGCCCATAATGCATTTCCAGCCACATCTTTTGTCACTCCTCTGCCTGTTCCAGCAGCGTGACTGCTCTGAAAGATCAAGCCCATTTCTGTAAATAAACTCTGATAAGGGCCTAGCCCCCAGCTGGTGTAACGGAAGACCATGCAGTGGTGCTAATTTACAGCAGCTGAGAATTCACCTCAGTGTCTCCCAGCCCAAACCGAGACTCTATAAAAAGACGGTTTCTCAAGTTCAGCTGTGGTGCAAAAAGTTCTGTTCCTATAGGAGGGGACTAACTGGGTGGCTTGCAGCAGCAATGCTCCTCTTAGTGTGCCTGGGAGACTAGCATGGCTACCCTATAGCCTTCTTCCCTCCTGCAGTCCAAGTGCAGCTACCCCTGATGGTGGTAATTCCAGCAGCATTTTGGCCCACATGGATTTGCTCTGGCCAACCCCAGAAAAATGAGTCTGAGAAACCCTTCGCACGCACAGATTGCTCTCCTCCGCACAGACACCAGAAGACTGTGTCTTCCTTGTAGTATTTTCTGCTTTCCTTGCCTTCCTCTTTTGTTTTCATTGTGTTTGCCCAGTAGGTCATAACCAGAGGTTTACCACAATGTTCATCAGAAGATACTGGTGCCACTTTGTGACAGAAAAAAATGGCTGCTCCAATTGCTTGTGGAAAGTGTGGTTTGGTCTGTCTCTACCTCGGCACAAATCACTTATTTGCTTTGCTTCTGCAGAGCCTGTACAGCTTCATTCTTTACCCTCCAAGTCACTCAGTATACACTTAGCAGCAAGGATGAAAGAGGCTTCAGGAAATAGCATGCTGAGATGTGAGGCCTCCCAGGCCTCCAATCAACCCCCCTGAAGGGGAAAAGCCTAGGGATAAAGACCAAATTCTAATTATAACAACAGATCTGCAGTCATTCCCAATTATGTCAAGCTCTTCAACGAGGAATTAAACAATTTATGAAACGGGCGAACTATCTTATTCTTCCCTCTAGCTTTAATAGTATGATGTCGTAAAAACATGGTGATATCTAAACACGAGGGGAACATTTAAGTGGCATGTGAATGACAGAGGAAAACAATACTAGTGTGATAGACACATCTTTTCTTGCTCCACAGGCATGATTTACTGCTGAATTACACTAGGTTTAGGCTGCAGTAACACCTCATATTGCAGTGGGGATAATTCTTAAATGAAGCCAACAAAAACCTAACAAAATCTGACTGCTGGAATCTGGGAAACTGCAAAAATCACAAAAGAAGACTGTTTGCATCTTTGGAACAAGACTGACAAAGTTTCCAGGACACAGAACCTGGAAGTATACCCCAAACGTAATTTTCATGCTTGGAATCAAAATTGCTGGGAAAAAGAATAATGTCACAGTTAAATAATAATAAAATCACAGTTGTCCCTTCCAGGCTGAGAGTTCATGAAACTCATAAAAACTAGTACCAGAGAAGTGAAACGAGACAGGTCATAATTGCATGAGCACAGATTGAGCCCTGCAGTCCCAATAGCTGTTCCTCTAGAAGCCTTCACTAGCACTTTCACATCTGCACATCTTGGTGTGCAGCTCTTTAGGTTAACTATACGTGGGTGATACCTTCCTCCCTGTGGCCTGACTCCTTCACCACCTTCTCCATTATGCAGTCATTTCCATCTGTGCAAAGTGGGTGGCATTTTACACTTACTTCACTTTCACTTCAGTCAGGTGTAAATGGCTGCAAGAGGTGCAAAACAGTGGAGCTGTGGGGAAGAATAAGAAAAACAGCCTGTGAGAAGGTTATTTCTCTCCATAAAACCTGCTTCTTGCCTCTAGCTTTGTAGCTGTAATATAAGTGAGAAAATGTCATAAGAATATTCCTATTGGTTCAATACATGTTTGTACAGTACCTAGCACAGTAGAATAGTAATAAATATTTGTTACACTGTACCCAAAAGAAGCCCTGAATGTGATTTGTAAAGTGATACTAAAGAGATTCAGAAAAGTGGAGAATTCAGGCTGAGGAAAATGTCTCACACATGAGCAAAAAACAGAGCACAGGATTACAATGGAAAAAATTGTAGTACTTTAACTGCAGTAGCAGCAGCAAACTGCAAAGGACAGAACACTTTGCTTTACATACATCAAGCCTTTTTGCAGTTAACCAGTCCTATCAACCATCAATTGAAGGAATTAGTCACCTCTGCTCAAATATTCATTTCACATAATCTTCCCTCTCAGGCACTTTTTTACCACGTAAAGTATTTCACAGAGCTGTGCAACAGACAACCTACGAGTTCACAGTGAAACGTTTTTTTGGCAGTGCAGAATGTCTGAAAAGGCTATTAAAGTGTTTCTTCTTAGTCTCTTAGGTGGGAGCAGACAAACCGTGACAACACACTATCTGTTGGAACAAGAGGACACTGAGCATTCCTCTACTTGCATGCCTGAGGGACTGTGGTATCCAGGAGCCCATGTTGACATTCTGTACCCGCTGTAGCTCCACTCGAATCAACAGGGTCTTTCAGACCACAAAATGCCCAAGACAGAATTTGGCCCATTGGGGCTCTGCTGTCCTCTACCATCATCTGCTCACACTCTGCTTGGTACAGGGTGCATGTGGAAGGGTAATTCTTCCTTCTGCTTCCTTTTTTTCTACTGCCAAAAGAAATGCCTAACAGATGTCCACAGCACCAAAATCTCTGAGATGTTTTTGGCTTGACATAGGGGAAGAATCTTATACTGCAGTGCAACCCATAGAGTGTCTTTAAAGCATTTCTTACCCAGACAGGAGGTTGCAATGGATAAGGAGTTACTTGGGGGTGAAGGGGCCTGCTTAATCAAACTGAAACCTATCCCTAGCTGCCTTTCCTTCCCAGGAGACCCACAGGGATTATGGGGTGGATTCAGTATTTTGTCAGTGAATTGCTCCCTGGAGACAGCTTAGGCAAGGGGCTTCTGTGTGCAAATAAGCACTGCAAAATATGCGGCATCAGGCCTCCTGTGCTTGTAGAGATCGGCTCTCCTGCACACGAGGGGCATTTGTGATGGGTCACACCATCAGTTAGGTGCCTTGGCACTCACCTTCCTGCCCCCAGTGGGTGACCCACTCAGCTGGGAACGCTGCAAACCCCTGCAACATTTATTGTCATGGGAAATAAAAAAGAAAAATATTAGGGTACTTACCTATAAAACCAATACAGGATGAGATTTATTTTTCAGGTTTGCATTGCCTACAATTTAAGGCCAGGAGGGACTATCAGGCAGATCGTTCTGTCTGACACCTTGCATACATATCATAGGTCATTTAATTTTAACCACTTCTCCCTGCACTGAACCCAAGAGTTTTTGCATTCAAAAGGCAGTTCAGGCTTGATCTTGAGCCATCAAAACATGGAGAATCCATCACATATATTAATCATCTTCTCTGTTAAAAATGTGAGCCTTCTGTCAGGTGCATTGATTTGGCTTTGATTCACAGTCATTGTTTCTCATTTTGTTTTGCTTTGCCAGGGTACATAACCCTTTAAGATCTGCCATTTTATCCATGTGAAGTTACTTATAAATTTTAATTCAGGCACCATTCCATCTCCTTTCTGACAAGCTAACCTCTGAGTGTCTCCCTGCAAGGCATTTCCTCTGGCTTGTGAATCGTTTTGTAACTGTATTCTCCACACTCCAATTTTTCCAATGTGAATTTTAAAGCATGGACACTGAAAGTATAGGCTTTTTTTCTTGGGTTTCCCACATGTTGAGAGGTATGAATTAAATTCTCCTCCTTCCCCCGTTCTTATCAGCCGAATCATGTATCATCTTTTCCATTATTTCACTCCAGACTGATGTCAGGTTAACCAGCATGGAGAAACCCAACTCATCTGGTCCTCTTTTTGGAATTACTGGTATAAAATTAGCCTCTGCCCAGTTTCCTGGGGGACTTCCAGCATCCAGGAACTGCTTGGCATTACTACCGGTGGGCTTGTGATCCCCACAGACAGGTCCTTTATAGCCCCGTAACTTCTCCGGAGGTACTGCTATAATTATTTTTCTCTCTCTGAAAGGTGATTCAACAGTCACTCTGCTTATTAATGGAAAGTATTTTCTGTCCTTATTTAAAATGAGTATATAAATTATTTGTTTCCAACTGCAAAACAGAACTATTTATGCAATGCATCTGCCTTTCCCCATCACTGACAATTTCATCATCCCCACCTAATTACATATCCTATCACCAGAGACTCTCTTCTTTCTCTGAGCAAACTTTTTGGTTTTAATTCTCTTTTTTCCTGATATTTTTAGCTTCCCTGAGCAGTTTCCTACATTTCATGCCTATCAGTTACTATTTCTTGCAGTCTCTCTCCCTTTTTTCCACTTGTTATACGTTGGAGAGAAGAGAAAACTATTAGATACTGCTTTAACTGCACCTCTGATCCAGCATTTGAGGTCGTTAGCATCTTCTGGGTCTTAAAATGTGAGTGTATTCAGACATAGGGAGTGAGGACGGAAAATAATACTTATTCTGCTTATAGAACTACAGAAGACGTAAACCACATTGGTCACTGACTACTAATTCTCAATTATTTTTGTTACTTAGTTACAATACTGTTATGAAGTTTAATACTGCAGCTCAGTAATTTCATTCCTCAGCAATATCCTCAATACCTCAAGTATCCACAGCAGTTAAGTATAGTTCAAAATGCAGGTCTGTCACTTTTTGGTTGCACTCCTTCTGACGCCTAATTACCCGTGGACAGGAACAAACTTGCCACCATGGTCAAAGGGAACAAACCCTGCTTACTCACCCAAAATAAAGTTGTTAATGGCACACCTGTGCAACGTGGCAATGCCCAAATGAGGGACTTTTTCTCTCTAGGACTGTTAGGGCCCTGTGGGGCTAATGGAGCTCCCCATGGGGGTCCACCAGGGCATGGCCTGGCAGCCAGGGCCCGTCCAGGAGCAGTCATCTGGGACAACTGGGGCAGCTCCAGCCTGTGGCATCGGGCACGTCTCTGGGGACAGGGAAAGGGCAAGGCCCGTGGCTGGGCAGGAGAGCAGGAGAGGGCTGTGGGAGCTGAAGCCCATCCTTGCCTGGCATCATTGGGGCAAGGGCTGACAGTCCCAGAGGGGCTGACATTGGCTTCTGGGCTGTGGGCAGGGTGAGGCCTCATAGCCTGTCTGGAAAATGATTTTATTTCTTTATAATGACTGTTGATTACAGTAGTTAACGGCATAACACCCCTCCCATGAGGCGCACTGCTTCCCCACAGGAGGGATGGCGGGTTCCACACCGGCCTGGGGAGCCATGTTATAGCAGAGGTGTCACTGACGAGCAGCACCAGGGCCCTCCTGCAGCTCCTGCTTCTCACCAGCCCTGATGGCAAGCCTGCTCCCTTTTTTCTTGCTACACTTGCACGAGTTTCATTCTTCCGGCCCATAACTGCCGGCAGCAGCGTGGGTCAGGCCGAACAGCAGTGTCCCTGCTGTAATGCTGCCCCATTCCCTCCCGCCTCGGCTGCCGAAGCCACCCCCAGCTGTGGGGTGTGCCTGGCCCCCGGCGTCTGATGCCGGCCATGTCGGTGAGGCCTCTCTCAACTTCAAGTGGAAGCAATGTGGAGCTGCACTAGCAGAGAGAGTGTCGGAAGAGCACCGCAGATACCTCCTTGGCAACAGCCAAACAACAAGTTTCTTAATTTCCACGGGAGGGAGTTAAAAATGGTTCTGTAGCTCTCTGGTAGATGAAGGTTTTTATATTTAGCTTGTATGACCAAGCCTCAACGGTCAAAATGCCTTGGCCAAGCTTTCCAAAACTGTGGGGAATTTCAGGCTTGAGGGTTTTGCTGGGAGCCGTCTCTGGTGCTCACCATTTCAAGCCATTTCTGTTCAGTCACTCGTGCGAGGAAAGGCCAGGGCAGCTATCTGCTATTTCAGGAATAAACCAACCATTAGCACCACATGTGTGGGGCAAACCTCAAGGCTTTGTTATGAAATCAAGAAATGAGGTAGTCAAATTTTAGGTGAAATCTGAAAAAAAAAAAAAAAAGCAACACATTTCCAAATTTCCATGGCAGTAAGAAATTTGATCCTTATTTATAAAAGCAGAATTTCTGAAGACTCACAGGGATGATTCCCTTTCAGCATATTTTTTTTTAATCAGGCTTTGAATTAATTAATGTAATTAGTCACTATGGGGGGGATAACTCGAACTGATTTTATGGAGCCTTTTGTTGTGTTGGTTTTGGTCTTACAGCCAGATTTAAACGTGGCTGGAGGGGCCTATTTACAAGAGTGATTAATGCTGCATAAAATTGATTACAACCTAATTTTAGCCGCAAAAGCACATTTCTGCTTGCTTTTGTCACCAGTACCTGCAGTGACTTCAGACCAAAAGCAGTTTGGCTTATGGCTGAGCAGCAGCAATGGCACCAGCAACCCACAGCCCTCACCATCAGGGGTGGCAGAAATGTGGTGCTGCTGAGGAGCCTTGAGCCACATCGGCTCTACTGTGAGGGGACGTTTTGCCTACAGATGGAGATAGGAAAATCCAGAAAATCCTCTTAACTGAGAAATCAGTGTGTGAATTTTATTTAGTCTTATGAGGAGTGGCTGAGGGAACTGGGATTGTTTAGCCTGGAGAAAAGGAGGCTGAGGAGCTTCTTGCCTTCTCACTCTCTACAGCTACCTGAAAGGAGGTTGTATTAAGGTGGCTGTTGGTCTCTTCTCCCAAGTAACAAGTGATAGGACAAGAGGAAATGGCCTCAAGTTGCAGCAGGGGAGGTTTAGGATAGATATCAGGAAAAATTTCTTCACAGGAAAGGTTGTCGAACATTGGAACAAGCTGCCCAGGGAAGTGGTAGAATCACTATCCCTGGAGGTATTTAAAAGACAGGTAGACATGGTGCTTAGGCATACAGTTTAGTGGTGGTTTTGTCAGTGTTAGGTTAATTGTTGGACTTGATGATCGTAAAGTTCCCTTTCAACCTAGACGATTCTATACTTCTGTGACTACTCTGCTTAAGATCTGCCTGCAGCTCGTGTCCCTTTTTCTACAACGGTAAATGCAGAAAGGGCCTAGACTTGAAAATTCCCACTCTTAATCTTCCTTATAAATAAAGTCAAAAGAATTTCAAACATTGACAGGCCACTGAGCTGTCATGTATGTATAACTGTGTACAAAATGCACGCATATATGCATACAATGGTTAGAAAGAATAGGATTGATCCTGACATGGGAAGACACGATGAGTAGCACCCGAGCCTACAAAGGTACTGTTGGAGCCAATGGACCTATTTCAGAAATAAGCTACTATACAAAGCATCTGGCATTCTGCATTGATCTTTTAGATGACTTCTATTTTTCTATTAATAATAGTACCATCAAAATACAATAAAAATCTAATTTGAATTGTATGGCCCTGGATATTGTTAAATAAAGCAGATGGGAAGTTTCTAAACAAGATATCCTTGAGGTTTGGCTTTGAAAAAGAAGGAAGACATTTCACACAGCCAATGACATCTCATTTTTTCAAAGGCTTAGCTCGACATTTCCAAGAAAAACAGTTCTCTTCTGATGAAAGGCTGCACAGAAAGAAATGTCATGTGGAAAGGAGGAGTCTGGGTTTGTTTCGGGTTTATTTTCATAAAAAGGAAGAAGTGAGGATGGTAAAAGGAAACAAAAAAATCAAACTTAAAATTTAACAAAGATGTACCATGTCTCCATAATGTCTGGCATAAAATTACCACAAAAACTGTATTAATTCATGTCCCTGAAATCATCTCCTGCAGCAAATAAGATTCTCCTCCGTTTCCGATAAATTATTTGCATGCCTGTAACTTTCCAGTCTAGTAAATGAGGGGTGGGGGTTGTTTTTTTTTTTGTTTTCTTCCTTTTTCACTAGTTCAAGACAATGGGCCTTGCCACCACATAATTTAGAGGACAAAACAGCAGGAAAAGTGCCAGCCTCCTGTGTTGGTAGAGCTTCTGCCCACATGGCTGACACTAACTACATGCAAGAAAGTGAGCGAGGAGTCTGCAAGCTTGCAAGCCAGCAGGCTGGTTTTGGCAGCCCACCACCATCTAGTGAGGTCTGGATATCTGCCTCTAGCTGCAGGACCCTCACTCAGAGGCTGTCCCCTTGCCCATGACTTTGGAAGGGAAAGTGCACGCATATGTGGGGCGTACCAGCAACCCAGGCACATGTTCACAACTGGGTCTTGCATATTGATGCCAACAAGAAACTGGTGTTTATTTGTACTGGGGGAGAAGGAGGCAAAGCAGAAAGGATCAGCTCCCCCAGCACTTGCCAAGGCACCCATGAGTGCCATGTGCTGTCTGCATTTCTCGTTGAATCAATTAGAACTAGGGATGGACCAACATTATTTGCCAAATACATTATTTAGCAAAAGTTGTTCTTCTTCTCTGAATATACTATTTGACTAATCATTTCTGCAGTAGCCTACCAGCTCTAGCACCATTCAAATACCATTCATTGAATAATTTATGAGATGAACAAAGACAAAATGCATTGAATAATTTATTCAAAGAAAAATTGCTTCCAGTATTTGGTTAGCTCTAATTAGAACCTCTTTTCAGCTAGATTACACACATAGGTGCATGTGCTGAGGCGTACGTACACACAGGCATATGCGTGCTTATGCAGGGAGCCAGATTTGGGATGCACAGAAGATTAGCACCACTTTACTTCAGTGATTTTATGCTTGAGGCACACTGGCACAGACAGGATCAGAACAAAGCCTCATAAAGAGAGTGGGAGAGCCAGTCTGAATCAGAAATTTTGGATGTGAAACTGAATTCCCCCTGCAAAAAGCAGGGTGATATGCAGTGGGTCAGGAAGAGGGGAGATGATAATTCACCTAGTAGATGGTTTTAGGACATTTTGAGAACACACAAGAACAAAAAGAAATTCTTCTTCAGGTGGATTATGAGTCCCCCCATCTTTGACAGGAATCATGTGAAGAAAGAGGATGTTAAGTGTGTTTGTTTGCCAGCATGGACTTTCCTATTTCACACTCATGTGTGAACAGAGAAGGAGAACAATAGGGAGGGATACCAGGTATTTGTGGCAAGAGAATAAAAGACCACTGCAGTGTGATCTCAGGACTGCTGGAGCAGACCACAGTCCCTAGCTGTCAAGAGGCCCAGATCATGTTCATATGCTGTAGTATGGCTTTTTCCCCCCCAAACCTCCTGGAGCACTTCCAGCTATCCCCTTACAACTGCATTTTCTCTGATCTTTGGGACAGGTTACGCATGAGTTCCTAGGGCAAGGAGAAGCTTCACTGACCACAGTGAGCTGCTAGACAAAGATGTATTGGCATCTTCTGTTGGTTACCTGATTTTTCACAGCTAATTTGGGGGCAGGTATTTCAGGTAAAGTGTCAGCTTTAATTCACAGTCCCTTCAAAGCTATTTTCATATGGAGCCATGTAGCCTCTCAGAGGCTGGTACCTCCAGGTCAGGGTTGAGGGCAGCAGAAAGATTTTACTGACAGTGCAGATGTTTGCACCGTACTCAACCACGTGGATAAACAAAGGGCTATAATTTAGCCAAGATAACCTTTGCGATAACCTTGCAAATGCTGACATAAACCATATGCGCTGCCCAATCCCAGAAAGGCAAAGACAAACCTTACATAAACTCCCAAACTTTACAGAATTTACATGGTGGCATATCCAGGAGCATTCATAATAGAGAGGGATCCCACATTCAGGCCTAGATTTTAAGCCCCCTGCATCACAGGGAGTAGAAGGTCATCTCCAATAATGTGAGACATGTCTCGAATGAGAAAAGCAGCCAAAGTAGACTAGAAGGCATTGCGTACCTCAAAGGAAAAGGCTTTCCTCCACTGTTTGTTTTCTGCATCTTTTATTTAGATAGTTGGACAAGATAAATGGGACAGATATGCAAGCAAATCAAAATACAGTGATAAACCAGAAATCTCTAATTGGTCATCTTGAAGGACAAAGCTGCATCTTCTGTGGTTAATTTGCTCCCAATTATTCTTTTTTTTTTCCTGGTTCTATTTTTGTAGAGCTCCCAGAGCTGCCCTAATGGTAGAGAAAAAGAGTAATAGAGATAATTTGGAACATCCTGAATAACCTAATTCCCGCGTCCCTATGGTATGACTAGACACCTAAAGGATGTCTCCAGGACAATGTCAGCCAGCATGAAAGGCTGCAGCAAAGGCATCAGAGTGAGGTCGCTCTGTTTAAAAGCTTGTTGGCATTTTCAGTTAATAAAAGTCACTTGGGAAGTATTTCCTTTTATGTCTGACAGGTTTCTCTTTTTGCCCTTTATATATGATGTGTTACCATGAATGCAGCTCATCCACTGTTTAATCATCCTGTCTGTCCATGGTACATAGAGAGTGCATCACTTCATATGTAGGATTCAAGGACCGGGATTTCAGAGAACATTAGCATTCAGAGGCAGGACTGGTGGAAAGAGGACACTGCAGTTAAGCATCTTGCTTAGGAGTTGGCATAGGAACCTTCTGCGCCCTCTCCAGCACAGGTACCTTTGCTGCACAGGTATGTGAATGCAGCAGGAGCACACAAGTGACCGTTGGGGCAGCTGGGGGTGCCAGCTGGAGCATCTCACAGCAGAGAGCGTGCACAGCAGTGTGGGCAGCCATGGGGACAGAGAAGTGGGTTGTGAGCATCCCGTAGCTGTCAATTGTCATATATCTAGACCTTGTGTTTCCTGTTGTGTTTCCTGACCTTGCCAGAGTCCAGCATGGTGCCTGGACCTCTTCTCTGATAAGTGTTTTTAATACTACATATATGCACCTGAATTTTAGTGTGTAACTATGTGGAGTGCCAAGTCCACAGAGCTTGATGTTTGATTATTTTGCCATAAAGCAAGAGCTCTAAAAATTTCAGGCTTGGATAAATAATCACTGCCCTTTTTTAAGGGAATTTATTTACAAGAGCATCAAAATGAAAATGACAGCAGTGGCAGCAAGTAAATTACCACTGCCTAATTGGGCCCAAAGAGAGTTTGGGGCCTGAAACGTCCCTCTATGTAGACTGACAGAAGAAAAGCATACTAGACACATGCACATTGACTTTACCAGTCCTTAAATTTCTTATTTTTCTGCTAGTCCCTACGGTGCTATAAGTGCTATATTCTTCAGTGCTTCTGTTCTCATGCTCAGAGGCTCATAAGATTTGCAGATGGAGATCTTTATTCATTCTTAGTCTTGAAAACAAACTTGCCAGGCACTCTTTGTTGAGCTTGTTCGATTCTTTCTCTCTCCCCCATGCAGGAGCATGGAGCCAGCACAGTAGTTCTGCTGCTCTGTGTCTCCTAGGCAATCCTGCTCAATGCTGACCAACTTCTTGTAAAAAGAGCTGCAAAGTTGCCAAGTGTTGGCTGCTGCGCTTACAGATACACCTTGTTCCTTCACACTGAGAGCCCAACATTTCACAGGGGAGCTTGCACATCCTTGCACCACTGTCCTCCAAATGTGTCCAGAACAGGCACAGCCCTTTTTTTAACGTGCCATTGGTTATAGAAGAAAATCAAAAAGCCTTTATTTCACTAGAAACAAAACTATATTCAGTTGGGAGGTGGGAGGGGTTCACTGGAAAATTGTTTGATTTGGGCTGCTAACCAAACAGAAATTTCCATGGCTTCAAGGTTGGAAGCCGTAGCATTTTAGATCACCAGGATTGAATAACTGCTTGAGAATAAACTTTTCCTAAATTAGAGGCTGATGATTCTGCATGTCTTAGAGGCTTTGGTTCTATTTTCAGCTTTTTTTTTTTTAAATAAAAAAAAAGGAAAAAGAAAAAAGAGATAAATTAAGATAATTCCTCAAATAACATCAATGTGTGAAGATCTGCAGTTGCCCCATAAGCACAGCATGGGCCTGGGAGCAGCAGGGAGGAGAGTCAGGCTGATTGCAGTAGCCCAGCTAAATCACCCCCAGGCAGGGGGTCAGAACCGTGGGTGGGGACCATCAGTCTGGCAGGACCTCACCAGGGTGCCAAAGCGCACAACAGCACTCCTATGAATGTCACCCACCCTCTTTATCCATTCTTACTTAAAGACAGATGCCCAATTTTCACAACAAAACCTTCACAATAAAAGGTGTAAATTAAAAATGCAGAGAAGAAAAAATATAACCCCAGCCTGGGGGTGATATATGGGGTAAGAATATAAGTCCAAAGAGCATGAGGACATAGAGGCAGCACAATTAATCCTACAGGATTCAAAACAAAGAAAGGGCATGCCAGGCTCCAATGTTTAAGAAATCCCCGTGACTGAATTACATGAAAAAAGGTTCAATCACAGCAGAAAATTGAGTTAGGTTAACAGAGAAGCTGTCACTTTTAAAGATGTAGAAAGTTGCAAGATCAGATTTGTCATCAGAAGTCAAATTGGTGAAATTTACCTTGCTTGCCAGCAAAAATGAATATTAAGCATCATTCTAAAAAGAAGCTTTAGATAAATGCATAATCGTCTTTCTATGGAGTTTTATTTCAGAAAGGGGCAATTCTGCACATGATTTATCTTTTTCTGTGAATAAATTTGTTAAGCCTGAGAAGATGGAGTCCTTTATATGGTCCCATAGTCAGATAGCATGATATGCAGCTGTGAAATGTGTTATTATGCAGTGGAGATATAGCACAATCACAATGAGTTTTCTCAGAAGGGTTGCAAATCCAGTAAGAACGGTAAATTTTAACCTTTTGTTAGCTTAGCTTTGGTTATTGATTTCTCTGGTGTTTTAAAAGGAAGGGAAGAGAAGAACCAGAAGCAACATGTGACAGAAAGCTCATTAATTCAAAGCTGAATTCAATCCCAAAATCCTATTGATGCTGGTGAGTTTGGAGTACACCTCAAATGTGGGAAATTTCCTGAACCCACAAAAATCAGGCTTTGGGGTGAGCAAACTGCAGAATTGTCAGAGAAGCAAGATAATACACGTACTCACAGGAAGCTAGGAGCTGGAATAAGAGCTACAACATTTTGGCTGTTATTCACCACCAGTTTCGCAGGGATATAGGCTCCCGGATCTGTTTAAACAGAAACCCGTGACCTGTACCTGACCTACCCTCACATTACCCTCAGCCTGCACACAGAACGAGTGACCTTCTCTACTGCTGCAGTGCAAATTGATAAAGATTATTGTTTTCTCTCGGGAAGGTCTTCAGGCATGTTTTGCTGTTCCCACTGAAATACGCTGTGGCTTTACCATTGATCACCAGAGGGCAAAAAGGAGAATTTCATCCCTGTGGAAAGAAGTGCTCTCCAGCAATTTTCTTTTTTTGTTCCATGTGCATGTCCTTTCATCTAATTTACTGAAATCGTTCACTTTTTCTCTCCAAAATGCTTTTATTCAATAAAATTTGGTCCTCTTTCAGCCCCCTCTCTGTTTGCTGGCCTCGATTTTATTGCTCTGCTGGCTGGCAACGAGGTGTGAACTCCCTGTGCAGTCCATCCCTGTGCACTGAAACCCTCAAAGACAGATTTTTCTTCCAGGTATGGAGGCATAACAGTGCCCGAGCTTGACAAGGACACCCTGCGCTGAGCTGCAGTGCTGATTTGGTATCTGTTGGATATAGCAAGGTTACTCCACCAAAAGCTTTACAGGCAGAGGAGGTATCTCCTAGCTAAACTAAAGCCGCTCTCCAGGTCATGAAGATGGTTTGACCTACCAGCTTGCACCCTGCAGGGCAGAGGAGCCTTGTGCCAGGCAAGAGGGACAGCCATCCCTGTGTCCTGGCCACGACCTGGATGAGCACAGGCACCTTGGGAAGATACTGAGGACACAGGCAGACCCCAGAGGTGATGTTTCCACCTTCCAGGCTATGGCCACAGTGACCATGGGACTTACTGAGCTGGCAGTCGCACCCAGGTCTGACATTACTAAGTACAGTCCGACATTAATCATGTTGCCCCGTTTCAGTCAGTCGGGGCGCTGCATGTGGCCCTCGCGTGGTTAATCCTCTGGTGCTGCTGTAGGAAAGGGAACACACGCTTGACACCAACGGTGCAACCCTCGGGTACGATTAAACATCAGGAACTACACAGGTATTTGTAAGGTTTCCTTTTTATGCACATCTGTTTGTTGACCTTTGGGAGAGAGACTCTTTCGTGGCCAGTTTTCTGGCCAGCTGCTGTCACAAAAAGCCGCTCTCGGACGGAGAGACAGAGCTGGGAGACTGAATCTGGAGCTGCTGGAAGGGGTTCGTCCTACTCCGCGTGGGGCAGTGCAGGGAAGTTTGCTCTGCTGTCACCCTTGTTTTATCTGTTCAGCGGGTAAATAAAGAACTTCAATCTTCGCAGCTGCAAGCTCAGCAGCTTTCTCCACCCCATCATTCACTTGAAGATAAAAACGATTGTGGAGAGTCCCAGATCTCTGGTGCAAGCTGTTATTTGATTTATTTATTGGCACAGGGTTCTGAAACATGGTAGGTGCTTTTTTTGCAGATAGGAGGAGACACAATTCCCTGGCTTTGAAGGGCTGACAGCAAAGATGTAGCGTACATAAAGAACACTGGTACAGAAACAGAGAGACAGAAAGAAAGCTTGCAACATTAGATTAAGTGGTTGCTTATGGTTGTTGTACAAGTCTTGGTTGTTTAAATGCAGATGCGTATGTGCACATATGTATTCCTTATGCATGCACCTCTGTACTGAAGATATCATACTTATAAACAAAAAAATAGAGGCTCGAAGAATTGTTCAATGGGAATTGGGAAAAATCCAGCATTTCCTGGCCAAACTACCATGGCTCTAAATTAATACGGTACTCAGAATAGTACAAAGGGCTGCAACTTAATCACTGCAGAAAGCAATCGGGGTGCAAGGGACAGAACAGGCACCGCTCTAAAGAGCAAAGATGTCTTCCACTGCCCCATGAACAGTGTCTGCGTGTGAAAGAGCAGATCCCTGCTCAGTGAGCAGACTAGTGCATGGTAGCTGGCTCACCTCCATGATCTCAATCAGCTCCCCTACTAAGCCCGTATATAACTCAGTGCATCCATTGCTTTCTTTTTAACCCCCGTTACAGCCCCTCAAGGGTGAAAGATGCCCTTCTGCCTCTTGCTCTTGTAGGGGTTGCTGTGGCAAACATGAACTTTTCCTGTTACCAGAGGCATCTTGGTAAGGGTTTCTTCTGACCTTTGCTTTCAAGAAAGCAGTTGAGATTAGTGTGTGCTCTTAGATTTAAAAAATGCAAGAAATAATATTACATAGAGAGATGCACAAATTAAACCATTGCCCTGTTTCCCATCTAAGGGGACTAGTGGTGTATAAGAGGTGTTTGAGGGTATTTTTAGAGGGCCATGACACTAGCTGCAATCACTGAGAAGGCTGCCTAAGTTACAGGCTGTTATTTAAGACTTTAGACCGTGTAATTGTTTCCTTTCTTCCTGAGATTAGAGACAGAAAAAGCAATACTGTCTCTTTAGACAGGCATAATGGACATTCAAAGCCTTTCTTGCCACTTGTGCAGAAAAGCCAGATGTTTCGTGACGAGATCCTGTAGGTGGCTGAGGAGGGATTCTGGGCTGCCCTGTCAAAACGCCACTCGTGGCACAGCCACATCCTCTGCTTGCCCTGTGGCTGGCAGCAAGCGGGACACGGCTGGCCATTTGCAGCAGGTGGAATAAGTGGCGGCACCTCAGCTAACGATGGCAAGTCCTAAGGCAAAATTGCAGCCCTACAAATTTGTCTGACCCTTTTTGGTGGTTTTCTCAAGTGAAAGCCTTTAGAAGGGGCTCCAGGGGCTTGTGGCTTTTGCCGAAGAGCAAATGCGTGTGCATCGCTCTGGTTTAATATTCAAGCTGCGTTTGCTCATGCTCCCCCACCGCCCCCCTCCTTCCCCCACAGGCTGAAGTCATGCCTCAGGCAGTGACTCCCAGCGCCTGACACCAGCGAGCACCTTCCACTGACTCTGCCAGGAGCAGCTCCGGCTCCGGCTCCGGCAGGGAGGGCAGGAGGCACTCCTCCAGCCCACCCAGCACTTCTGCCTTTCTTCAGCCAAACACCTGCTTCCTCCTCTTCTGAAGAAACCTCCCAATTGCCGGTGTAGACAGAGGCCTCGGCCAGGGAACAGGAGTTGACCCGGGGGCTGCCTGGACCCTCTCCTTTCTGGTTGTACTCCTGGAGCTGCAAAGCTGCCACTCTGAATTTCAACTGAAGGTAAATTTACTTGGCCCTCCAGCAGCTTAGTTTTGCATTGATATCTGACATCTCCTTGCTGATACCAGCTGACGCCCAACCACCACTGGACTCCCAGACCTCCTCCTCACCACCTCTCCTCTCCGACCTTCCACATCCTTCCAGCAAGCAGCAGAGCCCCTGGTGCCCACCAGACTCGCAGCCAGGGGCTCAGCCCTGGCATAAGCACACCCACCTGTTTTCCAGACCATTTTAAGGATTTAACCTTTCCTCTCTGCTCTCATTCCAAGATTTCCCTGCAGGCCTTTGTCACCTTGAGTCTGGATTATCGCTGTGCCCCTGGCCCCAGCAGCTGTAGCCTTGCCTCCTGTAAGTTCCCATGGAAAAGTCCTTGTCCTGGCTTGCTGATGGGACTGCCTCACCCTCTTGGAGCTCACGTCACTGTACTACCAAAGGCTGGTAATGACTTGTTTGTGTGTTGGTGCTCTGGGAACCTCCATCTTTGTTGTGCCAAATGGCCAAGTTTCCCTGCCAGATAAGTAGCTTCCCTCACATCCACCGGTTTATTTCCTCTCTTGCATCTCTTTCAGGGAAGGAGAAATGAAGGCAGAGAAGGACTGGCCATGACAAGGTGGCCTTGCCCTTCCCCAGAGCTCTTCACACCGGGGTTCCTCCCTGCTGAATACAGCAAGGTGCAAGGCGAGCTGCATTTCACTGCTCATGGTGCCCTACTCCTTCATCTTAACATATATGAGGTCTGTATAGATCTGTGTAATCCTCTTTTTACAGCACGTCCTGGTGTGGTTTTGCAGGGACTGTATTTTCTCCCCTGCCCCACGTTCATCCCACCCTACATATGATGGACTTTGTGTTACAGGGGCAGCCATACAGCAGCACAGCCCCCTTTCCCAAACTGCTCTGTAGTTTGCTGCACCCAATCCTGGTCCTGGTACAGTATTCACAGAAACTATCAATCTCCCCTGCCTTATCTCGGCACCATTTCTAGCATGACAGGGTCACTAACTCTGTAAGCAAATCACTGCAATATGTTGCCAGCACGGAGCTCGTTTCCCTTTGCAGGGCAGCGCTGTTTTCCTGGACCCCCCATTTCCCTCTTGGATTTTACCTTGCTGCCTCATGTTCTCCTTATCCATCACCCATTTCTGCACTTCGACCTTACCTCAGCTCCTCCAGCCATCTCCATCTATCTGGCTCCTGTAATGGCTGTATAATAACATTACTGAAGGATTTGGTTTCTTTTGCAGATGATAACCTGCCCATAGTCCAGCTGAGTTGAATTTAAGCCTGACAATGAGGACTTGGTGAAAACCTAGAGAAAAAGACTTAGAGGAAGAACAGGTCTCCTAGGCCATGATCAGCAATCTACCCGCAGTCCTCAGACATCTCTGTGAACTTCAGCAGAGGTTAAATGATTGTTGCAGATGCATCTTTCTATAACAGGGTAGAAGATAGCATGGTTTACAAGATATTAATTGCATCTCACTCTGTATTACTTATTAATATTAAAATATCTTTCTACAGATTTTTTAACAGTTGTATAGGAGTTTTCTATAAAGACTCATGTAATAATCTAAGGACAGGGAAAAGTAAAATAACCTAATGAAGTAAATATAGACTGTAATTTTTTTACAGTTACTTACAATACAGTATTTTTAATAAAAAAAAATATATTGCCCTGGAGAAAATAACCTTTCACTCGGCACAAAATACAATTCTGAACAACAACCAGATCTGCATACATTTGCTTTCTCTTGCACAATGTCTTATGCTACCTTCCTCCCTTCTCTAGAAAATGCACAATGAAATACAAGCAAATATATGTGTGTTATTTTTGTTGTGAAACGCTTCTTCTCATGAAAGAAAGGAAGCCTTGAGAGTATTTCAGACTGTCTTTTATAGTTCCTGTAGCTATAACTAAAACATGTGTTTTCAACATAAATCAGAGTGATATAACTATTTACACATTTTGTACAATGCCTTATTGTTCCTCCTACAGAAAAGTCCTATAGGATCTAATTGAAAATAACTCTTTTTACATCCAGCTTCAAAGGCAACATTCTCATTTTTAGCAAGAAAATAAAAACATGAGAGCAGATGATGGTGAAGGAAGATGACCTGGAGCATTTGGGAGTTCTCCCTCAGTGCAGCAGGCGCATTTTGGTGAGGCTGTGAAACCATTTCATCATGGGGTACCAGCAGAACTGATGTTCCAGTCAGACCAGATTTACCCAGCTGGGTCACTGGAAGCCAGGGTGCAAATACCTAGGTTTTGCTGCATAGACTTTGTCATGTGGCTGGTGGAGCCCAGCTGGTTTTCCACCCCTGTGATGGGAGAAAGAGTTGGTGTCTCAGATGTTTCAGAGAAGGAGAAACAGAGGCGGTTAAATGGTCTCTCAGGTCAGCTCTGCTGTACTGTCCTACCCAGGGACCCTGTGCCCTCCAGCTGAGTGGTAAGGGAGGCATGTTTTGAGAAGGCTGGCTGTGATGGTGCAGACATTCTCTGGCTTCTCCTCTCACTGCTGGCGTAAAGTCTAACCATGGCCGGACACAGTAATGATGAGAAAGAGGAATGTTGAGGCTGCACAGCCTGGGCTCGGGGTGGAGGAGCTGCCCGGCTGGCTCCCCTAACAGGGACTTAGAGCGTGACTATCCCATGAAGGTGAGGCACAGCACTGCCTGGAAATGTATGACCACAAGGTGAACTGGGGAGGGCTGTCAGCAGCAAGAATGGCAAGAGGAGGTGGAGTTGTTTGACTTGGCTCTGGGATACCAGTAAAGCGAAGGAAATGTCAGTAAACATAAAAATGTCACTCTAATAATAGTAACTGACATCACTGCTCCCTTTTTTATCAGAAAACCAAAATACTCAGTGGGGTTATAGGAAGAAGATTGTTTAACCCACCAGAGGCAGGTGGACACCTCTGAACGACAGCACGGGAAATCTGGACATAGAAACACCCAGGACATGAGTGCAGAGCCTACAAAAAACCAAACCAAAACAAAAAAAAGCCCAGAGAAAGCAGGCTCACCTTAATTTTCAACAACCAGCAGGAGAGTTTGAGCCATGCAAAAAGGCACAATACAGTTTTAAATCTAGCCCAAAAGGCAGCTGTTCCCAGTGGATCAGGATCAGATTCATCTAGTTGTCTGTTTGGAGGAAAAGGATCAGGAATATTATTATTGCTTTCTTTGGGGCAGTAAGAATATAACCTTCTACAAGCCTGCCGTGACACGGAGCAGTATTTTGCTGTTGTTGGTTGATGAAATTGCACAACAGCAGAACAACAATCAGCTGTCCTACGGGTTTTGGTTTCTTGCCTTCTAGACCTTATTGATACTCTTCCCAAAATCAGGCTCTCAGGCTTGACCGCTGCCCATGGTGAAAGCTACCCTGCGGAAATGCCAAAAGCATCTCTGTGAAACCCCTGTTCTGGAAGGATGGCCATGAGCCGCTCTAACAAACAGCAAGTGCCACTCACACCACCTGAGCTGCCAGGACGCTCGGGGATGCTGAGAACCCGCTGCTCCTACTGGAGCTCAGCCACAGGAGCTCCAGACCAGTGAATGAGGTTGAAAGGGCAGTGTGCCGTGGCACAGCTGCTCCTGGTCTCCTGGCCCGCAGCTTGTGCTGCGCTCGCCTGGTGCTTGTGTGGAAGCAAAAACTTTCTGAGCACCCCCCTTTGCTATGCCCCAGCAAGAAGCCTCCCTGCACCCTGGGTGCTCAGCACTTCTGAAAAACAAATGCACAGCTGGGAAAGTACGTACACAGACATCCTCTTTTTTTTTTCTCAGCCAGGGACTATGGATGTTTCAGGTCAATAAATGTGACACTTTGTTTGCTCTTGTTCGGAAGGAGCTTGAGGACCAGAACTGTGAGGTACAGCTAGCATGCACTTATTAGAGATGTCCATACTTCTGCTTATGCATCAGTGCTAAGATTCAGGGCTAGTATCCTGGCAGTAGGCATAGAGACAGCTTGCATCTCTGAGAGATACTGTTAGGCAGCGAGGAGTTTACATGCTGTTTGCACCTGAAAGTGCTTTCTATGCAACCCTAAATACAAGCCCGCATGCTTATGAAGGGTCGAGAAGTTGCTATATGATTTTGCGACGATGAAAGATGCTAGGCCAGCATGCTCTGAAGCTTTCCAACCAAATACAGAGAGGGCTTTTTCTCCCTTTGTTCCTGTTCCCCACTTACCTTGCACTGCATGATTTATTTATTAAGATTGCATTTCATTCAGCTTACTATAAACCTAGAGAGTGCTGCAAAAGGGGAAGGCAATATATAGGTAACTTCTGGCTGCTGCCCTCTGTGGCATCTGCAGCTTGTTGTTAGGACAAATGCGTACATCCAGAAAAGCTGTGTGAGCAAATAGGAAAACAATACATTTCTATTAGAGAAAAAGCATAACCACAGTGTACTGAAAGGTGCGTTGAAATCAATGCTAATAGCTTCCACGGAGAGAGTTTACAAAGTAAATATTCCTGAGAAGTGCCTAGCAGATAGGTGTTCTGACTCACAGGAGGAGGCTGTAGTGTTCATGACTCCCAGCTATTTACTGATACCACTTGGATGAGACAAGCAGAGGTTTATTTACTGAACTAGAGAAAGATGTCAGTTCCAATGTTTTCAGTGCTTGTAATTTAATTCTGAATCTTATAATATTCTTTTTTCCCTTTAAAGCCCTTTAACTTGAGTCCTCTGAGCGTATCAGAATCAGAGATTACATTTCTTGCAAGAAGTTTGCCGTTCTCATGTTTTATGGGGGAAATCTTTAAAATATCGCCCAAAAGCTCAAACACATCCCCACTCCAAAAAAAACCCAAAAGTGAAAGCAAAAACTCTCACAACAAATCAAGTAAAACCCAAAAAGTACCTTCATCTGGCAAGGCTGAAGGTATATACATACACCTTTTTGTCTGCATGAAGCAACTTGCAGAGCTCTGATCTGGACATCATAGTCACTCTGGTCCAGAATAGCAAAACCATTTGAATATGTTGAAAAGATGAGTCCAAACCTTTGGCTTCAGCCCATCGTCCCATCAAACATCTGGGCATAGTTGAAGGTTTTGTCTCTTGCGCCTCTCCTCCAACCTGCTGAGATTTCCCTAGTGCTGGCCTGGTTCTCCCCCTCACTGTTCTGCTATTGCTCCTGCTGCTGTCTCCTGGCTGGCAGAGCTGGCAGCTGTGTCCAAGGATGGTCCTCCCCAAGAGAGGGGAAGGCTGAAAGAGGAGTGCCAAGCCTGGCAGAGCTACAGGCAAGGACAAAATGCCCAGGGGCCCAAATTCCTCCCAGCCATCCAGCATTAGTGCTCTGATTGCCATCTTTTAAAAGCTTTTGCACTATTGAACTCTTGGTAACCAAGGCATCTGACAGAGGGTATGAAAGATGTCACCACTATGTGCCTTTTAACTTCTTAAAGGTTCCTTAAAACACAACATAAACATCCCTCTAACTGCAGCAGCAGAGTTTTCTTTGTTCATACTGTAGGACTAGAGGGACTCCAGACTTCACATTTTTATTGTTTACTTTCAGGCAGCATTAATTTTTGGTAGAAGAGACATGTTGGAAAGAAGCAGAAGAGAGCTGCTACATTAAATGAGAAGATGTTTTTGTATGCTGGAAGCAGGCTTAGTACAACAAAACCAGCTCTGGTGTACAGCAACCACGGCTCCTGGTGCACTGAAAGTTTGGGTATGTTAAAAAATGGGGATGCTGACACACTAGTCTGCACCATCCCAGCACAAAACTTGGTCGCCACTTAGGTTTTTCATGTCAAGTGGATTATGTTGTACTCGGGGACAATGAGTGCTCTGGGCAGGGCTCAGTGACAGCTTCCCTGGCTAATAATCAAGATCCTTTAATTTTCTTTCCTCGGTGGCACAATGTATCATACCCCACTGCTCGGAAGAAGACTGTTTCCAGTGGATTAAGGCAGTTGGACATGGTACCTTACAACAGATCACTGTGCTCTCTCCCTTCCCAGCACCAGCAGAGCTACAAATATGTCCACTACGAAGGACCAAAGAAGCAATTCAGGAATACCCGTAAAATTCAGGAGCCTGCACATAATGCAGCCACAGAGGGTTGAACCTCCTCCCCAGAGCGTGGTATGCCAAGACACATCACCTGCTGCTGGTGAATGGACAGCAATGGCAAAAAGCAGTGGAGTCCAACTCCATCCCTTGTACTCAACAGTTTGAGAGCAAGAGTTGTAGTAATATCATTTACTCTTTAGCCACTACTTGTTGAACTGCTGGCCAATGCCAAGACTGTCATCCAGAAAAAAATGATACCAGTGGATTGCTCAGATAGTGTTAATGAGCCTTAAATAATTTAGATTTTCAGGACAATTAGGCTGCCCCCCTCTTTGGGCTTGTACCACAGCATCTTCCCCCTACAGCACTGAAATATAATCTTGTCCTGCGCTATCCCCAGGCTGCCTAACTTATTGTGCGAAGACATCAGTAGCACAGCACAAGAAGAAACTCCCATTTAGACAGCACTATTTCCCTAAATTATAGTCACTGAGGCTGTATCCAAATTAGCGAAAAAGAGACCAAGGAGTGTTCTCTAGTACTGAGGACAAGGAGCTGAATGCAGCCCACATCTGCCTCACTCATAGCCTAAGTCATACCTTGGATAGATCCAAAACTCTGAGAAAACTATTCACATGAACAGTTAGATTATCCTTTTTTCTAATAGATGAGCACTTAGATTATCCTTCTTTCTAACAGACTGCCTGAATCCAAATCTCCTTTCATTAAGGTGTAAACCAATACTATAAAGCATGAACACAGGAAACCATGAATAAAGTCCTGTTCTCACATAGCATAAGCAAGTTTCTTTTCTCTAAGCATCTAGGAAAAAAAAAAAGATTTTTTTCTTTTTTTTTTAATCTCCATTTTGCAATCAGTGAAATCATTAGTATTATCCAAATGCAATTCACAGAACGTTTTCAGATGAACAACGACTGATTGGATATGTATCCACCCTAACCTCTGGTCTTGCTTTCCTTTACATGCCAGCATAAATCAGTGAAATTGCTATATAAAACCAGTGTGAGATCAGAATCAAGTCTATATGCAGTGGCCATTATTAAAAGAAAAAAAAAGTGCTTCCTTCCCATTATGTCACATAACATCGTTTGCCAAACAACATGCCATGCTGCCTTCAGGCACATGATTAATGCCAATGCAGTTCCAATAAAGCTTACAAAGCACACAGCCCCAGTCTCCCTGGAGAGTTAGCAACAGCAACGAGCATAGCCTAAACGATGCTGTTCTTCATCTTGCAGTCACAAGGGACTTCCAGCCTTTTCCTCATTTCTGAGTATTAATCTTTATTTCTTTTTCAGAGTAATGACATTTCTCAGCAGCAAATATTTTTATCAGCTGGCTACATCCAGAAGACATTGAGTGTTCATTTCAGCTGTCTTGTTGAAAGGATTTTGCCTTGGAGTGCCACTTCCATTTGCCCTTTTCCAATTTGTTTATTCTTTTACTTACTTATTGTTTTCCCATTTGTTGCAGTCTGGGTTTTCTCTGCTGTAAATACCAACCCTCAGTTCCTTTGCTTGGGCAAAGGATTTCTTTCAAAGTTATCTAAGCTATTCTATCTGTCTTTTATGTGCAGCACTAGGTGCAAGTCCCTTTGTGACCGGGGTAGTGGCTAGTCAGGGCTACAACCAGCTAGAACATCAGTTTTCAATACAGGGAGGAACAACAGTAAGCCTAGATTTATAGTGTCACATGGCCAAATCCAAGTGGTTATACCCCAGTAGAACTCCCAGGGGCCAAATTCTCATTTATACAAAAACCTCTTTATACCAGTCTGGCAGTGGAAAGAGACCTTACAGTGGCTACAGATATTTTAGGGCCATTTCCAGTGCCAGAACATTGGAAGTCCTTCATTGAAGGATCAGCTTCCAACTCTCATGTGTTTGGCCTGACTCTGAAGTTATAGTTATGACCCATTATGGCTTTTATTCCTTGAGACTTCACAATATCAGTCAAGGCACTTCACAAACTGGGCATTTTGCTGCTTGTTCGGAGGCAGACATTTGCATGCAGTGATTGTAGCTGGGTACAACACTAAGGTCTCTAGAGTCTGTAGGCCAAAAAGTGAAAAATGTCTTTTCACTTTTATCCTCCAGGGGTGATTTTTGGTTTGTAAAGAAACACAGCTGCTCTGCCTAACATCTAGCAGCACTCCAGGATTTCAGTAACAGCAGTCTCCCCAGTGGCCACACATCCCCCTTCCCAGCCATGGGGGGAAGGCAGGCAAGGAGGTGTGGGGTGTGTGCTGCTGGCACTGCAGGACCTGACCCAAACCTCCAGCCTCAGACTGCTTGGATGGGTAGAGCTGATGGGCTCACAGCACAGAGGCAGGGCTGCAGTGTGACAGACAAAATACACATTTACTTTTTTCATGTGTGTCTGGTTCTCTTTTCTGATAGATAGACAGGCAGACAGACAGATAGACAGTTATGAGTGCATTAACAGCATGCTTTCTTTGAGTAAATGAATTATGCTTTCATTAACAACTAAATCAAGCGTGGCTATTCTTTCTTTTACCCATTCTTGAACATGCTTATTAGAAAACCCTTGCTGATCAGGACAGAAGTAATTTTTATAAAGGTTTCCAATAAAAATTCCTAGCTGCAGCTTCCTGGGGAGCCCTGCATACACACTGCACACCGATAGGGAATCAGGCACTTACATCTCTGGTGGTGCAGCTCTGGAGGAATAAATGCAAATTCAGCATGTTTTGTGCTGTCAGCAAGATCTGACATGATGTAAGACACTAGAAGTGTAGTCAAGTCTAATGCACTAGGGCTTTAGTTGAGCATGTGCAGGTGGTGAGATGAACAGGTAGCATCGTTTCACTGGATACATGAATATTAAATGAGTGAGTGAAGAGAACTGCTGTTTTTTACAGCACCATCCACTGTCCATCCCTGGAGGCAGAAAACAAGATGTGATGAGCCAAGAGTCTGATCGGGGGTGGCAGATCCATCTTTACCATGGGAAAAACAGATACTTCACTATGAAATGACATCATCTTTAATAGCGTGGGATCTGTCACCAGCAGCTGTAAACAGAGACTGATTTACAAGCCAAGAAGCCTTCTCAGACAGCAAGATTTGATTCAAATTTGCAATCCTAGACCTTTGCAGAAGACATCTTAAAGTACCCTGACTTTATGTAACTCCTTCTTTTAAAGTTACTCAGGAAAGAATTTCTCCGGACTCAGAAAATATGACTTGTCACTGGGCAATTTCTACTTTAACAGAAATTACTTGGGAAAATATCCCTGACGGTGGGGTCTTTCAAATGAAGGATCACATGCAGGTGGGGATGCAGTTCTGCAGCCCCTCAGGCTCCTGTTTATTTCGTGTTTTGTCATACGTAGGGCTTTAGCATGTTCCTGTAACACATTGTGACTAATTTTGGACCCTCAGTACATATTTGAGTTCCAGCGGTTGAAGCCCACGCCACGAGCCTCACACCTCCCTGGGGCTGGGGACATAGCTCATGCCATAGGTTCACAGCCCCTGCAGCACAGCCTGTCTCCTGCTGCAGGGCTTGGTGTGTCCAGCTGTGTTGATACGATCTGCCAACCCTTGTCTCCCTCCTCTAGAGTCACAGAGGTGCTGCCTTGCAATTGCAAGGGTCATCCCACAAATCATCCTACAAGCCCACACGCTCCTTAGGGGCCACCAAGCCATGGCCCTTTGCACCTGAGAGAGATGTCTGATATATCCCCCACTGTGACACCCAATACAGTGCTATCTCACAGAGCACATAAGGTGATGCTCAAGACAAATGTGTTAGAGCATCTCTCTGCAAATGTGGTTGTGTGCAGATATGAGAAAATTGTCATCATAAGACAAGTTGCCCAATATATCAATGCTTTATAGTACGAGAGCCTCCCAACCGAGCGACTGTAACAGCATAACAGTGGCTTTATTTGGCTTAGTTTAAGTGCCTCAAATTTGACATGGATAAACCAGCATAGACCTTCCTATATTAAAATAGCTTATGTTACGACATAACCTTACACCTTAAATTATACCAAAAATATTCATGTGTCACTATGTTACTTTCAAACAAGACAGGAGTGATTTAAAGAGAGACTCAAAAATCAGCTCCTGTAAATTTTAGAGGCTGTACCCATGAAGGGGTTTATTAAATAAACCTGAAGAGCAAACAGGAGGCAAGCAGCCCTTTACAGAAGAGTACTACTGGTGTTCTTTACCCTGCAGGAGGATGACAGTGGAAAGCTGAAGCAGCGCTAGCGATGCAGTTGAATTTTTAAACACTGCCACCTCACGTCGGTTTAGCAAGGAGGCACAATCCCGGGCAGCCTCCCAGCGCCCTTCCTAGAGATTCCTCCGGTGTTTCCCTGGCAGCATATGGCAGAGCAGCCTTGCTCCCAGAGGCACTGTTGTCTGCATTATTGTTGTTATTTTTTTAATTTAAAATCATTAATAATGTCCGTACCGCTTTACAAACATGGAGCCGGCGTGTGGTCTCCCCCTGCAGGTTAGGCATCCAGAAAACATGAGCTACAAAGCCAGATACTGGTATTTATTATTTCGTGTTGGTATCTGTGTTGCATTTGATACATGGGTATCTCTTGAGAAGGCGTGAGGCACCAGAGGATCATTCCTCCTTTTTTTGACTCCTCAGAAAGGCTTCAGGGGAAAGCCAGATGTTGATGCAGCAGGGCTTGCTTCATCACTCTATTTTCTGCTACTTCTGAGCAAGAACTGAAGTTTCCCTTTTCCGTATCAGGGAGACAACTGGTGAGTGACTTGTGGTGTGATTATTGGATTTAATAGAGAGCAGAGAGTTATTGTGGTTTTGTAGTCAACAGGAATGCTTCTGTATATAATACTTCAGTAATCCTACTCTTTGTTAGCCTACCCTTCTACAAGAGGACTTTTTTTTGTACCTGACCTGTGTTGAGCAGTGGTTACATCAGAGGCTGAAGAGCATGACTGACTCTTTGTGCTTCTGTTCCTGGCTAAAACTTCAGGACAAAGTAGCCAAGATCCTTAGGAAGAGCAGAGCTTGAGGTTCTGCATCCAATGGGGCTGGGATCTTGGTCTGTCCTTGGTCTGCAGCAATGGGAGCGTCAGTCCTACCAGCAAACTCAGTGCTGATCTGGGGACTGGCCTGAGGTGGCCTCTTCATACATGATTCTGCCTGAAAACAAACCACTTCTTGCTTTTTGGACAGACAGTTTTCAGCCTGTTTAGCTTTCAGAGCCAGCTCACACGGGTTACAATGTCGTCCTGAGGACCTGCCCTGAAGATGGAGAAGGCTATATAGTTGCACCGTCTGCTGCAGTGTTCGTGCATCCATGGGCTGAATTAGGTGGGCCCATGGAAAGAGCTAGAGCTTCCCCAGCATCCTCTCCTGCCGTCCCTCAGTCACTATGTATCTGCCTGTCTCACACATGTATGCGTGTGTCTTATTCACACGCACAGGGGCTGCAGAATCAGGCCTTATTTTGACACAGTAAGGTGCTCAGTTCAGCAAAAACATTAAGTGTGTGTCTAACTTCATACTCTTAACAGTGGGCGTCACGTCAGTTTACGCTCACATTTTAGGAGGCATAATTCTCTCTTCACCTCGAGTAGTCACCTGCCTGATGCCCTCTTCCAGCTAATCTGAGACAGTCCAGCACCTACAGAGCCTGCAAACACATTGCGCAAGGATCACGCCGAGCCTTGAAGTGCTCCTCTGGCTCCTGGAAGCACTCGGTGGGGACACCTCCCGTCGCCGGCCAGCTCGCTCCCCGGGCCCTGGGGACTGCAGCCGTGCCCCGGCGCCAGCTGGCTGTAGGCGAGCAGTAAGGGGGTTGTGAGATGCAGAAGGGGAATCCAAAGTGAAACGGGACAAGTGTCAGTAAATCAAACCTGGAGGAGCCATGAGATGGCACTGGGGAACCGCAGAGCACGCAGCGGAGCGGGCAGATTAGGGATCTCATTAAAACAAGCCCCAGGCTCTGGCCCAGAGCTGGCAGCCCCAGCCAGGAAACGAGCCCAGGCTCAAAGTGTGTGTAAACAGGCTTGAAAGTTTTGTCAGCAATCTGGAGGTGTGGATTAAGGGCGAAGCAGCATCCCAGTGCTGAATTAAGAGGTGTTTAAAATCTGCCTTAAATTAGGGAGATGCTCACATGCTTCCCAGAAGGGGTGCCAGGGACAGCCTCATCTCCTGGGAGGCTGTTTTCCAGTCATCACTTACCCTTGAGAAAGTCCCCATGAACAACATTCCCTTGTTCTCAGTTTGATGGAGACTCCTTCATACAAGAGTAGGTAGAGTTGAAGGCGGTAGCCTGTCACAGCCCAGTCTCATGCCAGTTGAAAATGTCAGGGAACCATATCCTCCAGTAACAAATGTTTCAGAGCTAGAGATGAGAATTTCTGCCATGGAAAACCGAAGAATAATCTGCCCATGGGGAAAGTCTTTTCCAAACTCTAATCTCTTAGTAGCTGCCTTAGGTCATGTAGCACAGTGATTTAT
>JAOTQQ010000023.1:43512300-43530603 GCA_026546715.1 Gallinago undulata
AGCAGGATGTCAATTTATTGTAGCTTTTCTCATACTTTTATACAGATCAGAAACAGCACACTCAGATCAGGGGACAGACAAGTTCCAACACGTCTCCTTTTGTCAGCAGAACAGTACCAGGACTTTTGCTGAAGGTCAGCCAAATCCTGCTCCACACACTAGACCAGGTTGCTCAAAGCCCCATCCAGCTTGGTCTTGAACACTTCCAGGGATGGGGCATCCACAACTTCTCTGGGCAGTCTGTTCCAGTGTCTCACCACCTTCACAGTAAAGAATTTCTTCTTAATATCTAATCTAATCTAAATTTTCCTCTCAGTTTAAAACCATTACCACTCATCCTGGTGCTCCACTCCTTGTTAAAGGGCCCCTCCCCATCTCTCCTGTAGGCCCCCTTTAGGTACTGGAAGGCTGCCATAAGGTGTCCCTGGAGCCTTCTCTTCTTCAGGTTGAACAACCCCAACTCTCAGCTTGTCTTCATAGGAGAGGTACTCCAGCCCTCTGTTCATCTTCATGGCCCTCCTCTGGACTCGCTCCAACAGGTCCACATCCTTCCTGTGCTGAGGGCTCCAAAGCCGGACGCAGTACTCCAGCTGGGGTCTCACCAGAGTGGAGTAGAGGGGCAGAATCACCTCCCTTGACTTGCTGACCATACTTCTTTTTGAGGCGGCCCAGGATGCGCCAGCGCCGCTCTCCCGTCCCGCACGTGCCCCTTGTTTTGGTAACGGCCGCTGATGACGGGAGGGTGGAAGGGGGAGTAGGCGGGGCCGGGAGCCCGCCGCGCCTGCGCGGGGAGGCGGGGCTCCGCGCGCCCCCTCCACTCCCCCCCCCCCCGCCCGCCGGCGACGGAGGGCGAGGCGGCCTGTGCGCGCGTGCGCAGCGGCGGCCGTTGCTGGCGGGGCTGAGGCGGCCAGGGGTGCCGGTGGCCTGTCCGCTTACCCTGCCGGCCCGCCCGCCCGCCAGCAGCGTCCCCGGGCAGGGCTCACCGCTCCCGAAATGTCGCAGACTGGCATGTCCGAGACCTACGGTAGGAGCTGGGTGGGGTGGGGCGGGGCGGGATGGGTTGTGGGGGGACCCTCCTCTCCCTCCTCCCCTCCGGGGGAGCGGGCCCAGGGCCGGGCAGTCGCCTCCTGAGGAGCGAGGTGACAGCGGCGGAGCAGGGGCTGAGGCGGTGCGGCCTGAGGAGTCCAGCTGCAGGCGGTGGGGTGTCTCCGGCGGGTTTCTCTCCCCACCCCCCCTCCCCGGGTGGTGTGTTTGTGGTGTTTTGCTCGTTCCTGCGAGGTGTGTGCGCTGCGGAGCCCCGCCCCTCCCGTTGCTGCCCGGGCTGGCACCGCACCGCACCGCGCCTGCAAAATTGTCTTTAGTGGTGTGGAAGTATCGACTCGAAACCTAAGTGAAATATAGTCGAGAGGTCTCGGCCACTACTTGTTACGGCTAAGTGAATTCAGGAGGAAAGTTGCAGTGCGTGTCCTCTGGGAGAAGCTCCGCGTTTCTGTCATTGGAGGTTGTGTTCTTTTGAGGGTCCAGTTAGGATTTCGGTTAGGATTAGGTGTGCAAGCACCAGAACTGATTGTGAGAGCGAGTTAGGAGGAGAAAGATCGGTGAGTGTGCTCATACTTTCTGTGTTGGCGTGGATGTCAAACTGTTACTGGTAGAAGAAAGTCTGAGGAGTAAGTCGTAACACAGGCACTCTGGCAGGGTGTGCCAGTGCCTTACAGGGAAGCATCAAAGAGAAGTGAGGAGTCGAAAAGGTAAGCAGAGCTAGTATTGCTGGCTAGGTGGAGGAGGTGGGAAGCAACTGAATAGTATTAATTTCTGTTCTTTATCACTTTGCTTGAAACAACTGTGTTTGCTTGAATCAATTTGGTTTTTCTCCCCTTTCTGTAACATACAGTTCTGCAATATTTTGCAATATAAAAATGCTGTCATGCATGTAAACGTATTCAAAGCCCATATGATGGGTTGTTGGAGAGTAAGATCAGTATTGAATACTGTGATAAACCCTTTCACTTGTCATTTTCTTTGTCTGTTGCAACATTTTCAAGTAGCTGTTCAGACATTAGCACTGGACTTTCATCCTCTTGCTTTTAGAGCAGATTCTTGTAAATAAGGAATTATTTGGATAATCAAAGCAAAATTGCATGCAACAATGAAGTGCGAGGGAGGCTGGCATGGCCATCAGGAGTTTTTACTAGTAAGCTAACTCGCCTGATGCTTTCTGCTATGTAAGTCAGTTTATTTTCAATACCTTAGTCACCAGTGCTGAAGATGTTTTGTTCTACTGGTCAATGCTTCGCTGTACAGCTGATGCACAGGACTAAGGGACAAAATGAGGCAAGAGTGTGGGACAGCCCTTGAAGTGCAGATGTTAAGATATTAAGATGCTGTTTCTTTTTTTTTCATACTTTCTTGAAATATGTAAGAAGTAACACCATGTAGCAAGTTTGCAGATGACACCAAGCTGTGTGGTGTTGTCAATACCTGAGGGATGGGATGTCATCCAGAGGGACCTGGACAAAATATTCCTTTTTAGTCTGGACAATTTGATTAATACATTTCTCCCCACCCTACCTCCCCCCACTTTTCTACTTGTCTCTGTGTTTATCATCTTTGCCTTCATATATTTCACATCTGATTTTATTGCTTAGAGGGCTTAGCTCTTTTGCTTGTAAGGAAGCAGATCTTCCCTCTTTCAAGCATTCATTATGCAGATTGGAATAAATCCACGTTTATCTGTTCTACCTGTTTATCTTGTTAACTCCTATTGCTAGAGAGAGAAGTAAGCAGGGAGAATAGCTCCTCTTTTCTCTCATTTAGAGGCAGCATACACCAGTAGGAATACTTCAGAGCACTGTTCCTTATACAGATTTCTACAAAATAGATGATGTCTAACTGCTAGAAGACTTTTTTTTCATGACCAAAGGTTTTTATTGCCAAAGGTTCAGCATTAGTGAGTGTAAATTTTAGTCTTTATCAAGGAGTTGGAAGACCGAACTGAGATTGAGGATAGAATGTGGTTTGTTTGTTTCCCCCACCGCCTTCTATGTTAGCAAGCATATAAGAAACAATTTCATTCTCATTACATTTTAAAGAGTAAACTGCAGTAGCTCAGAAGCTGTTCAATTATTCCTTCTGCTGGAGTAAACTTCAGTCAAAGGAGGAGGCCGGTTGTCTGGGGGTTGTTTCTACATCAACCATCTGTTTTTGCTGGTATGTGAGTCAAATCCCACAATTGTCTCATTGTCATTTCCCCTCTCCTCCTCCTCATGTAGTTTAGCTGCTGGTGCATCTTTGGATGCCACAGTTTTACTCCTTTTCATCTATGCCAGAAAATAAGTTTTGTTCCCTGTACCCCCTACCCGTTTTGGGATCAGATGATGCATGTAGCTCACAGAGGGGAGTAAGTTGATTCTCTCTATTACCATATTTCCTTAAACAGCCATGCCATGCTATCTTTCATTTCTTTATGCTTTCTCTAGTGTATGTCTTGTAATCTTTTTTCCTTTTGGCACAGAATTCAGTTTTCATCCTAAATTCTTTCTGTATTATGGGGATCTTATTTACAGGCAAAGTACTTTAACTTTTCTGGACCTTTTCAGTAGCCAGCATGGTGGCAAGCATTTGTAACATCTGAATGATGTTGCTTTTCCATGAAGGAGGAACAACAGAATTCAAAAGAAAAACTTCTCTCGGGTGACAGCCTTGGCAGCTAACTGGAATGCTGGAGCTCAGAGCCGCTTTGTCAATCGCAAAGAAAAAAAGCTGAGCTGTGAAATTAAGTTACTTAACTCTTCTGGGAAGAGTACATCAAGAACAAAAACTAAAGTGATTAAGTGGTAGTGCAGACACTAGAATATGAGTTGCATTTGGTGAAATTGCAAAGAATGAATATATAAAAGTTCTTCCCAAGTGTGACAACACAGTGATGTTACAGTTGGGCTAAAAGAAGCAATCTGTCCAATCTCATTCAGCTTCTGCGTTTCTGAATTTTTGGATACATCTGTACAGTTCAAACAAAAGACAAGCTTATTTCATGTACTAAATCAAGTAATAAAAAAGTTTTAAAAATATAATTTATGTAGTTTCTCTTATCACACAGAATGACATTATAAGAAAGAAGTTACAGTATAACAGAATGAAAATTTTCTCCCTTTTCTTACCTGGTATTACCTTACTCATTAATATGCTAGGCCGTGAACTTAAGAATTTATTAAATATAGATATTTGTGGCTTTTGGTATTGGCAAATCAATTTTTCTTCAATGCAGTTGCGCAAAGTATCCCATATTTCCTGAAATGTCTTATCTGGTGCTTGTGGATAAACTGTTAACCGTGGATAGGTCTTTTGCTATTGTGAACAATTTACATAAAAATGGAATTTAAACTGATAGAAGTACAGTTACATTTGTGAATGTAACTTCAAACTGTCATTTACTCTGTGAATCTACGGGTGCTTGGAAACATGGCCTGCTTTGGTGCAGAAAGGTTTTGGTTTTTTTATAAGACTTTGGTAATTCCATTCTGTAGTAGAATAAATCACATTTCTCTTACTTCCATATTGTAAACGAATTGTAACTGCCATTTCAAGTTTTACCCTAGAAAACCTGTTTGCTGTTTTGCCAGAGGGAAATATATATATTTTTGTCTACTAAGCAAGCGGGTATTGAGTAGGCATCTAAGTGATTTATTTGTAAGGAAAGTTTCCCTTTTAAAGTCGTCTGGCACAATAGAAACTTGACAGGAATTGGGAGTCTATTATAAAGTGCTTCTAGAATATGTTATCAGTTTAAAGACGAGTGTAAAATCCCCGAATATCACTCTTGCTTTCAGAGCAAAATATAAAGCTCAATTTAAAACACCTCTGGAAAAAAGCAGGCTGTTCTGAAGCTATTCCAGATCAGTCCCTGACAGCGACACTGTTGCCTCAATTTCTCACTGGCCTGCAGCCTGTCTGTTCAGCATGGGTTTGTGGCTTGCACAAGTGTAGCTTCATGAACCACATTTAACAACCAATGCTTACAATCACAGAGCAAATTAGTTTAGGAATAGAGATTTGGTTTTATTTATTCTTGTCCTGGTTTAGTTTCACAGTAGCTGTTACACTACAATAAATAATATGAGTCTTCCATAGAAAAAAGGTAAACTTGAATTTTGTAGTTGTTTTTAAGAAAAAAGTCTGAATCCAGATACATAGGAGAATGAGTTTCAACTAGAATTTCAGATTTATTTTGGGAAAAACTGCAGAGAGCAGAAACAGATTATTTTAACTGTGACTATGTCTCAGAACATCTCACATCTTGAGGAACTCTCTGAAAGTGGTAAAACCAGTGAGATTACACACACCCACAATAGTTTAAATATGCAAAAAGGTACACAAGGCAGCTAACTAGTGATATTTGGTCCATAAAAAGAGAAACTTGGCTTTCTTTCAGAGATGAGATTTTTCTTAACCTAACACTTTGGGGTTACTTATGATATCTACGTTTTGTACTAACAGTGAAGATTTGATAGAATAAAGCATTCTCAGCTCCAGTGTGTTTTGCAGTTGAGGTGACATTCTTTACAGGAGAGAACACAAAATTCTCACAACCTGAAGCAAATTTTTTTTTTTATTTTTTTTTTCATCCAGAAAGCATGAGCAGCTGGGTGGGGGCGTGAAGAATGAGAGGAGTTTGGAACAGAATGTCTTGAGCATGTAAATGGTCATATTTGTAAGCAAGAAACAGCAATCTCTTTCTGAAAAGGGTAGAATAGAGAATCTATACCGAGCCTGTTATAACATTTGAAACAAGAAAAATCATGCAAAGGTAAATGGAAAAAAGGCAAAAATCCTTAGGACAACAGTACCTCATTTTAAATATTAATAAAATTTGGAGAGTGAAGACAAAGGATGGTGGGTGTTCCTGGGTCTTATAGTTATGTGTTTTGCTGTTGACTTTTCGACAGTGGAAATTTTGTTACCACATGAGAAACTTCCTTGTTGCTTTTACTATTGCTAGGGGATGTTTATGGTGTAACCCATATGACAGCTCTGCACACTGTTAATGAAATTAATGTTAGCTTTTAATTTTTGTTGATACTGTAAACATAATCCTTTTCATTGCATGACATCTCCTGATGTCTTCTGGAGACCTGTGTTTGTAAGATTAATTATGCAATAAAGTTGTAAAGATGACTAAAAATAAAAAAGTTGCTGCCGGTAGAAAAATAGTGAATCTTGCATGAACTGTTAAAGGTTGCCTTGACGGCTATATAGTGGGGGAAG
Source organism: Gallinago undulata (assembly GCA_026546715.1). Lineage (NCBI taxonomy): Eukaryota > Metazoa > Chordata > Aves > Charadriiformes > Scolopacidae > Gallinago > Gallinago undulata. Next base: position 43,518,562 of record JAOTQQ010000023.1, read on the forward strand.
CAATTGTAAACTTTCTAATCACTGTTTGTCAGTGTATATGTTTGACAGTGGTAAGACAAGGAAGTTTCTTTGGTCTGTAGCCAAACGGAAAGCAGATCTGAGGATGCAGTATTAAAGCATTATATGTAACTGTTAATACAAATGGAGCATAAATCTTGAATACATGTATTACTAATGAATACTGATATAAATAGCTCATAGATAGGTAAAGTGCCAGAAATACCTGTATATTAATTTGCCCTGTGGAGGAAATGTGAAAGCAGGCATTCCAGAATAAAAATTACTTTACTCTGTAAACTTTGTAGAAAAATATTGTATTTGTTCCACCTTTAAAAGTATTAATATGAAGTATGAATATTAATCAGTTAATATAGAGAAGTTCAAATTAATGTGAATGAAATAAAAAACACAATATGCTTTTTTCAGTACAAAAGCATACAGATTTTAAGAAACAACATCATTATATAAGGTGTTTGTACGGACCACGGTTAATAGCTTACGTACCCTGCAAACAGGTTGCTGGAATATAAACCAACCATATCCCTGTAATTCAGCCTATTTTAACTGAATTCAGATTCAGTCATTTCCACCTCTTCTCCTCATTCTTGTATCTCATTGAACAAATAGCATTTTAACTCTTACTTTATAACATCACAATTGAATACTATGGGTTATTCTTCAGATTTATTGTTATTTTGCTAATTTTGTCATCTATTCCCTGCTCTTTGAAATAGCAGTTAATAGAGAATAGCTGGTCTTGTGATAAAAATGCGAGTGCATACTAAAATTTGGCAAATGTTTTTTTTGTCTTTCAATCTTCAGATTTCCTGTTTAAGTTCTTGGTCATAGGAAACGCTGGAACTGGAAAGTCCTGTTTACTACACCAATTTATTGAAAAGAAATGTAAGTATATGTGAGCACAGTAAGAATTCTCCATTGCTTTATACCACAGTCGAAGGCTCTGCCTACATGAGTATCTATTCTCTGTATTGAAGTTCCCATAATTCCCTTATTTGTGTAGATGAGAATTTTGACTGAGAACTATGTTCAGAATCATGCTCTAAATCTGTATTGATCACTCTAATCAAAAGCCTGATATCGAGCTGTATTTTCTATTACTCTCAAGTAAATATAATAGGATGGTGATGAAAATAGAGACTTCTCATGAGAATTATATCTTGCAGCTATAAGCTTCCCTAGATGTATAGTAGAGGCTTGGATAGTTAGAAAAAAATACGAAGCAGATGAAAGAAATGTTGAATTGCTTACGTATGTTTAGAAAGCTTGTAGTCTCTCTCTAAATAGACGCTCCGTGTTCTTTGTTAAGGACTGTGTTCTGTGATAAGTGCTGGTAGAGACTCCATTGTAAATATTGTTTTGAGATAAATAGATGTTAGAAAATTTCCTGTTGGTTAGTGCATAAACAAAAATAATACACGTTTAGAAACCTTTATAAATCTAAGGTGACTCTTTTCTTTCTCAACCAAAGGTAGTAATTCACCTTATATCTTGAGGAATAGTTCTAGGATAATAATGTGTAATCACTAAGGAACATGGCATGATTCTGTGATTGAGCTTGAACTATGACCTTGCTTCTCGTAAGGGCAGTTATATATTGCTGAGAATTTGTGATATCAACAGTCTACATAAAGCAAGTATCTTAACTTTGTGTTTTAAAGAAGAAGTAGCTCTTGCTTATTCATGGGCAAGACTATGTCTTTTTATGTTCTGCTTTTCCGTGAATTTTAATTGTAAATTGCATCAAAGTATTAGAAAACACAGTTGGAAAAAGAAGTGTACAAAAGTTTTCTTGGCCTTTATTAATATTAACTGGAAGTTATTTGATTAAGGCAGGCCTTCCTAGTAGTAATTTTGAATAGAATAAGCTGTTCAAGAGTTGTAAGAGTGTTTATTTCTGCATGGTGTCAGTACACTTATGAGTGGCACTGAGTTTGGTGGTTCAGGAAATAGTTTGTCATTTGAACACTGAAGAGTTTTGATTATACCTAAATTAGATTATGTAAAAACTAATTATTTGCTCTATTCTCCAAATCAATGTTTTTATTTCTTTTTTTTTTTTTTTTGTAGTCAAAGATGACTCAAATCATACTATAGGAGTGGAATTTGGTTCGAAGATCATAAATGTTGGTGGGAAATACGTAAAATTGCAGATATGGGATACAGCAGGACAAGAGAGATTCAGGTACCTTTTTCAGTCATTTTATTAAGTGTTTGTTATTAAATTGTTGCTGTGGGTGTTGGGTATTATTTATCCCTGCTTAGAAGAAGGCATAGTTTCTTGATGAGTAGAATTGTTTGCCTGCTTTCATGTTATTAACTAGGCCAGATCTTCCAACTTGAACATAGCGACATAGATCCATTGATTTCGATAAAGTAATGCTGCCTTGCAGGATCTGAGGTTCTGCCCTTTCATTGGTTATTTTCTGTGATAGATAAGGTATACGAGTAGAAAATGTGGCTAAAAGTTGTTTACCAGCCAAACTCAGAATAGTTTTTTTAACTAACTGTGTGTGCATAACTCTGTGTTTAGAAGACCTTGTATTGGTTGTAATAAGTAAATGCCAGGAAGTTGTAAGTTGTTCAAAATCTGCGTGAGAGCAAATTCATAATAGAATATTATTTTACTAAAGGGGGAAAAAATCAGTTGTCAATTTCACTTGGCTAAATCCACGTCTGGAAATACTGAGATGTCATAAGTTTCTTAAAGAAAAAGCATTGTATTTGTCAGCTTAGAACCCCCAATGTACTTCTAATGCTGTATGTTAGCTGTGTCCTGCATCTAAGGTATAGATCAAATTCAGTAAAGATCTCATGTATTCCTGAGTACATCCACCATCAAATAGGACACTGGGTTTTTTTGTATTTGGGGAGGGGAGCATGAGGGGGAGGTTTCTTTGGTTTGGGGGGTGGGTGCAGTGATTGACAAAGGTGAATATAGTGGTAGAAGTCTGAGTAATAGGCAGCAATCCAGGCAAATGTCCGTTTTTAGACATGTTCTTTGGATACGTCTGTGACTAGGTAAAGCTGGGCAGTGCCATGTAGTCTCCATTAATGAGATCTTTTCAGTGTGTTAGCCAGGTACCCTGACATTCTGAGGAGCTTGGAGGCTCTGAACTTTGAGGCTTGTGCAAATTCTGCCCTTTCAAGTTCAGAGAGTTCACAGACTTGCAGGTCCCCTTTTCCTGTTGCTTTTTTATAATCTAAAGAATTCTTTTCTTTTTAAGGCTGATCACACCTCTGTGCACTTAGCAGGTTTTTTAATACCCCCTCTACGTTCTGAAGGATGCTTTGCTTTGCTTGCGTGCCCTTCAATTTAAGGAGTCTTTAATTGTTCAATTACAGCTACTTTGCTCATTCTCTCCTCACCACTGAGAGTTCAAACATAAATTATTTATGCTGTTTTTAAGCCACAGATACCACCATCAGCTCCCGGTTCTGCATCACGCCAGGTAGTAGGATGGTATGCATAACTTCAGCAGCACACTTTGAGGGACTTTGAGAATGCTTGTACAGCTATATTTAGTGCAAGTCAAAAGTTTAGCTGTAAATAGTCTGCTGCTGCACAGATGATAATGTTGTCTAAAAAACACATTTTATTTTAAATATGTAAATGACAATTCTGTTTCATAATATAGATTGCATTATATTAAGCCAGATTTGAAACAATTAAGATATTACAGAAATGTACATCTGTGATTCTATTTCAGGTCTGTAACAAGGAGTTACTATAGAGGAGCTGCAGGTGCTTTGCTAGTCTATGACATCACCAGGTAAGAAGGCTACCAACTCTCTTGCTGATAGACTACCGGATACAATTAAGTCATAATGATTCCTCCCCAAGCACATAGTCATCTAACAGAGAATGGACAGGAAGAATAGAAGATAAGTATAAAAAGTACTTCTGTTTTAGTGCACATTTAAGTTTTGGAACTGGCTTACATGAGATATTGTGAATGTCATAGATATAAAGCCTCAACAGGTTAGAAAAAAACATGGGAATTGTCCCACCATTGGCTCTTCTAATCATGGTGGACTACGTGCCACCACTGGCTCAGGAAGCCTTGCAGCAGGAACTAATAGCAGACTTTAGCGACATTTAGGGATGTAACACCTTGGTTAAATTGTGTAAACTGCTTATTAGTATGCTGGCATTACAGGTGATCCTCTGGAGAAGCTAGCTCTACCTACACGTTCCTTAACTGTAGCCCAAAATTCTGTTCATCTCTGCATCTTTCAATATTTTAATATTGTAGGCAGCCAATAGAATACCCTACCATTACACATTTCCACATCTTTTCTGGCCACGGTTGACTGATAAGTTTTGTGTTGGTTAATAATGATTTGCTAGATGTGTCACTTTTTGTCCTGTGAGCAGGCTGTTCTCTGAGCAGTCTTTGAAATCTGTGTTTTGTGCTTAAGGACAGCTGGACTCTTCTGTCAGTCTTACTGCTTGAGGGTCTTATGTCTAACCACCACTACAATGACTAATGGTGTGTGCAGGGCAACTACCTGTGATATTATTGGTTTTGACTCAAATATGAAAGTTCAGGCACACAGTTCTACACAAAGTGTAGTAAATTCTTACAGTCTTACCTGAAACTTAAGTATCAGTTGAATTCCACATTAAACAATAACTCGTTCTGTTGCCCCAAAATTTCATGCACAAAAGGCTGAAACTAGTGCTTAAAATTTTAGCTTTTTGCGTTAACAATTTGTGTGTATTTATATATTGTGGTTGATTTAATTTTGGTTTTTTAAAAACTTCAAGCTTCATGAAGAAACTTGATACTTTTCCCAGTTCATAGCTGGCATATTGAGATAGGTGGCTTGCCTGACTAGCAGCAATTTGTTGGTTGCCAGAAATACAGGTTTTCCTTCTGAGTTTTAGTTCAGTGATCTGTTAATGAGAAATTATTTTGTTCTAATAAAAGATGTTGTTTTCTACATAGCCGAGAAACCTACAATGCACTTACTAATTGGTTGACGGATGCAAGGATGTTAGCAAGTCAAAATATTGTGATAATATTGTGCGGAAACAAAAAGGATCTTGATGCAGATCGTGAAGTTACTTTTTTAGAAGCATCCCGGTTTGCACAAGAAAATGGTAAGTAATAATGAATCTTCATGTAGCATTCCAAGATGCTTAGTAATTAAAGTTATTTCTTGTGCAGGTAGGGAGTACTTTGCCTACTGTACCTTGTCAAATATCTACAGAAAAGAGAGTTCTGTCAGTACATGAGGCATAGAGACAGGACAGTGCCTGCAGTGAGAACTACATGTACTATTTAAGTCCCATTACCAGTGATTCTCCCAGTTGTAGCTGCTACTTAAATAATACCTTCTGTGTAGAGATACAGTCCCTAGGGAATGTAATGCAACTTCAGGTGTTGCCTTGCCTCCAAAGGACCGAGGAGAAATGGAAGAGCATGATTTCCTAATTTTCAGCACCTTACAGATTCTATAGATCACAGACAAGCTTGGATGGGGTGTGCTGCAGTTGGAAGCCATAAGTTTTATTCATGGGAAACTGAGTTCAGGACATGACATGGATCCAGTGATCTATTACTTTGTCTGTAGTATTCAGGATTTCCCACCTGAGGACACGTCTCTGTGACAGCTAAAGCCAGTCTGAGTTTCTGTGCTGCAGTCATGGAATCATGAAATTGTCAGAGTTGGAAGGGACCACTAGAGATCATCTAGTCCAACTCTCCTGCTAAAGCAGGAACACCTAGAGCATATCACTCAGGACTGCATCCAGGGGAGTCTTGAAGATCTCCAGAGAAGGGAACTCCACGACCTCCCCAGGCAGCCTGTTCCAGGGCTCTGTCACCCTCACTGTAAAGAAGATTTTACTCATATTTGAACGGAACTTCCTCCTTTCCAGCTTGAGCCCGTTGCCCCTTGGCCTATCACTGGAACTGGTTTTGCTTTTATGAATCAGTTATAAATATCTTTTCCTATAAACTGTGGCTGCTGTCTGTCCTGTTGCGTGTAACTTGCTATTAATGGGAAATTATATGAAGTTCTTTCGTTTCATGCTCTATTTTGCATGCACAGCCCAGGTTATTAGCTTAAGATTCCACATTTCTGGGGTTAGTGTATAAATTCAGAGGAAGATTTTTGTGGTTTTGCCATCAAAACGGCATACTACTTGACAGTAGTTCTCCTTAAGAAAATTTTTATTGTTCCTAGCTTTCATGCTTTGAATTACTGTATCAGATATTCCAGACTTGTTTTGAGAATGTTTTTCTGGTGTCAAATGCAGAGCTGATGTTCCTGGAAACAAGTGCACTAACAGGGGAAAATGTTGAAGAGGCCTTTGTACAGTGTGCAAGAAAAATACTCAATAAAATTGAATCAGGTAAGTTGAGATTTATATTATTTTAATTTTCATTAAATTAAAACTAAAAGTGCAGATGGAAATATTGCCTTTCAAAGTTATCTAACAGAATTAACCCAAAGAACCAAAATTTCATTGTGGTAAAATAACTTGTTTAGTTTATAACTGCTGTTTTAAAAGGAATGGACTTCTAAATCAGATTTGTATATATAAAAGGACAGGGTGGTGTGAATTATGGGTGTTTTTACAAAGTGTTTACCTTAACAGTCAGCAACCCACAGAACGTAGAGCCTACACTCAGAACTATGTTATAGAATCATAGAATTGTGTGGGTTGGAAGGAACTTTAAAGATCACCAAGTTCCAGCCCTCCTGCCATGGGCAGGGACACCTCCCACTAGACCAGGTTGCTCAAAGCCCCATCCAGCCTGGTCTTGAACATTTCCAGGGATGGGGCATCCACATCATCTCTGGGCAACCTGTCCAGTGTCTCACCACCCTCACAGTAACGAATTTCTTCCCAATATCTAATATAAATCTATCTTCTTTCAGGTTAAATCCATCACCCCTATCACTCCACTCCCTGATAAAGAGCCCCTCTCCATCTCTCCTGTAGCCCCCTTTAGGTACTGGAAGGCTGCCATAAGGTCTCCCAAGAGCCTTCTCCAGGCTGAACAACCCCAGCTCTCTGAGTCTCTCGTGTCTCTACAAGCATGAAGCCTGACACTAGGCAGTCTTAGCAGTGCAGAATAAAACCCTAGCATCAGGGAAGACATAACTTTTAATTCAGCTTCTCATATGTAGCAGGAAATACAGTCAAGAGAATTTGGACAATAATACTAAAAAATTGAAGGATGTTTCCTAGCAACTGTGTTTCTCTGAAGCGACCTTCCTGCCTCTCTGTTGAAACTATTTTTACTTTTGCAGATCTAGAAATATACCAGAAGCTTCTTGGCGCAAGTGGGCAGGTTTCTATCAGAGACGGGCTCCTAAGTGTTAGGGGTTATTACAGCTAATTTGCATTCCAGTTTTTCTCTCTTCTCTTCTATTTGTTTGATATCTTCAAAGTTTTAAATATTGGTCATATTGAAAAGTCCGTCTCAAACTCTAATTACACATTTTGAATGCCAAACAAAAATTTTTACATGAAAATAATATGGTATTTTCATAGAATTTTTGTGATTACTGCATCAAATCAATGCCAAACAGCAGCTTTCATTTAAAAACAAAAAACAAACCCCAAAAAAACACATACACAAAAAAACCCCAACCCAAACCAAAAGGCAAAGCATAGGCAGTTTCTCATGACACTGTAATTCCATAACTGATTTAAAGAGGCTCTATCTTAGCAGAAGTGAGTCCTGTTTTCTGTGAGCTGCTCCTGTGTTCTTTGTGCCAGCACACATGGATTGAATCACAGAAAAATTGAGGCTGGAAAGAACTTATGGATGTCTCTAGAACAGCCTCCTGTTTAAAGCATGTTCAGGTTCAAAGTGAAAGCACAAGCTTGCGGCTTGTCAAGGCACATTTTGAGATGCTCCAGGGACGAAGATTCCAGAGTGCCTCTGGGCAGCATGACCCAGTGCTAACCAATTGCTGCTGTCTCTCTAGCCAGTCCTCAGCCTGTACCAGTGCTGAGGTTGTTCCATCACAGGTGCAGAGCTCTGCGTGAGCAGTTGCTGAATTTCATGAGGTTCCTGCTGAGATTCCTTTAGTTCAACCAAGGTCTTTTCTGAATGATAGCCTAAGCTATCAACATGGTGTCATCTGCTAACTTACAGAGTGCTCACGTGTGCAATGAACTAAAGTGATCTGAATTATTCAGAGGGATTCTTTGTTTTGTTTTGTTTGTTTTGTTGGGGTTTTTTTTTGACTAAATGCTTTGAATCTTGGCCAGTCCGCTGTACAGCCCTAAGAACATTTCTGAAGGCACAGGGTATGGAGTAGGCAGAAATGGATACCAGAAGTAGGGAAGGTTGAGATAATCTCCTCTGGGGGCAGTGCTTTATGGAATCTCGCTGTCAGATTGATCCATTTTTGTTTGGCTCGGTATCTACACTACTACTTTCTTTGTATATTAGTCCCTGAAAGCAGGTTTAAGTGTTCGCAGAAAACTTTTTGGACATTTTCTTTGTTACAAGTAGTGCAAATACATTTCTTGTTGCCGCCTAACTCAGAGACAGACTTCTTTGTCACTATGATTAAGGGCACGGGGTTGAAATTACAGGAGAAAATGATAAAGCTTTGGAATTGCCTAAAAGTAAACAGAATTGCAATTAGATCTCTCCATAACATTATGCAATTTTTATCTATTGTTGTCAGTTAAATTGGAATATATTATTTGCAAGTGATCCATCTTCTTGTGACCATTTTGTTTCTCATCAGGAGAATTGGATCCAGAAAGAATGGGCTCAGGGATTCAGTATGGAGATGCTGCCTTGAGACAGCTGAGATCACCACGTAGAGCACAAGCACAAAGTGCTCAAGAATGTGGATGTTAAAGAAACAAAACACAAATCCCCAAATACTCACTTTAGATACAGAAGGTAAGGTTAGAAAAATCTCAGGGTGTTGAGTTGTTACCATATTTCATAAATGTGTATTGAGTGCTTGGCTTTTTCAGTTAAAGTAACATAGAATATAGTGAAATAGTGCATAGTAGAATGGTTTAATTTTTTTATACTTTGATTTTTCTTCTACCATCTCCCCACTAAAGCAAGACTAGTGCTCTTATTGAAGTATTTATAATATTTGTTTACTCTATTCTGTATTCCTGAAATGCATTATAGCCCTAATAGTTACTTAATGCACTGTAGAGAGAACTAATAATTTCTTCTGTATCATGGACAAATATTACTGGAAATGAGAATTCACAAAATGTATGGTGTGGTATCTTGTCTTTTCTGAAAATACAAAGTTTAAAGATTGAGAGTTGAAAATTCAAGATAATACTGAATTTCAAACTTCCACTGGCTTTTTTTCTACCTAAAACCATGCCAGAGTGGTTCTTCCTCACTAAATGAGGGTAATTAAGGAATTGCTGCATAGTTAATTATTCTTATATAATTAATCCTTGTTATTCTTATACAAAGACAGCAATATCAAATTAAACAAGTATTGCAGGCATAGTTACTGTATCATTTTTACTGTATTCATTTTTTATCAGTTTGAGCGCGGTGCACACCAGCAGAAGATTTACAGAACCTTAAATAAAGCATTTGCATGTTTTGTTCTGTATTCTGGGAGCTTAGCTCCCAGTTAAAGCTCAGAATTTTACATAATGGATAGGAATACTTGGACTGCTTTCCTCCCTTATTTTCCTTCTATAAAATACCATCCTTCAACTAAGAGACTGCTGGAGAAGGGCATTAACTTAGTCCAGCTTTGGTGTGACTACAGGAGTGAATATTGATCTTTTTTCAGGAGTTGAATTTTCAGATTGATTAGATGTAGATAATTGATGCAGTTCTTGTGTATTTTACAGCTGTTCTTGAAAGTGGTGTTTGAAGAAACAGACAAGGCTTGAAGGCTATGCAGTTTTTAGAAACATCTTTCCACTATCTATAAGCAGAGGAGACCACTGCTGACAGAAAGGTGTACCCTGTGGTATGGGGTAGGAATGTTCATATGACACAAGTCTGCAAAGCAAACTTGATAATTTGGTGGACAATATTAAGACTCATAGCTGTATGTAAAATTTTCCATTACCTGGTTTTGTTCTTTCATCTATGGTTTAAAGCATTGCTATATACTGTAAATAATGTAATAGTAAATTTACAAAGCATGGTATATTTATGTATGCTGATAGAATGTTGCACTATGAGCAGTTTAATATTTTATTTTTTTATCATATAAACAAATTTAACTGAAGTAGGCTTTGTCATGTTTGTTTGTTGCACAACAGTTTATATTTATGACCTGAATTATAAAACCACTGGTGCTGTCAGCAAGGAGTTGTTGTTTTATTTTTCCTACTTAGTTTGCCTCATTCTAACAAGCTGTTGACATGATTCTCAAATTTTGGTTAGGACCCATATTTAGGTTTATGAATATGTCAAGTTCAAAATGTAATTTTTATTGACATTCACATATTCTGTTCTAGTGCAGTTCTTAAATAATTTCTGAAGCTCTTTTATCAAATTTCCAAAGTTTAGAAAAAAATACTTTTCAGTCTTTTCAAATGGCTGTTGACTAAGTTGGATTTTGGAATTTTCTGTTTTCTTGTTCCTGATGTTTTGTGTAGCACTGGCATTATGAAGGTGGAATGTATATGTGAACAGAACTGTGCATCTTCTGTGTGTGTTATAATTCTAGGGCAGGGGCTTATGGAGAATTATCACAGTAGGAGCTCTCCTAACCTCTTATCACAGAGCAGTCAGCTATGGAAATATGATCTGTGCTGAAGCATACCCCAGATAAAGAGTTCTGAAGTATCCTGAATGTATGAAACTTAAAATACTATTTTATTTTTCTTAGACATTCATAAATTACGGTTAAGAACTTTAATTTAAAAATTAGACTTTAAAACTGGGAGCTTAGAGCCTGTCTTGCTAGAGCTCTACCTTTTGAATTTCATGTGAGTGCACTGTCCATGTTGCCCTCAGGAGACTTGTGTGATGGAAGGAAAACCAAGGAAAACTACTTAGGTAGTTTTTCTTCCTATGAAATTCATCAAGGAGAATTTCAGCCTTGGTACTGATTCTTCTTTTTTTTTTTTTTCCCCTGCATTAAAACACACAACTCAGGCTTTCTTTCATGCCCTCTTTTTATTGCGGGGAGGAGGCATTAGGCAAGAGATTAGGAAGTCCGTCCTCATTCCTTGGCTGGAGACAGAAGACGAAGAAATTTGCAGAGGGTCCAAGAGGGAGGACTGAACCACAAGTATTGCATATCACATTTACAGTGCCATGACAACTGATCAGGTAATAGGCCTGTGGCTTTTGTTTTGCCAGATAAGGAGCTACAGAATTAACCTAGTGTTTCTGCGGGTGGCTGAACTGAGGAAGGGCAACTTCACTTCCACTGCTGAAAATCACTAATATTTTTACTTGGCTACTTGTAAAACTAGAAAGGGGATGTCTCCTTGGAAGTGCAAATCAACCCAAAGTAATTTCATCAGAACCTAATATTGAAATTCCAAGGTCAAACATGCTTTATTCTTGTCTACATATGAATCTTTTGTATTGGAGGGTTGCTTGTCAAATGCATGTTTGAAAACTAGATCAGAAAACTGAACTGATGGTGTAATTTAGGGCAGTTAAAGCACAAGAGCAAAGCAGGAATGATAAGAGGTATACCATTTTTTGTGGAATCAGAATTGTGTTTAAAGGTATTCCCTTCATCCTCCTGACATTTTTGGTTCAAATGGATACTTATCTGAAAATTGTATACCTTATGTGATTAAAAGGAATTAAGTTTGCTTTGTACTTAAATGCCTGGGTTTTGTTTTAAAAGGGCCACTGGTTCCACAAACTTCAATGTTATAGCTCTCTCATATATATCGTTAATATTTAGGATTGAATTTGTTATGTAGCTGATAATTATTCCCAAGGAATATTCTCTTCCTGGTAAGAGCATAAAGTATTTTTGAAGCAGCTTAATGTGCATTTTCACTGAATTTCACTGAATTATTAGAGTTGGAAGGGACCATAGAGATCATCTAGTCCAACTCCCCTGCTGAAG
>JAOTQQ010000023.1:43530703-43547921 GCA_026546715.1 Gallinago undulata
GTTACTCAGGACTGCATCCAGGTGGGTCTTGAAAATCTCCAAAGAAGGGGACTCCACAGCCTCCCTGGGCAGCCTGTATTTACCAGAACATCAAAGAACTCCAAAGAAACTTACCTGTCTTAATCTTCACTCAACTTACTTTAGCTTCCACTACTCAGGACTGGAAGTAATTACCAAAAGCAAGTCCTGGGAAGCAGATGGTGGGTGTAGTTGTCTCCACCAGTCCAAGTGGCATAGTATTAACCGAGATGTGTTTCAGCCAGGGTTGGGGAGGGGACTGTGTTGATTCCAAAACCCCAAACCAGTTCTGGAATGCTGGGAAAAGATTATATTTTTGGAAGTCTGTTCCCTGCCCTTACCACAATCTAATCAGGTTTCTTGGTACACTCACACCAGTGAAAGCTGAGCACTTATTTTGTAGCTGGGACATAGCACAAGTAAAGCTAAAGCTTTCTCTTGTCACTGGTACAGTGGTTGAAGGGGGCTTGGCTGCTGATCAAAACTTCTTTCCACTATGACAGTAGCAGCTGATAGGAGCAGGGGACTGTTACTCAATTCCATTGCTTTTAAATAGAAATTTTAGGGGTTTGGCAGGGATTTTTCTTATACTTCTTCCTGTCCTTTTCCCTTCACATACAAGATTGCCCTCTTTTGTATACTCAGTTCTTATGATCATTTTGGTCAAGAAGCAGTAAGCACAGTTTTATTCTTCCTGTAACCAACTGTCTTAAGCTGTCTCCTTCCTATCTGGAAGGACAGAGTAGTGTCATTATAATGAGTTTTAACATTTTTTTTATCTTTTTTTAATGTATATTCTTACTGTATACAAATTAACCAGATTAATGTGCATGTTTTGTAGTATTGCAACCTTTTATGCATATCTTACTGACACTTTAAAAATAAACTTTCTAAAAGTGCAGCTGCTGAGGGAAATACTGTTGGAAGCAATAGCTCTCACTAGTGCAAGCTATATTGTTTACTGTGTCTCCTCTTTTTTTTTTTATTTCTAAAAATAAATATCATGCCAATATCAGCCCTAGAGTAGATTTTAAGCTTTAGCTTAAAACAGCAACCCAAACCTAGCTTAACAATCTATTTATTGCTGTTTAGGTATGTATGGTTTTAGCGTAAAATTCATACTTTACCAAAGTGAGATGGCTTGGAGTTTTACATGAAATAATACCGGGTACCTGTATCCTAGAATTTATTGGATGTGGAGCTTTAGCTGTTCAGATCTTTAAAAAGATTTAAATGTCTTATTAAAGCTTATGTCTTGCCTTTTAATCAGTCTGTTGGCCTATACTATTTCATTTAATGCTTGTATCTAGCACCAAATAAAGACTTTCTTGATTTTCTAGGTGTCTCATAGCAAATTCTATTTACTTGTACAGGTTTTGCCTGTTAAGTGAAGTCTGTAACATGACAAGTGTGAGAGAGGTATGAAAGAATACTGGCTATGCAATGAATTTAGTAGAAGTATGGGCTAGGGAGCTGGAGTGCTTCAGTGTATTTCCCAGGAGCAGGGCCCTCCTTGTGCTCTCTGGAAGCAGCTTTGCCCATGACATGAGAGGGCCCCAACCCTGAAACACTGATGCTGCCACCCCCAGTTAGAGAGGAACACCACATCACTTCCCTTCTGTGTGTCCTTGAGAGGTTATGGCTGCAAAGGCACACTTACTTTCCAGTGTGTATCCCAGATGGATCTGTCTAGATGTCTTGGAGAACATGGCTTCAGAAGTTTAGCTTCTAAACAAGAGAAAAAAAAAAAATCAACTAAGAAATACAGAATGGATTTGTGCTTACAACTTCTCCAGGTTATTAGGCAGTTTGCAGTTGACCTATCGCTTGTCCATTCATTGTATTCAACCAGGTTATCCTGTGGCTCAAAAGTCCTATAAGTGCTTAAAAAATGAATGCTATAAAAAATCCAGATTACTTTGTGTAACTCATTTGCATTATACTCTATAAGCTAGAATAATGTAACACTATAGAAATATCAAGAAATACACTGTAAATCTACAGTGTACAAAAAACAGGTAGCTTTGTTTCCTTCACTTCCTGTAGAACCAGCAGCATACATTACTTCAGTGTAACCATCCTTTGATAGCTTAGGCTTTCTCTTTGCAAGGTTATACTTGATCTTAGAGATAGAGGTTCCTGTTTTTTCTCTTATTACCCTCTTTTTCCAGTTTCCCCCTAAGGCTTCAGCATGCACTTCGGCACACCTAACACTTCAGACAGCTGTTATATTTTAGACTATTTTTATCTTGTTAGTGGTAGAAAAAGCCAGTCAGATGGGGAAAGGGTATTAAGAATCTGTGGGAGAGGTACAGGAGGAAGGTAGGAGACAAGCTTAGTGTAACTGTCATCTAACCCTTCACCCAACAGCAGTCACTACAGAATCCTGTCACTTACATTTCAGGAGAGGGCCCAGCAGAAGCCACAGTCTGCGTGCAGAGACCAAAGCACCCTGTAAAGGAAAACCAGAGACCCAAAAGCCACAGCACAAGCAGTCAAGGCACTTTGTGTCATTCATTTTATTCACATATACGAGTTGACACTACACTATTAAATATAGACAATACAGAAGCATTAAAAACAAATACTGTTTAAAAACTTTAAAAAACACATATTGCTTCAAGCTTAGATGGTATTTCCCTATAGTTTTTAAAGTGAACTCAGTGCTAACAATAGCTGAGGCAGCTTCCCCTTCATTTGTACCCCTAATTTTATAGGGCCTGCTGTCAAGGTGTTGAATCAGGCTTCATATATGGCTTTGCTGCTGAGTGCACTAAACTGAGCTGGAGTATCAACTGGAACATCCAGGTTACCAAACCCATGGCCCTCAGATTGCTAGCTTTTGGTCCCTATCAGTTTAAAAAAAAATTCAGCAAGGCCTTTATAGTTCAGTGGCACTGCATTATACCTTAAAAAAACCGGAGAACAGCTACACTTCCCTACATGTTAAAAATTTGATTAAAAATATGCATTTTCTACCTGGATAAAATTACCACCAAAAATTCAGGTCTGTCTCAGTTTTGTTAAGTTTGGCTGTAAGTTTAGATAACCACCTTGCCTATCTCAGCTTCCAGTGAAAAAAAAACATCTGTAATTGATAGTTGCAAAGTGAGAGCAGCGAGTGAGCAGGCATGCTACTCTAGTGCAAAGGGACATTCCCACGCAGTTCGCATTGTAACATTTTACATCGTAAACACTAGTCTTCACAACACTATAGTTAAATTGCAGCTTTACACATTGTAAAAGTCTTGTTTCACTTAGCTAAGTACTTTCAGAAACAAACAAAAAAAAAGGAATAAACAGTTATTTTAATGAAGACTTCGGACAACTGAGTATTTACTGTGTTCTTACAAAGTGTTACTTCTAAAACAGGAGTGAGACAAGTTCATCACTTGGCCAAATTCAAGTCCATGCAAAACAAGGTTCAGAACTGCCTTAATTCATAGGGTGACATTCACTAGGTTTTCCATTTTCAGTGAGTCCAACTTGATGCAAAATACAGCCACCTCCTGTAAGAATCTATGGAATATAGTTAAAGCTTTTACACCAGAGAAGTTCTGCCTTCCAAGTTAATTGGCTTCTCATTTGTTAACATCAAAACACTAAAATAAGGGTTTTCCAGGCTTCAGCCTGGCATATGCCAAACGTTTTGTGTATACAACTTGCAGCTCTCAGAACTAGACTGTTTCACATAGTCTAAGCAATCCTACTTGCCTTTTTTAGTCAAATCATGCCCAAATGCAGGAAGGCTACCTGATTCGCAGAATGATTTACCTCTCACTTCAGGCATTTTATTACTTAAACCAAGATAGTACCAACATAGCACCCAGGGTCATTTTTAGCTACAGACTATTTGAAAAAGCACAACATGACCTGATTAACATCACTACCGTCTTCTACCAAATTGTTTTAGCGGGGAAACAGCTCTTGACCAGACAAAGATAAGAACTAGATCATTTCCTCAGTACACAGCAACCTTGATGGTGTTGAAGAGTCTCATGCTCTGTAGATCACCTGAACAAGCCTGTTTGAGATGTTTTAAATTTGGTACCTGGTATCCAAGGCAGAAGACATTAAAGCCTTCTATAAAAGTTACCGGAAACATCTAATGGGAGATTCATTTTATCCAGAATGGGTACTTAGGGCAGGCACATGGTCATCTTTGCCTCTCAGTTCTCAGCAGGAAAAGAACAGCAGAGGCTGCCTTTGAAAGGATGGCAAGATGAGTCCTGCCCTGCACCATCAAGGAAACTGCTTAATGTGACAAAACGCACAGAGGGCACAGTCCATCCGCAGCGGTGGCACCAAGCCCAAAGGCAGAGGTGTACATGGCATTCTGGGCAACAGGAACACACAGAGTTTGTAAGGAATAAGGCTGTTAAACACTACTGAGTCAGTGCTGTTGTTCAAATCTACAGTGGATTTCTGAATTGTGACAGCATCAGAAGCAACTTAAACATTTACAGCAGCTATTTAAAGAGGAAAACAGAGCACAAAAGAAAATCATAGGAATCATACAAAATAAAGGCATCCTCTGGAATACTTTCACTCAGTTTTGGGCACTGTTTAAAACAAACAGTTTTTCTAACCTGGGTTTACTTACAAGTTGGAATACAATAATTTTTCTTTGTGTAACATACTTAATCATACTTTACATACATTCCTAGATTTAAAGCTGTAAGAACTCTAGTAGGTAGCTTGAACAAAAGTGTCTGTATTTTTACAGCTTCCTGCTTAAAAGACAGGTAAAAAAATCAAATTATAATTTCTTAGATTTCAGGACATCTTAGCAAGATTAAAACTGAGATTAATGAAACCATTACTGATGCAATATAATTAACTCTAGGAGGCAGCAGTGCTTGGTCCCTTTGCATGATCACTTTCAGTAACACAAACAAACTCTTCACTGAGCCTGTAACTCCCCATGTTGCAGTAGTAATTCTGGAGCCCTGCTTACTCACTGAGACTGTGGAATGCAGCTAAGCCTAGTGCAGGTTTCTGCTGCAGAAGCGCAAGTGTGCTTCCCAGGAGAAGGTGTCCCCTCTGTAAAACACAAGCTTCCAAATAATTAAACTGAGATAACCAACATATGTAACTAACACACAACACATCTGAACAAAACTTTGAAGCTCACAACTACAGCAATAATCTGCCTAAAGCTTAGTTACCAAATTGAAAAAAAAAAATAATATACAGCAGCTTGAGGGGGGTGGAGGGGAAATCACACACCACCACATCACTGAGGATCTCACAAACAATGACTGTCTTACTGTGCGAGAGTGCTCAGACTCCATTATATATTCTTGTTTAGTAAAAGGTACACCTCTCCCTCTTCCCCTAACCCTCACTCCCCTATAGCAAGGGGTCCTGCACCAATTTGGAGAAGGGGAAAGCATCTCAGGACTTCATCTACAAGTTTTATTAACATGATTTTCAAGTTAAAAAACTTATTATATAATATACTTGTACAATACCACCAAATGGAATGCATATTGCACTCTGACCCCCACTGAGTATAATAGATATTCTTGTGTTAAAAATAGACTTCACTAGACAGGAGCCAGCTCTTTCCTTCAATAAACTGGCATTTACACGATTAAGCATAGAGTAAGTGTGACCACAAGCTTAATACAGTGCTATGACTTGATACTGGTAGAACAAGCAGCTGCTCATTGAGCGGCAGCTCTCAGGTGATTGTCTACATCAGATATTTGGTACAACAGGCACAGCAACAGCAAAACAATCCTGTGGCTGTTTCTTGCCCTGAAAAATTGTAGTTTGTTCTAATGACCTTAGAAACAGCAATAAAAGTTCACATCAGCAGATTCACTAATCAAACAAGGTTTTTTGAAAGTTTCTATATACAAACTATACTTGGTATTTGTTTGCCTAAAGCATCTACATTTATTAGTGCTGTTTACCAGACCCACTGGCTCCCCTGTTGCCTCTCTTAATATACTTACTTTGATAAAAGTTTTAAATCAAATAGTACTATAAATGCAAAGGCACCTCCATCACACCTTTAGAGTCTTTCCCCAACATGACATCCCCATGACTTGGACTTCTAAAATAAGGGACAACAGATTATTTGTAACCAAGATCAAAGAAGTATTTGCTTTGGCTCCCTGCGTGCTAAGGTTCCCCCTTCCCACCCCAAAACAAGTCAACTGAAGCATTAGAAAGATTCCCAAAAGGGGAATTGTTTAAAAGTTTGGGTAGTTATATTTAAAAGCCTCTTCAAATGTTATGGCTCCAACAATACACCCCACTGTGAGGTAGGTAGCCAAGATAAAAAAATCATTATAAATATTTTAAACAGCTGGAAACTCCCTATAAAAACCTTGCATAAGTAGTTTGGTTCCTTGCACCAGTGTCCTGATATGCGTAACTTCTTTTGAAGATGCCTAAGGGAATCCAAATTCACCGAGCTCTCGCTGAGTAGCATCTCATGTACTCTGTCATCCAGGGGTTGTCTGGTGGGGAGGGCTTTATTCGCCAAGCTTTCTCTGCTTCTGCCGATCGCACCCGCCTCTGAGAAATCTTCCGTTTCTCCACTTGTCTCCTGTTCTTCGCTCGTAGAGCAGATTCATGAATCTAAAAGACCAGAGTTAGTATTACAGCCGAGGAATGTCCTCAGGATCCTCCAGGAAAATAGAGGATCATTTTGTATTTGTCCCAGTCCCCATCCTGAAGAAACAGGATTTGCTAGCAAGATTATATTTTCTTCTACAATTTGTACCGCTTCTGTAATCAGTGGTACAAGCGCAGATTTTTTCTTAAAAAAATGCCTCAAATTCCATCCTGCATTATCTTTCCCACTTCACACTATTAAACAATTCCAAAAATCTTGTTTCTCAATCTTGCTCTAACATTCTCAAAACCTCAATTCTCTTATTTCTACCATTTAAAATTCTTAACCATACCTCAACATGCCAAAGCATCCCTTAAAACCTAGGCCATAGTAGTAAGACCAATCCCAAGAGACCACAACTTAATTTTAACAACATGCTGCAGACAAATATACATACATTATTTTTTATATTAATAAATTATCATACATTCTTCAAATTTAAGATTAAGAGCCAGATTCTATGTTTGCCTGCTGTCTCCAGATTTCAAGTCTCCCATCTCAATTATGGGGAAATAACAGCTTTCAAATGTACAAGAGAAGTGACCTGGCCACTGTAAGTAGTCATTTCCCACTGTGACAAAACACAACTGGAAGTGTTTCAGAAGTGTCCCGCCCACTCACTCCGAGCTCAAGGTCTGATCTTAGGGGTTCTGTAAGTGTTCCTAGCATAAGAAATGTTAGAAGTCTTAGGAAGTACAAATCTCTCTGCTCAAGTCAGGCATCAGCCTATTGGGCTCCAACATAAAGCATGAGTCAACTGTGTCCACCACTGACCAAAACTTATCAACCCAGTAACAGTACCCATCATCAGGAACAGCAGCTTCTTTCAAGAGCAGCAAGGCCCAGGTTCCTCATTTCCCTCCAAGGGTTGAGCTGTCCAGGCAGGAAAAGACTGCTTCAAAGCCCTTCCAGAACACCCCATCAGAGGTCAGCTCTGTCTTACACATCAACACCACCCACCTTAATCCTCAGATGTCTTGGGTCATAGATTCAGACTCTACATTAGTAATAAGGTAAAGCCAAGACACTGGCAGGGACACAATGATTGTGCTTTACCAGCCATGGGGAGTTATAGAAAAGAGAGAGATGGATCTGTTCTAACACTCCAGCCTTAGTGTTTCTTGCTAAGCCAGGAAACACATCCCACTACAGCGGAATCCTGGTGTTGTCCATGATCACATGAATTTTATTTGTGCTATTTTGCTAATATTTTCATGAACCCTGCAATCCATCAGCCATCCAATAGACCATTCTGCTGTCAGGAGAACATTCCCTACTGGCAGCCCGCTGAAAGAGGCTGTCACACAGGCATTTTAGGTACAAATGCTTTGCTGCTTTCTCAGTGAGGCTCCTGTTCCTCGGAGGCCCCAGTAAAACTCCCTCTTTCACAGCATGAGCTCTAACCCAGTGTTTATATACCTGCCTGCTGTGGGATGCCTGCTGCTAACTGCCTGGTGCTTTTCTCCTGTTCTCATGAAGTTCAGAATGCAGAAATACATTTCTAACAGCCAGTTTTGCTGGTAGCGCTGTAACAGCCAGAAACAAGATAGCCAAGTTTTAATCAGAACTTGAAACTATTAGTGAAACATGGGAAGTTTCAAAACTGATTGACACTTAGAAGCTATTTGATTTGGACAGTCGAGCCTCTTCGTGTTTCTTGCTAGATTATTATTATTGTTTTAATAATTCATTGTTAGAATATCCATGCACTCAAAGGCATCCCTGATAAGTTTTACCTAGATATTAGACTTGTGTCTTACCCGTGCACCAAGTAGTTACTGCCCGTTAAGGAAATGGAAGCTTTCACTTACTTCATTTGCTGAAGCAGAAGCACAGACATTGTGAGTTCTCTGGCTTCCAGTATCTGTCTGCCTTTCTCCCCACCCATACAGAGCAAATGGGTGTTTATTCTCCTTTGGTGCATCTGTCTTTTGAGGACTTTTGGCTGATCTTCGATCATTACGACTGGACAAGGCACTTCGACTCGGACGTCGTCCTGTACGGCTGGTTTTGTCTGCTTCCTTTACAGAAGTGTGTTCTACAGTTTTTTCTTGCTCTTCTCTCTGATGCTTTTCTTGCTCTTCCTTCTGCTTTTCTTGATCTTCCTTCTGCTTCTTTTCTTGATCTTCTCTTTCTTTCTCTAAAGAAAAAAAAAATTATGCTCTAAGCTCACAATGACAATATATTAATGCCTGGTTTGCACAGCCTCTCAACACATCACTGAAGCTGTGCTTTTTTTAGAAATGGAAAGAGTCATTACTTCCTTAGCAACAGAGATATACCTTGCTTAAATGCCTTCATTCTTTCTTTAGTGACTACAATATTTCCAAGCCCAACCCTCTGCACATCAGCCTTCACATAGTTAAACACATCTTACACTAGTGAGGCTACAGATAACTAGTAGCTCCAGACAGAGTTTTGGAGACCGTTTCCAGTGATCTTCTGTCTTCACTATTTTATCCTTCCATCTTTCAGACAGCAAACAGATGGGCTGCTGAATGCCATATAGATGCTGCCAGCCAGTCAGCAATGACGTTTGGTAAGAGTACATGCAATATTAAATTCCTCATATTATAAGGTGTCACTGAAAGAAAGAAGTGATTCATTTTCAAGCTCCCTGATTATACACACATCTTGATTCTGGGTTTCTGTTAATGGAGGAGAGTGGAGTATGAAGCTAAGACTTAGAAAGTGATAGACAGACATCACCTTCACTATCTGTTCTGTGTTTTACATTTGAAATACCACACTCTACAGGCAATGCTCTCCGAGGCTCATTTCCATCCCACCCCCTCCACCCCACTTTTTAAACCTTCCCTAACAAGGGTCCAGCATTTGTCCTTCCAGGCACTGGGTCTGTAGAGTAGGGTTTGGGAAGGAGAATTTAAAGTCTGTATCACTGTTAATTTCCAGGTGTAGATCAACACTGAAGGCTGAATCAGCACTATACAAGCACAGGGAGACTACTGTCTGATAAGACCCAATCTTCTTGCATTATAGAGCTATGGAAGAGCTAGTCTTCCTTTGTGATGCCTCACAGCCAGCAGCTGTCAACCTTTCCTACATACTACTACTTATATATAAAAAGGTTGGATTTTAGACTTCCAGTGAAAGAAGCCAGTATCTGGTATAGCACTGCAATACTTCATAAATCTAAGAGAAAGGCTGGTAAAGAAGTCATGCCTTACTATAAGGTTCTAAGATGCTTTGAACAAGCCTGTCTTATAACATCATTAAATATAGTCAAGTGACTGTCCATTGATAACAGTTACTGACTGAAAAAGAATGTCCAAAGATTTTTCCCACTTTGTAAGGTGTTACAAACTGGTGACAAGAGGTCTTGGACTAGTCTGTTAATACTAATCTAAATTAATATCTTTATCAATGATCTGGACAAGCCAATTGAGTGTACTCTCAGTAAGTTTGCAGACACTACCAAGTTATTAGTGAAATATGACTTTGAAAAAAAGTAAATACACAGAATCCTGTTTTAGTTCTCCATCCTGCAAACCTGTAACAGTAACGTGGACAAGTTGGAGTTGTAGACTAGGCATTGTACATGATCCTTTTAAGCATTGTGGGCACAAGCAGACATCTTGAGCTCAAGTCTGTGAGTTTTAGGCCAACTATGCCTTTTATTAAGCTAAAAGCATAGCAGTCCACTGATTCCCTTTGCTCTGCTGACATAAACGTGCAAGTTTCCTGCCACACCATCTCCTTCCAGCTGTGGTAGGGACCAGCCACAAGCTACCTCTGTTCCAAGTCTCAGTGCATACACTGGTACATATGGAGGGAATTCCTTCACTGGCATAGGAGTTTATCTAGTTTAAGGCTTGCTTATATACTGGGAGGTTGACCACAAACAACTGGAACAAATTTTACCTAGATGTCTTCATTAAAAGCAAAAGGGCTTGCCAGTCCTGTGACACAATAGCAATTGTTCTTGCTAATTGCTAGTCAAGCAAGTACATGACAACCTGACACTGCTTTAATTTTGCTACTGCATCCACCCAGCTCTGATGAAATGGAAGTTACCTGCCTGGCACACTGGGTGTGCATCCAGTTAAGCATCCATTTACTCTTCCTCTCCCTTTGCACTTGTGGGGTAAAGACACACAGACTTGCCACACGCCCCAGAACTCTGATGAGGTGAGCCTTGTGCTCCCTCTTGCTGGCTGATAGTCTTGCCAGCATGTTTTCTACTTGCTGCCAATCAGCACAGAGGCCCTGGCAGTGGGTCCTGTTTGGGCTTGCCTATACACACGTGTGGCTTCCAAGACGTGCAGGTGCAGCATTCAGCTACAGATGATACTGCAGTGCAGCTGAGTATTTGGGAAAGAATAGCCAGTAGCATTGTAGGTATTTGGAGCTGTATTTGTTAAGAATTCAGTTGAGCATCCCCACAAAACAACCAACAAAAGTAGTCAAGGCCAAAGAAATGACCAAGTGAAACTAGAAAGTGGCCAAACAAATTTCAGGTACCTAAATAATAGGTGCACAGAGTTTCAGT
Organism: Gallinago undulata; assembly: GCA_026546715.1. Lineage (NCBI taxonomy): Eukaryota > Metazoa > Chordata > Aves > Charadriiformes > Scolopacidae > Gallinago > Gallinago undulata. The sequence continues at coordinate 43,541,863 of JAOTQQ010000023.1, forward strand.
CATTACAGCCAAGGCTCAATAAAAAGCAAGAACTGATGACCTCAATGTAGTTAAGAGACCTGCTTTGTATAGTGTCCTGGGGCCTGGAACACACAGCTTCACATCTAACAAGGCAGCTCATTCATCACAGCTGCGACAGGCAGCACAGAGCTATGCCCTTGCACACTATTATTCACACATGCCTACACAGCCCACTCCTAAGAAGGGACTGGCTAGGTCTCCTTCTGTGTAAGGGAGACCATTATCAGTTCTGTTCTGAGGAAACCCTGAAGGGACACATACTGCTGTCAATCCTGGAACAGGAGTGCTTTTACTTTGGAAGCTGTTCTACTCCCTGTTCAAGGGAAAATAGCATCTTCCTTCTTTACAAAGGAGAATGGAGCAACAGGGATTTCATAAGCAGCAGAGTATTTAGATATTTTAAAATACAGGAAAGTAGGGACTCCGGAATTGCATGGATACTCTAGCTTTAAGATATTACTTCAAGGTAACAGCCATGCCTGGGGATGCTGCTCACTAGGATATAGTCCCAGCTGGTGCAGAAATGATTGAACCAGCTTGTCCCAAAATAGCAATGAAAGCATATGGGTAAGTGGCACGCAGAGCCCTGCACACCATCTTACAGCAAATGCTGTTTGCCAGAGCTTACTATAGCACCCTATGGGCACCTGCTATTAGAGCAGGTCTTTCAGTGAATTCACTCCCACAGAGCATTTATACAGAACTCAGTTGAAGGCACAAGGCAGGTATCTTTTATTTAAAAGATTTAAGTAACTGTTAAACCATAGTTTATACCTAAGCCATTCTCTGTTGGGCACCCCTTTTCACAGGAAGGTAGAGAAGCAGCATTTGATAGCAAGGAAGGAGTTAGGCCAAGCTGCTCAGGCAGCCCAACCAGCAGCAACATTTCCCCATCTCCTTCCCATGCAGTGTGCGAGCTCCAGCTGACAAGGAGAACTCAGAAGTGACTGGCTGCAGCATTACAGGGATTAGACAGGAGAGGGGAAAAGCTAGGAACACTGAAAACTGCATCATGGACGCTAAGCAGAGCACACTGGACAGGAGGGGATTAAGTGCTTAGCAGACAGAACAAGGCTGCCAGGCCCACCCAATATGGCTTTTGAAAGCTCCTGCCCACAAGAGGTCATTTAGCCCTGCTGCATTGCCCAGCTTAAATAACAGCCCCCCTCCAGGGCTCAAGCAGGAAAAGCTCAAGTTGAGCTTCCTTCCCTCCCACAGTACTGCACGTTCTACAGGGCAGACCCGATTCCCATTTCAAATGCTCTGCCAGCTTACTGGAAGTACCAACAACCCTCCAATCAGACCCACAGATCTTATAGGTGAACAGTACTATCTGCGTATAGAGATGTTTGCTCTTTACAGCATTACTGCTGGTTCAGAAGAAGCAATTTGTGCTTAAAACAGCCATGGGCAGAACTCAGTTTCCTGCTTCAGTACAAACACCTCTCCAAACAGGGCAGGTATCCAAGGCCTCCTAAAAGGGGCATATGTGATTCTGTGATATACTTAACTGTGGGTATGAACTGACTAGAAAGTAGTTAGTGCAGCTGAAACAGATAGCAACATCTGTGCTTCAAGACAGATCTTGTATGAGGAGTTACCAGCAACACAGCAGTTGAGAGTCATTTAGATTCACAAAAGCTTCATCTGCAGCAGAGCTCAGAAAGCAGTGACTGGCTGGACTTGTTAGCAAAGCTTGTTTTCAACCAAAAAAAGTAACCGGTACAGCTTTGAATCACAAACCCCTGAACTGACACTATTGCCTCCTTCCCCCACCACATTATCCTCCTCCCCTTGTCCTTGGGCCAGCAGATATACCTGCAGCATCGAGGCAGAAAAGATCAAGGAACTAGTTTGAAATTGGATCTTTTGTTGAGTTGCACTAATCCAGATCAATCACTTTCCAACTACTGTGTGGCAACTGCTTTGATACCAGCTTGTCACTGCTGTCACGCAACAGCTCTGCACAAAAATGCTGAAGGCGAAATTGCAATAAGGATTGAAAGATGCCTTCATCCTGCATGTGTGCGTGCAGCAGTATCATTTCACAAGCAACAGGTCTGACAGCAGCACTGCTGCCAAGAGCTCCCGTCTTTCACTTACCAACCCACTGGGTTCGGTTGACAGTTTTGAGGATGTGTCAACTAGACCAGCTGATGTAGGTCAAGATTTTGTTGGATTATGTTTAAAGCACATCTGTGCCTGGGCATGTTCTAGTGAACAGCCCCACAAACAGTTGCTGCAAGTGAAGGGACGGAAGGAATTAACCCAAAGTTGCCACCAAACACGCCCTAGTATCACTTGGCCATAGCTTCAGCATGACATACAGTGACAAAACATGTTTGTCCAACGTTTTCTCAGCTGTTTGTATAGGTAGTGCTTTACATCAACACCACTAAACCTTGAAGTCAAGCTGCATACATGAGCTTTCTCTACATGCACCAGAAGTATTTACAAACTGCTTTAAAAGCACACAGAGGCTTATCTTAACATGGGAAAGAAGCAACAGTGGCCACAAACACCATTATAAATTGGCTTTACCACAGATATTAGGCAATATTAGTGCTTGCCAAACATAGTTGGCCACAAGCACTGTCAATACCACTCAGCCAGAAATGAGGTTCCCCACATAAAACAGAAGGAAGCAGCAGTAGCCAGGTAACAACCAGGATGCTGCAGCGTGTGGGTGGATGTCAGATTCAGAAAACAAAGGATGTCATCAACACGAGCACACTCAGCTACCCCCACAGCACTTCAGTGTAATTAAGTTCTTCCAGAAAAAAAGCAGTCGAATAATGGAAGATTCACAGAGTGGTAGTTTCTATGTTATCCCCTCTGCATGCTTTAATTATCCAGCTGCTAAGCAAAAGAAAAATACATCCTTACAGTTGTCCAATAGTGAATTAATTGCTTGCTTACATATTAATGTACACACCAGTATACAATAAATTTCCACTTAATCAGGCTGCCTAAGCAGTGTTGCTTCCAGTCCTTTTGCTCAGGACTTGCAAAGCTCTTAAATACTGGCAGAATTTGGAAAAACATTTATCCTAAGCCACTTGGCAAAGAAATGCATGTTAGGTAAAGATTTTTCTCCCATTATAAGTGTAAAATAGCAAGGACCTAATAGAACATTAGGTATTTCCTTACAGCAGCCATGGCAAAGTTGCATCAGCTACAGAGGCAAAAGTGCCCCAAACTTCCACAGATTGACAGGCCACTGTTGCTCCACACTCCCTTTGACACTGAGATACAGTAAGTGAGGACACAACTATGCATGTACTGGACAGTCTCACACACCATCACTCACCACAGAAAATGCGTGCATGAGCAGCACATCCAGAGCTATCAAGCTTTTATCCACTGCCAAAACTGGCCCTACCAGAATCAGGCTACCAAGGAACTCCAGCCAGATCTCTTCCCAGAGAGGAGTCAGGGAGAGCAGCAGGGAGCTGGCCACGGCCCAGTGCCCCAGCCAGCAGCCTCTAGCCTTGGTAACTGCCAGTCCCATCTAGAACATAGAGGGCTACCTGCTCCACCCCACTGCCTCAATGAGCAGAAGAAATCCCAGTCCCTACCACAACTACCTAAGATTGGGATGTTCTCTGACTGCATCAAAAAAGGTGGAAGTGCCAAGTCCAAGCACAGCTTCCACCTTCCTCTCACTAGAAGCCAAGCCTTTAGATCGCCCATCAGAACACGTCTTTTCCCATGCAACCGTTCCCCTCTCTGCTGCAGTTTTTAGTGCTTCTTCTCACTGAGATGCTACATACTTACTGCTTCCACACATACTCCCCAGGTCTAACTTCCTCGAAAGCCTGCTCAAAGAAAAGAAGATTAGACCCACTAATACTTTGTTACATACTGGTTAACTGGGGTGCTTCCACCGCTGCACAGCCTTGGGAAGGTGGAGTGCATTACCCCAGCAGCCAGTAGCTGTGTGCACCCCCATACAGGTGCTGGGTACCACAAGCCCACACAGCCCCGAGTTCTACAGCTCACTGCAAACCCCACATCAGTAGCATGCTCTGAAACAGCAGGCCTCTTGAAACATAGCTAAAGCTTTTGTGTAACATGGTGTTCTTCAGGACAACGAATGCAGTTTAGCCTTGAATATCAGAATACAGATCTTTCTAGTAAGCTCAGGTCCCAAGGGATGTTGAAATGGATTCATGTCTCCCCACTGCAAGCAAGCACATCTAACCCCAAAACCCTTGCCCAGGTAGCAGGAGGCTTAACTAAGCAATTCTCAAGGATTTTCCCTGCTACTGTGCAACAGATATGCAGCCTATTCAAAATGCATTGCAAAACACCGATCAGTGGCTGCCAGATAAAGTTTTCTTTCATTATAGGTAAGAGACAATATCCTATGGGATAAAAAAAAAGAAAAAAAACAACTTCGGAAGCTTGCCAGCGTTACCTGTATACCCACTCTGCACTCTTAATTCCTGAGACGTCAAAAGGCAAGGCGTACTAGAAGGGAGCCAAATGCTATTAGCTCTGCATCTGCTTAAGCCCCCAGGAGCCGCCTGCTCTCAGGCACAAACGCAAGCCCAGCCCGCAGCCGAGCTGTGCCACGGCACCAAACACACACAGTCCCCCCTGCCGCTGCTCTCGCCAAGAGAGCCGGCTTATGTAATGGCGGCGATGCTCCGCTGCCATGGCAACCGTTTACATAAGGGCCCGTGACTCAGGGCGAGAGTTGCCACCGCTTGGCTCTTTAAAGAGACGCCTCCGATGGTGCCGCAGCTACGGCTTCTCCGCAGCCCCCTTCCTCCGCAGGCCTGATTAAGGACGCTTCACTGCCTCGGAGCGGGAACGGCCAGCGCCTCGGGAGGCCGCCGGGGCCGCGGCTGAGGAGAGGCCTGGCCCCCGCGGTGGTCTCCCGCACACCGCGTTCGGCGGGCACCGAGCGGGAAGCCCCGCGCACACACCGCCCCCGCCCGCCTGACGCCAACCCCGGTGACCGCGTCCCTCAGCGCCGGCCCCCCCTCACCATCGTCCGCCCTCGGCCACCGCCGGGGGTCGGGGAGCGGCAGCGCGCCCGGACGGAGCCATTGAGGCGCCCCGCAGAGCCGGGGGCAGGGCCCGCCTGGCCCCCGAGGGCAGGCCGTGCAGCCCCGCCAGAGCTCAGACCGCCGGCCCGCGCCCCCCAGCTCACCGGGGATACCCCCCCACGCCCGCTGCCATCGCCCCCGCTCCCTACCGGGGCTCGCCCGTCCCGCCTCGCTCGGCGCTGGCGGCGGCGCCTCCTCCTCCTGCGGGGCCGCGGGGCTGCCGGCACTCGGCGGCGAAGGCGACCCGCCGGTGCTGCTGCCGCCGCCGCCGCTGTCCTGCTCCCAGCCGTCCCACAGCCAGGGCCGGTGTGCCTGCTCCAGCAGGCGGCGGCTGAGGCGGTAGCGCAGCAGCTCCAGGTAGCAGGCGCCGCACGACTCCCACTTGGGCTCCTTGAAGCGCTTCATGTACTCCGTCTTCACGCGGCGCGCCGGCACCACCATGGCGATGGCGAGATCAGGACCGAGATCTGCCGCCAGTACCCGCCGCCGCCGCCGGGGGCTGAGCCCGCCCCCTCCCGCTGCAACGTTTAAATCCAAACAGCGGCGCCCGGCCCCGGCCCCGCCCGCCCCCGGCCAATCGCCACGCGCCGCCGTCGGCCCCTCCCCAACCTTTCTGACGTCACGCGGTGCGCGCGGCCCCTGACGCGCGCGGCGGGGGGGGCGGTAAGGGGGGGCAGTCGCTCGCCGTTCCACCGCCCACGGGCCGGGGGAGGGTGGTAGGACGGTGAGGGGGACGTTGGGATGAGGGCACCTGGGGACACCCCTCCTCCCCCCACCGCCACCTGCGCTTCCCACCCCCCCCCCCCGGTACCGGGGCGAGCCCCGCGCGGGGCCCCAGAACCGGGCACCCAGCAGCAGCCGCCCGGTGCAGGAGGGCTGCGGGAGCCCGGGTGCCCCGCCTCGCCCTCCCCCTCCTCCCGGTACCGGCTGCTGCGGGAAACCCGTCCTGTCCCCCATCCCCCCCCCCCCCCCCCCCCCCCC
>JAOTQQ010000023.1:43547980-43564301 GCA_026546715.1 Gallinago undulata
GGCCTGGCCCCCAACCCCCCCCCCCCCCCCCCCCCCTGCTGCTCAGAAGGGGGTGTTTGAAACGCGCAGTGTGTTAGAATTAATGAATTTGCCACAACAACTCCATTTTTGTGCAAAACCGCACAAAAACGGGGGCGGGGGAGCACGCACGGTTGCTGGTCCAAGCTCTGCTTCCACAAGATGGGGAGAGCGGTCGGGGCCTGCCGGGGAGGGGGCGCGGGCGGGGGGGCAGATGTGCCTCCATCACCAGGGAGCGTTTCGCATCTCTCTCCGTTTTGCATCAATCTGCTTTAAAAATCCATCCCGCGGCGAACACCGGGGCAGGATTCGCCTCCTCCGGCGCCGTCCCTGGGGAAACGAAGCGTTTCAGCGGCTCCAGCAGAAAACAGGGCGGCCTGCCCAGCCGGCGGCGTCCCTGCTCCCGGACACGGCCGCGATGGCCGAGCCAGGCACCGGGTGGCCACCAGACCCGGCCCCTGGCTAGTTCCTTCTCTCTCGCACGCTCCACATTTAAGGCACCGCAACCCAAATCCTGTCCCCGTGGGCTGCGTGTCCTGGAGAAGTGACGCCATCGCCGCGCTGCACCAACCCCGCGCTTGGCAGCAGCCCAATGGAGAGGGGACAGCGAGGTCCCCCTCCTCCAGCCCCGACCCTCCGGGTGACAAAACACGCCATTTTGGGCAGGTGCAACACCCCCACCCCCCCCGTCCCTCGGCAGCAGGCTCTGCTCTCCGGCCACCCCTCCCGCCACCGCTCCAACACACGGGGGCACTGATGGATTTTCGGAAACAGTTGTAGCAAACTACTTTTTTTTTTTTTTTTTTTAATAAGGAGGCAAACAGGTTTGTTTTGGTTTGTTTTGGTTTTTCCTTGCCTTGCCTGTGACTCCCCGAACCGGCAGAAATGAAAAAAAAAAGGCAAGCTGGCACGGGTAGCCAGAATGGAAAACACTGGCCCGGACCGCTGGGTGTAACAAAGCTGCTGCTGGTGGGTTTAATGGGAGGGGGCGGTGGTTGTACCCCACACCTCCGCCCGTGCGGGGGGTTGATGCAGCCCCTGGTACAGCTCACATAAACGGAGTGTTTTCGTTCGAGGGATGCTCAGACCGAGTAGAATACGGCTCTCGGCTCCTGCGGGGACCAGTTGAGGCTCTGCAAGCCCGTGGTGCCCTGGGGTGAGGGAGGGGGGCACAGACGTGTCCTGAGCTTTGCAGAAGCGCTGGGGTATTTCCCTCCAGCCCCCCCACAAACACACACATACACACACAAACACACACAAACAACACAAACACACAAACACACATACACCTCCACCCCTTGCAGTTTATGGCGACAGCCCTGTGACAGCAGGATATTGGGGAAATCCAGGGTGTTCTCCCCCTCTTCGATTCAGGAAAACGCCATCAGGAGAGGCCAGTTGTACCGCCGTGCCTGGTGCCGCAGGCTGGCACGTTGTACAGCCGCATTCATAAACCTATTAAACTGGTTTCAAAACCAGTTAGAGCTTCTCCCTCCTGCTCCGCCGGCTGCTCTCGGGGGTAGGCAGCAGTAGAGCTACAAGGGGGGGGAAGCCTGGGCAGGGCACCTACCGGGAAGACAGGCACAGAAATAGCACACCTGACATGCCAGCCATCGCACGGCGACCTCAAAAACGAGTGGGAAATTCCTTCTGAGAGGACCTTCTCAGCCTGCTGTGCCGTGCGTGGTGCCCTGCCCAAGGCAGACCTACAGCAGCCTTGCCTGCCTGCCTCGCTGGAAGGAAACCAGGCAGATCCAGGGGTTTTCCCCCTCTCGGTGCTATCCTGGGGATTACATTTGGGACCTGCCTCCTTCATTCGTTATCCCCACTGAGGGCTCAGGTGGCAGCTGGGTTGTCCCCTCTGCCTCCTCCACTCTGCTCCAGCCGTGCCCTCAGCACCACCTGCTGTGGCAGTGTTTCTTGGAGAATAACGAGGGACAATTGGTGTGAAAATACCTGTAACTGAAGACAGCACTAGAGAATGCTGCCAGAGCAGTGCTGGCTAGAGAGGAGAGCAGATTACTCCCCAATTAATTGTGACCCTGGTTTCTTACTCTCAGATCCTGCTCAGTCTATACAAGCAGATGACATTTGCGGATTTCATATAAATGGGCAAGGTCCAGGGTTTGCAGCATTCGCTTTCCACCTAGAAAAGGTTATTTTGTACAAAATGTCATTTTGAGCCAACTTGCAAAGCATTACCTTGGCAGCTGTGGTTATGAAAAGGCTGGCTGGTGTTCCCAGGTATCATTTCAGAGCAACAACTGTTTACATCTTTTCCTTCCCAAAGAGCTTCCATCCCCCATTTAGGAAGGCACAGCTGTATCAGACGTACATGGATACTCTCTGATGGCTTCCCTCCTGACACAGAAGAAAGGGTCCAGCTTTTTGCCCATAAACCTGCTGCCCAGTCATTAACCCGTGTCTCAACTGTCACACATCAAATGCCAGAAGCAGAAACAGCAGATCCTGGCACTCCGTCTTGTCACTTCCCATTTTCTGCATTTTTATCCCTAAACTCTGCAGTCTTCCTATTGGGCATCTACTCTTCATATCAGCCTGCAAGGTGTCAGCACTTTATGGATAGCATAGTATTGTTAGCAGCTGAGTCCACCCACCCTCTCCCTTGCACCGGGCTGGGTTTAGGGCCTCTGTCCCTTGCTGGCACAAAATCGGGTGCCCGGCAGCCCCTGTGCTATGAGGTAAAAGCTGCACCTTCACACTCCTGCTCCGGTTTCTCCTTCTCGGTGCATCCCTCCCACCCAACAGTTTGCACACACATCCCGCAGCACCGGGCGGATTGGCAGCCCCAAGCGGGGCTTGGAAAATAACCGGGGACCATTTTTATAAAAAGACCCGTAACAGAAGGATGCAGGGACACCCAGCACCGCTGATGGTGAAAATCCCGTCTCACCTAAGGCTGACGTGAGCAGCAGCGGCGGCTCTTGGGCACGTTCCCCGCAGCCTGCCACAATCAATCTTAAGGCTTACAGGGCAGGAACCACCAGGCAACAGGGCTCAATGTCCCTGCAGGCCAGCCTGCATCCCAAAATGACTCCAGAACACATTTGGCAGCTTGGGGGGGTGGGGGTGGGGGGGTTGCTGAGACTGTCCTGGGTGAAGGACAACTCTTCCCTCCATCTAGAGCCAAGCAGTTCCCTTTGTGCCAGATGAGAGTAATTCCCCGTCCTCAACGCAGCAGCTCTGGATGTTCTCAGCATAGCTGTATAAACATTATTATTTTTTTAATCCTAATGATTTTTGGCTTCAATATTTCATGGCAAAGACTTTCATGGGCTGAGGGTAGCCAGTTATTAAATGATACCTGAATGAGGAACTCCAATATTTATGACGTTGATACTAACACTAGAATTTCCTCCCTTACATATTTTGCTTGTTTTTTTTCCTTCATTAAAAAATGAAATAAGGACACCACTTGAAATTCTAAACATGCTTTTTCCTTTTAAAACGCTTTCCCCCTGAGGATCTTAGGGGGCCTCTTAATCCTTATTAATCCTCTCCTGCAGGTAGTACACCAGGTGGCCAGGTAAGTCAAGAGTTTCAAGCCAGATCAATGGCAGATTGATGACTGATCAATGCCAAACCCCAGGAGTCCCCATTTCCTCCGCTACCTCTGTTTGAGTGGGAGCACCAGTGCTTCTCTCCAGGGAGGAGAGCAGTGTGGCCCGGCAAACTGTCTTATTTCTGTCTGAAGTAACCAGAGCAAAGTCAACAGCAGAAAGACAGCTTGATTTTTATGCAGAAAGTAGCAGGAAATGAAAAATGAGCATGTATGTTATTTTGCAGAGCGTGGTCACCGAAAGACAGAGGGTAATTGCGTAGGGAAGTTTACGCACAATTTTGACGTGCAGTCTTTTGCCATCGCACCTCTCTGGGCAATAAGGGGGGGACAGCGGACAGTTTGTGTGCAGTAGGAGTGGAAAATTACATGTCAACACAGCTTTCAGATCGGCAGTCTGGCTTCCAGCCAAAACAGGAGCTGTCATGGTCTGAAATGGGGCTGCTGAGCTATCACTTGGGTAAAGTCTAGGGGAGGGAGGAAAGAGGGAAAAGAAAGAAGCTGTTTGTCATAGAGAACCATAGATTTAAAATATTTAACAGCATAAGATCCAAACCAGCAACAATATTTTGCCAGGCAGGGAAAAAGCACAAGCTTCCTAGACCTGTGAAACTCTGCCCTCACCTAGATCAGTGAGGCTCTGCCAAATACGAGGGGTAGCTGTCCCAGTCACCTCACAAAACAAGCCATCGTGCTGTTAATAGAAGCCTGGTTAATCCCCCCAGTGCGGGGTCTTTGGTTTCATGGGCTGTTATCCCTTTTAGGTCTGCACCAGCTGGGCCACAGGGTAACACTGTCATGAGAGAAGGATCAGAAGAGCCAGTTCAGATGCTCTGCAGGGCAGGTTAGCCAGCGGTAGTGCACTTGGCTGGAAAAGTTCCCCAGAGCTGCCTGATTCTCTTTTCCAGAGCTCTGGGAAATTTGGTCACGGCCAGGACAGGATGCAACTCACCAGGGAAGCTGTGCAGCCCCACTTCCAGCAGCTCTGAGCGCAAATCCTCTTACTTGGGCAAAGCTCACATTTTTCTTGAAGGAACTTGAAGCTCTTTACCATTAGAGCTCTGAGTGGCTGTGCCTGCAAGCACCTATAGCAGCACAGCAACCTGAGCAGCTCCTCCAAGCCTTGTTGATGGTCCATGCTTTGCCTTTCTTTCTACCACCTTTCGAAGGTATCTATCTCCTTGGGATGGTTGCCCAGGATCAGGGAGAGATGTTTTGGATCGTGCCATAGGGGCAGGCACTCTAGCCATGGTGAGGAGGTGGGAGGATGCTGGAAGGCAACTTCCATGTATGTATACCTTACCTTGGTCGCCTCTGCCTTCCCTCACCCTGTTTTGCTTTCTTCCTCTCCCCCTCACCAGCTCTGCTCCACACTGTCAGCCTGGACACACCTCCACCAGGAATTGGGAGAGAAGCTGGAGAGAGGAAGGGAGATCCTTGCTGTGGGAACCTGCAGCCACCTCTCTTTCTCCATGCTTTGAGGGGAGAAAGAAACCTGGTCTGGGGATGTCTAGGTTCCGAATGTCTGTCAGAAATACCTTGTGTTGTTTCTGAAGTTCTGCTGAAAGGAGAAGCAGAGATGGAGGCGATTCTCCATGTGGAGGGATCTGTGAAAAATCATCAAGGCAGAACTGGATCATGCTCCAAGTGGCAAAGCCTGACACATTCACTTGCAAAGTGCAAGACATTACCAAGTTCATGGTCTCAGTAACACCTACAGGACACCACCTCCATGAGCCAAGGCAGGAGGCAGCCTGTGTGCACCCGTTCAGGGAGAGACAGGCAGTGGAGAAGTATCTGAGCCCACACACCTTCCTCCAATCTTGTCTCAAGCTCGTAATGCTGCACAAAGCTGTTCCCCTCTCATACTCCTGTCTCTCTGGAGCTTTGGGACAACAATCTAGCCACTGTACTGTCGTTCCTGGTTGTGTTCCTTTTTCAATTCCAGGCATGTCTTCCTCTCCTCCTCTCACCCCTGGACCGCAGCACGGCACCCAAGAGGCTGGGACCGCATTTGACACGAGCAAGGGATTACAATTCTCTGACACAGGCTGGCCACCTCTGCAAGCCCATCGGTCAGTGGGAGAACACAAATTTGGGGAGAGAAATGGAGGGGCCCATGCTGTAACCCACTCCCCATCTCACAGCAGTAAGGGAATGATTAGCTCTGAAAGATGAGTGCTTCAGACTGTCACCACTGGGCTACCGTCACCTTTCGGGGACAGGGACGGATGCTGTTCCTATGGCTTCAGGCTGTTTTTCCCAGTGCAGGAACCCACGTGCCTCACCATTCCCCATCTGCAAACCTGGCACCTGCCTGTCAGTCCAGTGCCAGCCTGCTCCAGGATGGGACTCGGTTTCCCAAGCAATAAATTGATGGGTAATAATAAATGTGTTGTGGAAAATAATTTAATGCTTGAAAAAACTTCACAGAATTTGAAGTGAAAGAGCTAAGAAACAAGCCCAGCTCAAGTGCATATTCCTGAATCTGATTTTAAACACCAGAAATTAGTGGCAGCTTAGTGTCGACTTTTGGCTGGTTTTACTGACAATTTGTGAAATCTGTGTAACCTAATCTCCTTGCTCCTCCCTCTGAAAATGGTGGGTGTTCAACACAGAATAAACCTCATCCCAGCATAAACTCCATCTACAGAGCTCAGCGTCACAACTGTGTGCTTTGAGATTGTCCGTTGAAGGTTGCCACAGCCGTCCACCTTTTTTCCAGTTCAACACCACTTCAGAAATGCCTGTCTGTTGAAAGCTCTTCCCCAAGACCCCTAGAGAAGCAGCCCCAAAGGACCTGATGGCTCCAGCTGAGGATGGGTGGTGGAGGATGCTGCTGCAGTGGGGCAAGAGGAAGGCTATGTGGGGACCTCCCCAAGGGGGGGGTTCCCTGCCCTCACCGGTGCCTGGCACACAGGAGTCCCAGCCCCTTGATGGGGCACCGCTGTGCCCTGCCAAGGTTCAGTCCCAAAGAGGAGCGGGCCTCAGCTGCTGACCTCACCTTCTAAATTGTTTCCAAAATTGTGCAGGGGCAGCAGAAAGAAACTGGGAAATGACTTTGCCCTGGGAAGGCAAAGTCAGCCTGGACAACCACAAGCAGAAGGCTGGGGGCTCCCCCTTCCCTCCCTGGTGGCACCTTGGCTTGTTCTCACTTTGGGAAGAGCGCTGACTCAGAGGACGAGCAGTGGGGCTCTGCTCTCCCCGCCTCTCACCCGGGAGCTGCCGCCTTCCCTGCCTCTTTAAGTTAGGGTAGGGGGAACCTCACGGGGAGATTTCCTATGGGGAACGTGATGGGAGTGAGTGGTGTGGACTTGGAGAATGGCATCCCTAATATGGTCTCAGCCACGCTGACTGGCTGCAGGCTCCTGGGGGAGGAATGGAGCCCTTTATAAAAGTGTCCAGGTCCTCCCATGAAGGCAAACCTCCCTGGGCTTCACCAGAGTTGGAGTGAAGCTTGCTTGATATGGGAATTTCGTCTGCCCTTTGGAGATTATCCAGGCTTTCTTGGGTTTCACTGGGTGCGAGGCGGTGGCCTCTGCTGTGCGTGACCTGATGGATGCCAGCTGAGAAAGCCCCTTCTCAAGGAGCTCCTGCCAGGGTTGCTCTGCAGAGGAAACCTGCTGGCACCCCCCTGCCGTGCACACCCTGCCTTGCTCCCGGGCTCCCCGCTCCCGGCCACTGCTGCCCGACCACATGCCTCGGAGGCTGCAGAGCGGTGCCAGCACACCAGCCCCCATCTGGTTGCTCCCCTCCATGCAGCTCTGCTTATTGTTTCCCTCTTCCAAATCGGCCCAAGTGCCCGTTTTTCTGCTACACTGACCACCTCGTCCCACCCACATCCTAGGAAAAAAAAAAAAGGAAAACATTTCAGTCGTTTTAGAGAACGGGTTCCTGCTTTGCTCAGAGACACACACCCGTTAGCTGCTGACTACGTCGGGGTCGGGGCAGCCACCTCGGCTGTGGGAAGCCATGGGGAGCACCACAGATGTGCTGGCAATCGTGCTGCAGCTCCCCGCTTACCACAGGGCACCTCGGTGGCAACGGCAGCCGCTGAAGCAGCGCGTGGAGGGGGAGCTGGCCCGGGCAGCCGGGGTGTAAGAAAGCAAAAAAGGGGGCCTTGAACAAAATGTCACCCCCCGTGAAGGGCCTTTTCTCTGGTCTCACAGAGGAGCGCTAGGATGGAAACGCACGGAAAGCATGGCACACCTTTAAATGGACATAAAATGTGCCATCAGCAGGGTGGGATCTATTTTTAACCCTTTGGAGCCTGCGGATGTGCAAACCTTGTATGTGCAGGTCTCCGCAGCTGGCGGGAGGCAGGCAATTAGCCATTTGGCTATCGGACTGGGAAACACCAGTGTGGCCAGGGTTCATTTACCCTCCAGAGAGGCGGGAGATTAAAGTCTTACTGCGTCCCTTCCTTTGGCTTGGTAGCCCCCCCAGCCAGCAGCCCGAGCACACGCATACGTGCTAAGCACTGCTGACCAGACACCGGCTTTGCAGTTTTCCTTTTGGAAAGGGCCACGCTGGGTCCATGTTTCTAACCTCGGCATCCTGCCTGGCTCTGCCCGTGGGAGGGAGCTGGGACCAGCGCTACTGGGACCCGTCAGTAGCAGGAGAGCGTTGCCACGGGGGCTCAGCCCCTCTGTCAGCCCCGCTGTGAAGCCACCAGGGATGGATGCCGGCCATCCTGGCCTGTGGCCTGGCACTGCCCCATGCCCTGATGTCCCTGGTGCCCGGGCAGTAGATGACAGGCACCCCCTGACCCGGGCCTTCTCCATTTCTGTAATTAAACCACTGGCCTGCCTTGGCGGGGGGGGGTTATCTGCAACCCCCCGTGCCACCCAGCATTTTGTGGAAGTTTTCCCATCCTGTCTGAAGAGCTTCCTTATTGCCTCCTGGGAGAAAGCCTAGCTCTTCAGCAAAGCAGTGCTGACTTAAAAACAGAAAAGCAAACACTACAGCCATTTTCCTAGGTCTCTCCAGATTAAAATTTTAGTACGTTTGTTTCCAGACACCTGTTTGTCCCTGCTAGTGCTCTTCATCCTAAAATACTCCAGAAAAGCAGCCTCCCGCGAGGAGAGTCACCAAAAAGGCCAGCCGCTCTCCAACAGCAGCCACGGACCCTGCAGTGTCCTTATGAAAAGGATACCTCAAATCTGCCATCACACGGCTTGGCTCCAGGATTTTGGTTCTCAGGGGATGGGGAGCAAGCACAACATGTGCCCAGCAGGAAAAAAAAAGGTCCCAGCTTGAAGCCCTGCATCCCCCCAGGCACCAGAAATTATCTTGAGGATTGTTTTGACAAATGGATGCCCTTGAAAAAAACCTGTCCACCACTTGTGAGCGGCTTCCCTAGAGAGTGCTGACATCTGTGTATATTGTTTATAATGAATTATCTACTCAGCGCAGGGAACCTGTTGGCTCTGGAGAGTGGTGTTAGGCTGACTTCCATCTCCCCAGCTTGCTGGTGTGAATCCAGCCCGAGCTGCCAGAGCCAGATCTCCCCCTGCACGACCCACCACAAAGCCCTGAGCCCCAGGTGGCAGCCAGGGGATGGGGGGAGAAGCAGCTGGACCCCACCTTGTCTCCACCACCCTGTGCAAAACAAACTGTCAGTGTCCAGAAACACCTCTGTTAGTGTCAACCAGGCTGCACACAGAGAATTACGTGCCAGTTTCCCCTCGGGGAGGGGGAGGAGGAGGGGGAGGGTGGGCAGGGCACTGCTGGGGGCTGGTTTTGGAGCAGTGGAGGAGCTGATGGCACAGCTTGTCAGCTCCTGCCCCAGCACGGATGCCCACCTGGCGCCCCAGCAAGAAACAAATGACTCCTGCTGCACCCGTCCACTCACCATGTGTCAGGGCTGATGGGCAACGAGAGGCAATTCAGGGGATACAGGACTACGCTGAGCCATGCCGACAGGAGAAGCTTGGTGCCAGCTCCGAGCTCACTCAGAGGAAACACGAGCATTATCCACAAGCACACTGGAGCTGTGCATTTTGCTACCAGCAGCTGATGAGGTGGATGGCTTTACTCCTGAGAGAGGAGAACCGGAGTCTGGGACTCTGGATTGTGCTCCTAGCACTCCCACAGCCAGGAGGGTGTCCCTGCTGTTCCCACGCTCCCGTCCCCCCCACTTGCACAAGGGCAGAGCAGCATCTTCCTCTGGCTGTGAAATACTAATCCATTTCTAGTTGTACTGCTGCCTGAACAGCCCTACGTGACTGCTTTGGTTTCCTGTCCCTGTGGTGCTCAGACCAACAGCCTCCCCTGGGACCTCTGCAGAGGACAACGCTCAGCAAAGATTGATGGATGCTACAGCAGCCCAGCCTTGTTGCACCGGGCAGGAAAGAAATTGCTTTCATGGAATCTAAATACTGATTTATGTGTAGGGAATTTTGTGTGTGTCTGTGTGTGCTACCAAACTGTTTTATTAAAGATCTTTGGGGCTACAGGCTGCTCCTGAAGCACACTGACTGCACCACCTTTCCTTCTGCAAAGGCAGACACAACCTTCAGTCCCCAAGGTGGCTCCAAAGATGAGAACATACACGTGTCCCACATTGAGCCCTGGTCTATTGTTTTGAAGATGACCCACGTGGAAAAATGACTGTCAGGGAAAAAGAAGATCATTCATTCATCCAAACCAGCCTTTAAAAACTCTTTGCCTGTCTTTGTCCCTCTTTGCCCTTCACCTATGGAGAGGAGGTGGGCAGAATGGGCTACGACTCTTCCTTCTGCATTAGTGGCACCACTACTCTGCTCCCCAGTACAATTTCTGCTGTGCACTTGATGCACCGTCACCTCATCACCCCTGCCCTCCACAAGCAGGACAACCCAGCACAAGCCAGCAGCAGTGCACAGGGGGTCTGGCTGGGTCCTTGTCGAGGATGGGGTCCCATCTCTGCTCCACAGAAGGCAGTGGTAGTCAGGGCACGGGGAGCCTTTCCTTCCCTGCTGCAGGGAGCAACACAGACGGTGCCAGAGACCCTGTGCCAGAGGTGGACACTGACACAGTGTCTGGGAGGGCTTCTGCAGCCCAGAATTTGGTAATGTGTTCTTTTCCCCAGCTCCAGCGGGAGTACTGGGGAGGAGGACGCAGCTCTAGAGATGTGTCCACCCACCCTCCTGTGCATCAAAGCTCTGTCAGAGCCGAGGCACCCCATGACCAGCAGCTCCCCAGAAAGAGCACTCGAGTGTGGCAGGGCCCTGGGCAGATGCTGGTGGGGACCCCCACTGAGACTCTGCTCCTCTCCACTAGCAGGGGTGAGCTCCAGCAGCTCCACAGCCTCCCTCCAGGCACCACACGTGGGGAATGAACCACCAGCTTGATTGCAGTTGTGTTTGTGGGCACGCTTCCCCGAAATAACCTCCCCCTGGTCCTCTGCACGTCCTAAAACACAGTCAGGGACTTGGCCCAGGTAACCCTTGCTCTGCTTTTCTTTCCCCACCTTGGTCCCAGCAGAGTGAAGTTGATGGGACGCACCTCCCGGACCTTTTCATGGTGAAAAAGCCGTGGCACATTAGCTCTGCTCTTCAGAAGGTGACGAGCGTGCGGAGATTTGCCGTGCACTTTCGAACTTCCCTTACTCTTCTGAATTATTCCTCGTGTCCCATAACACGCCACCAGAATCCCTTCCGCAATTTGGAAGGCTTATTTAGCGAGTCAGATATAGCAAGGCATGAATTTATAAATAGAGAGGGGCATGGTTGGGGGACTGTGCAACGTGACTCACAAGTCAAACTGCTACTGAGGAACTTATCAGACATTTGCTTTAAATATTCATTTAGCAATACCAAACCCTGCTCATGGTTACACTTACCATATAAAAGCACTGTTACCATATGCAGTCAGTATATTTATGGTAGTTTCTCCAAAACTGCTCAGAAGCTACTTACTGTCTTACTGGTCAGAGATAAACCAGGATTGGAAATTAAAATACCTCCTTGGAGCTTGAGTCTGCCTTCGCTTCCAGCTCTGCAACTCAGTGCTCTTTCCCAGTGCAAAGCCCACGGGAAGATGATTATGTCATAAACCATTTTCTCTTTAAATGTTTTTTTTTTTTTCACCCATGTATCTTATTTGTCAAAGCTACACCTACAGAATACCTGTGGTCCAGACTTGGGTCTTAACTGCTTTTCAATTCTCTTCTATACCATCGTTTTCTCACACATTCATTAATTCAGACGGATTCTTCCATGGAAAATGGAGAAAAACACGTGACTTATGAAATCAACAATAAGTCCCCTACAGAACAGGCAGTAGATTAAATATATACATCTTACACTTTTCAGGAAAAGAATGACTTCTTAATTTTTTTCTTCCAGCTGATCATTCCATGGCCTCAAGCCATGCCAGATTCTGGACTTAGAGCAATAAAATTAATTGGTCCCTCTTTCTTCCTTCTGCTTCCTCATGTGATTGCTTTTATTGCCCTGGCTTTGTTTCTTAATCTGGGACCTAATCATGCAAGCACTTAAACATGAACCGCATCTGTTGTCTTCTCAGTGGCTTCAGTGAGGATTACTTGCTCCAGCACATTCACAAATCGTTACATGGAGGGTTTGTCTAACCCAGCAGAAGGTGTCTGAGACTCGATAAATGGGCTGAAACTTCACTGCAATGCTGTAATAGGTACAAATAATAAAAATTACAACTAAATGCAATGACAATACAGGGCCTCTGGGAGCCTTCTGCATCATTCCTGTGCTGCAGGTTATCCCAGACACCTTCTCCTTACGTGGCCTCTGTGTCCACAGCTCCCAGTATTTGTTCTGTCCTTGCCCAGACCCCCCTGCCTGAACACAAGCCCTCCCCATGCAATATTTTCCATGTTATTCTTCACTCTCCCTTTTTTATTTTTAAACAATGATGCACATTCAGCAGGTGCACTCCCTGGGCCGCCCGTGGTCCTGCTTCAGCCTTTGCCCGGGGAAGCTGCAGCCCATGAAGAAACCAAGTGCCTCCAGTTCACAACCAGTCTACACCTGGTTTCTGGATCCCAGTCAAGATGTGACAGGAGTTATGTCAAGTGGCTTCTCTACACAGGAATATGTGCAGCGGGCACTAAGAAAAAAAATAAAGCAAGATGTCAGCAGAGGTTAAGCATCAAAGATTAAATTGCACCCTTTTTAACTGGGACTTTGTATTTTAGCACCAAGTTCCACTTAATGCCAAATTTTGCTGTCTCAGCAGATCAATCTTCTTTATTAACCTGCCTGGGATTTAACCCCTCACATGAGAACAGGGGGATCATGACACTTCAGCCATGCAGTGTCAGCCAGGATGGGCTGGCCTCAGTGGGTGAACAGAAGTGAAGGGAAGAGGGAGTAAATCTCAGGAGCAGTAGATCCAAAATCAGCTGCCACATTTTTACTAAAACACATATCCTGATGGAGATTTCTCATATTCTCCCTGAGTTGACTGGATTGAGAACTCTAATCCTCCAAGATTTGCCACTTTTATTAGGTTTGAAAAATAATCTCATCCCACAGGGCTCTTGTGGGCCACATATGGAGGCATCACACCCAGAGCAAGGACAGAAACTGCTTGTGTTTTGGGTTCCTGGTGTGAACAGCTCAGGAGGAAGAGTGTGGTCTGGGCTCTCAGCAAGATGATGGACTCTCCTGAGGCACAGCCGGGGATCCCTGCCACCACCGGGGCTACTGCAGCCTCCGGCTTGTGGCCGTACTTGGAAAGCATTCAGATTTCAAGACTTTCTCCGGTATTTGTGCCAGGAAACTGGGATGCATGACTTTCAGAGCTAAATTTAGGATCACAAGTATTTCACATTCCCCAAACACCTTCTATGACAACATCTCAAAACCCTTCATGAGCATTACCTATTCCTCATTATCTTCCTTTGAGACAGAAAATAGAAAAGCCACTTTGCTGGTAATAAACAGAGCTGTGAGTGCTGGCTTGTTCATGGTCACAGAGGAAAACTGTTACAGGCTTGGGATAGGAAAGGAGAAAGGGGAAAGAAAACCAACCTCACAATGTAAACTGCTCAGTTTCTGCAGTCATAGAAACATGACATGTCACCTGTGGCAGTGCTGCTGGGATTAGGTTGAAATAACACTGTTATTACTTCAAAATGTTTGGGGTTCGGGGTTCTGAGAGCTTTCAGTTGTTTTTTTTTGGGGGGGCTAAGGGTTTCCAGGACAAAAAAATCCTTATGGAGGAAATAACCTATTCTACAGCCTTTTGAATAGTGCCTTGACCTGTGCACAACCACTCCGAATCATAGAGCCATTTAGGTTGGAAAAGACCTTTAAGATCTTTGAGTCCAACTGTAAACTGCCAAGTTACCACTAAAACATGTCCCTCAGCACCACATCTACACTTAAATACCAGGGATGGTGACTCAACCACTTCCCTGGGCAGCCTGTTCCAATGCTTGACAACCCTTTCAGTGAAGAAATTTTTCCTAATATCCAATCTAAACCTCCCCTGATGCAACTTGAGGCCATTTCCTCTAGTCCTATCACCTGTAACCTGGGAGAAGAGACCAACCACTCACGTCCCTACAACCTCTTTTCAGGTGGCTGTAGAGAGCAATAAGGTCTCCCCTCAGCCTCTTTTTCTCCAGGCTAAACAACCCCAGTTTCCTCAGCCGCTCCCCGTAAGACTTGTGCTCTAATAACTCATAGCAAGACAGTGGATGGCCTCAGCACCTGGACCACACTCCATTTTCAGCACGGGCTGCAGCGCAGAGCTGCAGCAAATGCAAGCTGTTTTAGACCCTCATACCTCTGTTATTTTAACCATTCTTTGTGACTGTCATTGCTAAAGGGAACTCAAAATGTTGCAGAAGCAGATGTAGTTGCCCTAGGAAACCTTGTTGGCTTCTTTTGGGTTGATCATCCCTCAGACCTCCTCCCACTTGCATGGTCCCTGTCCCTCTCTCTGCAGACAGCCGGCTCCCTGCAGCCACAGGGAGGTTTGGGGAGGGCAGGGCTGTCCGGTGGTCACCTGCTCCCCAGCAAGGATGGAAGTAGTGTGGGTCTCATACCACACTGGTGACAGCCCTTTCTCTGCTCTGTGGGCGTCCCTTTCCTAGTGCTGTCCTAGCCAACGCAACACGAGCAACCTAAGCTCAACACCAGCCACTGTTAATGGCACTGTAAACTCTTTTTATTTCGCACTGAAGTTGATTAGCTGATGTCAGTGTACAAGAGACCAGTAGGTGTGAGATGAAGGGTCACTATCTCCTGTCACCAACCCAGTGTTGCCTGTGCGAGCACCTCTGTCCCTGCCTGCATGTGCTGGGTACCGGGGCAGCTCTTCCCCTAGGAAAAGGACAGAGCTGCAGCCATACAGAGGACTCCCTACACTCATGTCTCTGAACCCCCTCTCAGAGCACTCCTGATTTGGTAGAAGAGGGCAACCTAAACAGAAGAGCTATAAGACATGGCCTCCACTGAAAACGCAGCTCAGGTCCTTGTGGAAGAGTCCAACCACTTTGCAATAAAATGTGCCTCCATGAGCTGGGGTCAGGCACTGGTGCCCCTTGCCACTGGCTTTAGCCTCTCATCTCTGAGCACACGTAAGAGCCCTTTCATAAGGCTGCCCTCCCCCCTTTCCCTCCAGCAGTGGGATTTCTCAGCTTCAAAGCCTTGTTTTCCCTGGAAGGGAGAGAAGCTGCTGGAAGCCAGGCAGCAAGGGTGCAGGGGGGCAGGGAGAGCATGTTTGGAGGGTTTCACAAGTGGGAGGGATGTGCCAAGGAAGAAAGATGCTTCCAGGGATCTATATATACACAGCTCCCCGAGGTGGGGTTACAGGGAGGCTCATTCCCGGGCTGCCTGTGGCACTCCCTGAGCAACCACGGCCAGAGCTGTCACCGAGGCACACGCTTTAGTTTCAGAGCATGGCCTTGAGCAGACGAGACAAGATGGGGTCTGGCTGTGGTCCCTGCAAGCCCAAGAGGATAAGCTGCCCAGCATCACTGCAGTGCTGGAGGTTTGCTCGCTGCTGGCCCCAGCTCTGCACCGGGCGCTGTAGTGTCAAGGCTGATGGGATGCCCTGGGCAGAGGGGGAAGAAGGAGACACTCCTGGGCACTAAAAAGTTTCTCTCATCCCCATCCCACACAGCACACCTCCCCAGTGGGAGCCAGCAAGACTCCCGTCTGTCCCCACTGCATAGCAGTAAGAAGCTGATTTATTTTTAAGGTCCTGAACAAATATAAAACCGAACCTTTGCCTGTGGCAATTACAATTAAGCCAGACCATTTTGGTCACTCCAAAGGCTGTTCTGCCCCTGGGGGACTGAAAAAGATCCCCAAAGCTGCCAGCAATTCCCAGGAGAGAGCGTGGAGCAGGGAGATGCTCTGAATGGCCCTGTGGCTAAAGCTGCCCACCCTGATTGGCATCTGTCCCACGTGGGAGCCCTCCACACCAGCACCGCCGGCAGTTATCCATCAGTTGATCAATAGGTTACAGTCACCCTCATGTGCTCCTTTTTCCAGCCCCAGGAGATGCACCATGGAAATCCATACATCTGAATTGCTCTTTTAATTATTTTTTAAAGAAAAATGCCTGTTCAGTTCAAAAAACAAAGATAGAAAGAAAAAGAGAAAGCGAAAGAAAGAGAAAAAGAGAGAGAGAGAGAAAGAGAGAAAGAAAGAAAGAAAGAGAGAAAGAGAGAAAGAGAGAAAGAAAGAGAGAAAGAAAGAAAGAGAGAAAGAAAGAGAGAAAGAGAGAAAGAGAGAAAGAGAGAAA
>JAOTQQ010000023.1:43564760-43585891 GCA_026546715.1 Gallinago undulata
AGAAAGAAAGAAAGAAAGAAAGAAAGAAAGAAAGAAAGAAAGAAAGAAAGAAAGAAAGAAAGAAAGAAAGAAAGCCTACTAACAGGCAATGTTCCATTTGATTACATTTTCTTGTGCATTAACGAAATAGAAACAGCAAAATATTTTCTTATAATCTAAAAGCACTTGAAGTTTTGCACAACTGTGCATGAAGGGCTTTATCCTAATGCTTCACTTTCAAAAATAAAGAATGCGGCAGAAATTGTTGCTTAGGAGTTTCCTGTGAAAAATAATGGTAATTTTCAAGTGGCCTCTATTTTGTCCTTTTACTAAATCTCATTGAATAAGTATTATTGGCCAGATGCCCACAGGAGATTCACAACTGGGTACAGAGCAGAGCTGCACAGTGGTGTCAGTCCTGAGAGGGTGTTCGGGTCCTTTCAGGAAAGCCAAACCCAGTAAATACTGTAAATCAAAGTGCTTTGTTTTTCGGCAGTTTTGAGTCCCAGGGGAGAAGTGTGTCAGGGTGCCAGTTCCCTTTCCCAAACAGGGGACAGAGCAGTGACATTTTGTGTGAGGAGAGCACAAGCTCTGCTCTCTGCGTAGTGCAGATTATCACATTAGCAAAATCCCTATCAAAATGAAATTAGGAAGCACCTTCAGTTCCCTCATCTTTCCCAGGACTCTGTCTGTTCTTCTGCTCAGAGGCTCCCTCAAGCGTGTCCCTCAGAACCCAGGTTTCCCTGTTACTCAGCTTCTTAAATAATTTTGCTAACAGCCCAGACATCTGCAGACCCAGGGGAAGCTTACATTGGAACCCAGACATGACTGTGCCTCCTGAGCTCGTTTAAACAGCCCCACATAATTTTTGTCCCCTCAAGGACTCTTTCACTCTCCAGATTTTCCAGCCCTTGGTGATATTTGGATCCAGGGCATCTTCTTGTGTTGCCCACTAGGTGCAACTGAGGAGCCCACCTAAGGAGGGTTGTCCTGCCCTGGCCCATCCCCAGATGAGCCGGCTGCGGGGCAAGCAGCGAGCAACAGCCCCAGAGGATGCTGCTGCCACAGGCAAGAGCTATTCTACCATCACCCTCCCTCCCACAGCCCATCGGTGTCCTGCATCCTTCCTCCCGTGCCCTTGCACTCCTCTGTGGTCACGCTTGTTCCTTTGCCTCTCTCAAAGCAGAGGATGCTGGTCCCGGTGACCATTTGCCTGCTGTCTACAGCACTGTCACAGGCACACGGAATGAAATTCTCCAGAAATGCACAATGAAGACCAAACCTGGACTGCTGTGCAGGAGTGAAATTTCCCCAAATACCTTCCCAACACCAGGGCTTGAAAGCCACGTGAAAATCCAACCCACCTGTTCCCAGGCAATCTGTACCTTCAATTGCTGAAAACCCCAAGCCCAAATAGAAGGCTGGTTTTAAAATAAAGAATGTGTTTCTGCTTGAAATTAAAACCTGAACAGGTTTGGTTTGGCAGGCTTAAAAACTCACTGCGTCTCAGTTCATTGATTCAGCAACCGAAACAGCAAACCAGTCGTTTGCTTTTTTCCAGCTGTAAAAATGCCCTTTTTACAGGCAACGGGATGAAGTTGGCACCAAGACTATTGAGAATACCTGGTGGCGTGGGTCAGTCCGAGACAAAACGCTGCCGTCAGAGACAGCTGACAATGAGAGGCCGGTGGCAGCATCAGGCCCCCCAGGCAAGGCAGTGCCTGTGCGATGCCCTGGCTGCCAGAGGGGTGCCCTCTGCCCACAGCTGCCCTCCCCAGTGGTCCCAAGCCCACGTTTGGCACTGTGAAATCTACGCATTCGTTCAGAGGAAGCATCCCCTGCTGCACTGGTGTTTGATCAGGCTGGAGGGAGGGTGGCTGGCTCAGCATCACTCCTCCCCCCCCCCCCTCCCCCCCAGAATAATCACTTTCTGTTGTGGGTTTAGGACCTTACCTTTAGTCAGGCAGATGGAAGAGCTGAGTCTACGCTGGCACCCCACAGCGAGCGCCACCTAATTCACGAGGTTGCTTTCCTGACTTAACTTTTATCTGTGCTTCAAAAACAGCGTTTTAAACAAACAGCGGAAGCAAGTCTGAAAATCCATCTCGTAACACCACTTACGCCATGACTGAACCTGAGATTGGGGTCAAATGCAGAGGACTTAACATTCATTAAGCACCTCTCCAAAACGCAACACAGAGCTGGCAGATGAAATATGGGCCACCTCGCAGCAACTCGTACACACGGCAAGTAAAAGCTCATGTTTGGATCTTAAGAAACAACTGTGTTCCTGCCTTCCAGCCCAACACCAGTCACTCAGAGAGGGATCTCAGCTCAGGAGTTCCTAGAGCTGCCCAGGGGCCTCCCTGCCCCCAGATACCAGAGAAGAATCAGGCCAGGTCCTCCTGTGAGATTTTCCTTTGGGATAGGGCTACAGAAGAGTGCACTCATGTGTGGGTCTCACTTTAATGCAGGTAAAAACAGCCAAAATCCAAAACATGTGCACCCTTCCTGTAGTTGCAGCAGAGCAAAAAACCTTACTGTGCTGGAAGTTTAGCTGAAAATAATCTTTTTTTCCCCCCAGAACTGCTGTCTCCCCCAAAGGAACACCCCAAAACGCAGGCACTATTTTCCTGCCAGAGCCCTCTGCTCCAGGAGTCCTCCTCCTCCTCCAAAGGCCGCCTGCCCCTGCACAGGTGTCCCTGACCTGGGGAGCTGTGCCAAGCCTGGCAGGGCTTTAAGGTGGCTCCCTAAGGGAGTCACCTGGTGTGGTGGTGGGACAGTAGAAGCAAAGAGGGTGCTCAGAGCCCCCCACTCCAGCAAGAGAGAAGAGAGACTGGGACACCTTCCACCCTGCTCTACTCCCTCAGAGCCGAAAAGGGCAGGCAAATGCCCATGGCAGGGGGAAGCCCCCAGGGTTTTCCTTTAGGCTCCCTGGGAGTCCCTGAGAGAAGGACCTGGCCCTGGGAGGTCCAGGGGAGCAGAGGAGCGGTGATCCCTTTGCAGGCAGCCCCTCAAGTGTGACCACTGGCAAGGGCAAGCGTGTCAGGCTGGGTGAGGAAGTGACCCCAGCTGCCCTCAGCCCCCCGGGCTCCCCAGGGACAGCGTGATGGCAGGCACAGGCAGGCTGCCCATAAGCGGAGTGGAAAGCTCTTTATTTAACCTGCCCCAGCCACCTGCCCTCAGCCCCAGCCTTGGCCCCGTCCATCATGGCCTGGAGCCACAGGAGAAGTGCCAGGGCTACTTCTTTGGCAGGCTGAGCCAAAGAAAATCCTTGGCAAGCCACTGCTCCAGGTAACCCTTTCCCCCCTGGATCACGACGCCACCCCCAGCACAGCCAAGCTCTCTGCAACCCAAGCAAGTCAGGCAGGGCTGGTCCCTCAGGCTGGGATCCCACCCCCTCCCCAGTCCTCCCTCTGCTTGGGGACCTCCAGCCCCCCACCACCGACCCCCCTCCCTGGCAGGTGAGGCACTACGCCAGCAGGTGATGGAAGAACCCAAGCAAATGATGACACAAACAACCACATTAGGGGTATGACAGAATGACTGATGATTTAATGCTTCTTGAAGTTTTTTGTTTCCTTCCACAGGGCATTGGTTTTAAAAACAAACAAAACGAGGTAAAATAAATTAATTTATGTACACTTTACATACACTGTGTCACGTGGAGCTTTGCAGCAACAGTAACCAGAAATCGTTACAAAATAGAAAGTTACATGGCTGTTGCAGGTCCTCCCTGCAACCTAGAAGGTTGTCATCCTGAGTGTGGTTGGCAAAGTGATCATGTAAACATGTTTAGAAGCATTTACGGTGGACAATGGATGGGCCAGCTTCGTCGTACTCCTGCTTTGTGATCCACATCTGCTGGAAGGTGGACAGGGAGGCCAGGATAGAGCCACCGATCCAGACAGAGTACTTACGCTCAGGTGGGGCAATGATCTAGAAAAAAACAAGAGAGCCGAGATCAGTAAACAAGCAACAGCTGCAGATGGTGGGCACAGGGGCGTGTACAGGAGGACAACAGGTGGCTGCTTCTGCACCCAAGTCCTCCATGGTCCAACCTTACCTTGATCTTCATTGTGCTGGGGGCCAGGGCTGTGATCTCCTTTTGCATGCGGTCAGCAATACCTGGGTACATGGTGGTACCCCCAGACATGACGTTGTTGGCGTACAGGTCCTTCCTGATGTCAATGTCACACTTCATGATGCTGTTGTAGGTGGTCTCATGGATCCCTGCGGACTCCATACCTGGGGGTGGGGAAGGGGGGAAAAGCAGGCACAAGGTAAGTGCCAAGCAAGAGCTCCACAGGGGGACGCAGGAGAGAGGGGAGAGCCGTCAGGAGAGGAGAGGGGGGCACACACACCAATGAAGGAAGGCTGGAAGAGGGTTTCTGGGCAGCGGAAACGTTCATTGCCAATGGTGATGACCTGCCCATCAGGCAACTCATAGCTCTTTTCAAGGGAGGAGGAAGAGGCAGCGGTGGCCATCTCGTTCTCAAAGTCCAGTGCCACATAGCACAGCTTCTCCTTGATGTCACGGACGATCTCACGTTCAGCTGTGATGGGGGAACAAGACATCAGCGATTGCAAAGGAGGAACAGGGAATGCCTGCATCTCCTCCATAGGTCTGCTGGGACTCCAGACCCCCAACCACATGCAGACTCCCAACAGGGAGCACCACGGGGCTTGCAACGGGGCAAGAGGCTGCAGCATCCCTGGAGGTACAAGGTAGAATCGACAGGGGGACATTTTGAAGGAGGGAATAGCGCTTACCTGTGGTGACAAAGGAATAGCCACGCTCAGTCAGGATCTTCATCAGGTAGTCAGTAAGGTCCCGGCCAGCCAGATCCAAGCGCATGATGGCATGGGGCAGGGCATACCCTTCATAGATGGGGACATTGTGTGTCACACCATCACCGGAGTCCAGCACAATACCTGGGGAAACAAAAAGCAGCCACCTGAGACACAATACCCTGGAAGCAGAGCTTCCGACAGTTAGCTGTCGGAGACCCGCCCTGGACGTCCTCGCTTGGGGAAGAGGGGCCAGCAGGACACCAGCAACTCACCAGTGGTACGGCCAGAGGCATACAGGGACAGCACAGCCTGGATGGCCACATACATGGCAGGGACGTTGAAGGTCTCAAACATGATTTGGGTCATCTTTTCACGGTTGGCTTTGGGGTTAAGGGGGGCCTCAGTGAGGAGGGTGGGGTGCTCCTCAGGGGCCACACGCAGCTCATTGTAGAAGGTGTGGTGCCAGATCTTCTCCATGTCGTCCCAGTTTGTGATGATGCCGTGTTCAATGGGGTACTTCAGGGTCAGGATACCTCTCTTGCTCTGGGCTTCATCTCCTACGTAGGAGTCCTTCTGACCCATACCCACCATGACGCCCTGCAGGGAAGGAAAGAGGGGGGGCTCAGCAACCTCTTCACGGGCGACAGCGTGGGGGTCCCTGGACCGGGCATCCTTCCCTCCACACAGAGGGCCGGGAGGTGGCAGGGACCGGCAGCCATGGCTATGTCAGGGCTTGGAGGGGATGCTCGGAGGGGGGACGTCGCCCTACCTGGTGGCGGGGGCGGCCCACGATGGAGGGGAACACGGCCCTGGGGGCGTCATCCCCGGCGAAGCCGGCCTTCACCAGGCCGGAGCCGTTGTCGCACACGAGCGCGGTGGTCTCGTCCTCGTCGCACATGGTGGTGTCGGTTTGTCTGCGGGGGCGCAGGGGCGGGGGCTCAGCCTCACGGCCGGCCGGCAGCCGGGGGCGGCGGGGCCGGGAGGGGGAACTTACCTGGGCTGGCTACGGGCTCCGCGCCTCGGGCCGCTGGCAGAGAGGCCTCCCCGCTCCTCGCCGGGTAGCTCGTGGGCCGCCGCCGGCCGCCGAGCCTTTTATCGCGGCGGCGGCCAGCCCCCAGGAATGCGGCCCCGGCCGTCGCCATATTTGGGCCTGGGGCCCGGCGCGGCCCCGGCCCGGCGCTGCCCAAAGAAGGCGCTCCTGGCCGCGGCCCAGGTGAGCCGGGCCCGGCCGTATAAGGAGCGTCTGCCGGGGTTCCCCCCCCTCCCCACCCCCAACCACCACCCGCGGCCGAAATAATCCCCCGGCACCGCCGGGCCCGTTAAGGGCAAAGCAGGTGGGGGCCGGCGCGGCGGGCGCGGGCCCGGGCCCTTTCGACGGGGGAGGCCGGAGCGGGCCTGGGCCCACCGGGGCGTGAGGGCGGAGCGGGCCGCGGCCCTGCCGGGGCTGGGCGGGCCGAGGGAGGCTGGGGGCCTTCGGCTGCGCCCCACTGTGAGTCGGGGAAAAGGCAGCCCCTGCAGGTCTTGCCTTGTCCCAAAGAGGCAGGTGCGGGCGGGCAGCGAAGGTGGTTGTGAGGGAAGGCGAAGGGACGAGGTCGAGCTGCGTTTTGCAGGTGATGCCATTGTACAGGTGGCTGCCGGCGCAAAAGCCACAGCTGAGATAGGCTATGCCTTTGTTGTTGGTTTTTTTTTCCCTTGCTGTGATTTAAAAATGGAAATTAAATGCAAGGGATAACATCTGTTGGACAAACGCTTGAAGAGATGCCCGGTGAAGCCTTAATCCCGGTGACCGTCTGGTCCCAGAGGCCTGACGCAGCCGTGAACGCTGGTGCCATTACCCAGTCCCCGTTGCTGGCCGCTGATGGGCTGGGCAAGACGCGAATCCTCCCACTCTCCCCACGGCTCACCCGTCCCAAAAGGAGTGCCATCTCACAGGTAAGTCATCTCTGATGAGCTGAAGGCACTACGCAAGCAAAGAGGAACAGTTCATCTCCTTCAGCTATGGATATTTAAGCAGAGATTCCATGTGGGACACTCAGAAGATTTTATATAGAAATTCCATATGCCGATGGAAAGAGGCAGTAACACAAGCAGATGTGCAGCCCTGGCAATGAGTCGATGAAAATCAACCTTCAAGACCTTCTCTGAAGACACAAGTGGACAAGGGTAAAGCCTTTTAAAATTTAGGGAGTCAGGAGAGGAGGAGGAAGAAATATTAAGTCAGAAGTGCTCATGCTGTGAGGAGTCCCCTGCAACTGAAGCCATTTCTGCAGCTGACTTCCTCCACTGCAAGGCAGAGCAGAAGGACCAACAGAGAAGCAGACAACTTTTCTTCTCCGTTTAATTTCTGCACCATCCAGTTTGGCAGCATCCCTCTTTACCTCTGGCTGCTCCCTATTTCATTCTGCTATAGATTTTCATTTCCTGTCAAGTTATTGTATTTAAGTAGGCTGCGGATAAGACATGACATTCTCTTACACTGTTCTTCAGCTTCTCATGTTATTTTTCAGTTCTGTCATCGACAACTGGCAGTACAAAAATCGGAAGCCTGAAAGCACTTAAAGGCATCACAGCCATCAAATCTATTTACAGAACTGCAACGCTGTGCTGTGGATTCCAATTCCAAAATATGGTCAGTTTTGTTGAATCAGAAAACAAGTAACAGAAAGCCTAACCTCACTGAAAGATAAACATGCTTAATCCTTCAATGAAACCTGACGCCAGCACAAACCCACTCTATCCCTTCTGTTTCTTTTAATTTTCTCTCTACCCCAATGTAGTTTACAGCAAAATGCCCGATGGCAACATTAAATCCTTTTCCTTCTGCGTAAACGATCATTTTCCGCACTTAGATCTGATATTTAGCTGGAGTTTGATTTTGGTCCCAGGTCAGAAAACATTTGAAGTTAGTTTCCAGGAGAGCCTGGGCACAGAGAGGGTTGCTATCCACAACACACAGCTTCTGAGACTGATCACAAATGACAACCGAGAAGCTTTCCTGCTACTCCAGTGACAACAGAGGCAGGAAGTGTGGACATCCTGTACCGCATGTATTTTCCATTACTGAGAAAACAACTACTTGAGAAATGACATATGCTACCCATACTCCTTAAGCCATTTTAATCAAGACCTAAATCTTTTTGTCCCAAGCTTATTTCAGGTTTTGTTACACTTGGAAAGAACCTAGAGCTCTGGCATGACCTTCGATACGCGGTGGTAAATGAAGGCATCCTCCCCGTACAGTAACCTGAGAGGGGAGTTCTGCACCAGAACAGCTCATTACATAACAAAACGGGGGACTGAGAGGAGGAACAGCCCCAAATCCCAGCCTCTTCAAGCTTCCCAACAGAACAGTGAACCAGCTCAACACTCCAAGCACAAGGACATTAAACTTTAGTTTAGACATGGAAGTTATTTTAATGAGGTTTTATGTAAGTAAACTCATTGCCTGTAGCCTTCTGTTTTGGCAATAGTCAGATGGAAAGCCGTTGTACAAGTGCCAAATGCGTCCCAACCCAGCAATAGAATAAAACATTAGCTGCGAAGCCTACACAGCCCATCGTTTCCCAAGAACCTGGAAGAATGCTTTTACACCGAGTGGAGTAAACCCATCCCAGCAGAGAAGCCAGGCACTCTGGAATGCACAGATAGCTAAGGATAAGCAGAAACACCTACTTCTGGAACTAGCTTTGCGGGGCTTGCCCTGCCCCTCCTGACAAAATAGAGGTGGTCGGCAGCCTAGGAAGGGATGAGGGAGCCCCAGAGTGTTTTACTGTGCATGGGTCAATTAAAGAGTTTCCTCTTCAAGCAACATTTAGAGTCTAGTAAAAGCTTAGGTAGAACGTACTTTGGCAGGGGGTGGCAATCACTTGTTCGATTATTCCCTTTCACCCAAAACGTGAAGTTTATCACTAATGTAAAACCACTTTTAAAGTGGTATTTTGACAAGCAAATGGAATTCTTTTAAAGCTCCAAGTGACCCATTCCTTTGAGGCTGAGAGTTAAACCTGCACTACTTCCTCTCAGCCATGCAAGGCTGCAAAAGAGCAAAGTTCGCTTCTTAGAACAATCTTAGAAGATGACTGCTAGTGCATTTCTTTCCCATATTAGTTAGAACCTCTCTAGATAAATCCATTCTTCCAAACATGTTCAGACTCTCAGCCCAGCTTACTGTATTAGTACAGGCAGGAGAGGAAGCCACGGAAGGGGAGCTGTGCTTTTAAAACTAGAAACTGGATTCTCTTCAACCAATTTAACTTCTGACCTTCTCAGCTGTTGGATCAAATCGTCGCAGCTGGCAGCGAGCCAGACAAGTAAAACATAAGGGCATGCGAGTCGCTCTGCATTCACTCTGGCAGTTGAGCTACTTGCAAAAGGAAGGTACAACGTGTCAGATTAAAGTAACTTTGATTTAAAGATTAAAATCTGCTGCCAATCAGAATAATTAAAATTGAAAAGTTAAATGACTTGGTTTTGTTATTCTCTTGTCAGAGATAACTAACTGGGGCAGTGAAGTAAAAAAAAAAAATTAAAACCAAATTAGTAGCATCAACTAGTAGAGAGAACAAGTCGCTGTGTAAGGAAGATCGTGCTGGACTCCCACACTTTCCTAACTGCTTTCTAGGTTTCTTCTGAGCCCCTAGGTTCAAGCAGTTGCTGGGAATGACTGCACGGTGAGCTGTTTGTCTCATTTTTATACATATTCTAGAAATTTGCATATAATTTAAATGAAAGTTAAATAGATAAAACATTGAAATGTTTTGAAAAAGTTTAACCTTACAAACTGTAAGAATATTTGCTGGACCAGCGGACTTTGAATGAGAACTGTGTTTTATTCCTTTGTGTCACAGACAAGCTGAGTGACCAGTGACAAGCCAGTTATCCTCTTTGTGCCAGTCATCTTTAGCACAAAATTGAAATTACCTAGTTTCTACAGCAAAATCTGTTGTTTAAAGAGAAAGTAGAGGCATCTCATAGAATAATAATTTGTTTTTACAGTAAGCTAAGGAGTCACCCAGCATTAATGTTTTCAGTATGCTCTGAACTGAAATCTCAGCCTCAGTGAAGCCAGAGCAAAGTTCCACCTTCTGCAGTGGGTCCCACATTTGCACATTTGTCCTTGTCTGCACACGAGTCTCAGGCAGGACTCCTACCAGTGCAGATATAAAATGAAACAGCAAGTTTATGAAAGGCACAGGAAAACAAAAACTTTATTTTTCTTTTCCCTGAAAACACACTTCTGCTTCCCTTGACTAAATCTATAAATATAAGACCAAGTATATTACTCATATAGATTTTATTACAAAGTTTTAGCAAAAAAAGAACAGAACGTAACAAAAGTATACATGAATTTAACAGGTCTTTAGAAAAAACATTTTTTAAAAATAGTGAGAATCATGCTTGTCCATGAACATAGTGTTCATAGATTGCCTTTAACACAAATTCGAAGTAAGCACTATATTTCAAGTTGCCAAGTTCATTCGCTTGTAGCAAGTCCTTCACCTCCGGTAAATATTCACTTAACTGAACTCCTACAACACAAAACCTTTTATTATAGCACTGATAAAAGTACTTTGCATTAACAGTTAAGATGATTTTTAAGTAAACACCTGCCTCAGAGTTTAAATTAATCTTTGGAACTGAAGAGATCTAGTTCTATTATACATGTCAAGAAATACAGTAAAGCCTGTAAAACTGAATTTAAAAAAAATTTCCTACCCAAACATTGGGTAGGTTTACCCAAACCCAAACATGCTCAGTGAATTTATGATTAAATAAAAAATCCAAGTGTTTACATAACACATCACCAAAATAATAAATAAATAAATAAAAATCAACAAAGAAAAGAAAGACCAGTCATGTAATAAATATTTATATCGACAGTTGCAACCTTTCAGTCTGGCCTGTGAGAACCTTAAAAAAGGAAAGAAATTGGCAGGATTGAACACACAAAATGAGAACTTTTCTGTAGACCTTAATCTTTGTATTTTTGACATGGAGCCTGCTCTGGAAAAAGTTCATATGCAGAAATATTTAAGATGGACTTTGACTCTAAATTGCTTCCTGCCTCTCCTTCCTCCCCTAGCTGTAATCTCCAAGGCCGTAACTTCCCATGGTCAGCTTTACCGGGGGGGGGGTGGGGGTGCAGGTGGGTGTTTTTTGTTGGTGGTAGGTTTGGGTTTTTTTTCTGGGTTTGAGGTTTTTTTTGTTTGGTGTGGGGTTTTTTTTGTTGTTGTTTTTGGGGCAGGAAAACAAGAACAAAAAACCCCATTTAAACTAAAATACATTACAGTTTTCTGAGTGACAGACTGTCCTGGTTTGAGGTAAAACAGAACCAATTTTCTGTTCAGTAATTTTACTTTTTAGTCAAGTCTCTTCTAACTGACTGCACACTCTGAAATCGATGGTATATTTTTCAGATAGTGTCAACTTCTAGCAGAGAGAAGTCCTGATGTTTATAATTAATACTAAGGCATGGTATGCAGGGAGGCTCCTGCTTATACTTACTGCTCAAACCATGACACAGACAAATAGTTATTAATCCCTTATCTTGCAGAAGATAGGTGTTTAACTCAGGAAGACACACTTTACAGTAAGAAACTGCTAAAAAACCAATGCCTGCCCTACTGAGCAAATAATTTGAGGGTACTAAGATTCTAATAAAGAAATCTGCTCTCTTATCCCTTCAACGTTTTACAGACATAGAATTAGCTTCGTGTGGTTGCAATTATCTAGTGGAATGCATATAAGAATTACTCTGAGAATTTATTAACACTACTTCTTACATATTAAGTGTTCATCTTTAGCTTTTGAAACAACTGAACAAATTCAAGAAGTTCAATTACATTTAAGTGCACTTTACCTTCTTTCAGTAGTTTCTGTAACACTTTCACAAATATACTATCTTTAGAGGCTTC
Source organism: Gallinago undulata (assembly GCA_026546715.1). Classification (NCBI taxonomy): domain Eukaryota; kingdom Metazoa; phylum Chordata; class Aves; order Charadriiformes; family Scolopacidae; genus Gallinago; species Gallinago undulata. Next base: position 43,576,448 of record JAOTQQ010000023.1, read on the forward strand.
AATTGGATCATCTTTACTGTCTGAACTAGACCATCTGCAAGTCAAAGAATACATTTGTGGGAAGAATGACACAGGAAATCAAACGAAAATAACAAGAAAAAATACACAGGAAATTTGATAAGTTATCAAAGGTGATTAATACATGTTCATGCGTGTTATGTGCTTGGCTATAGAGGTTTTTTCCATTTTTATTAATCTTTTTTCCAAGACTAAAATGGCAATAAAATTGCACTACTATAATGTAGCCTAGTTAGGAAGACAATATAAATGCTTCCTGTCTGCTAAGCTGTAAAAGAAAACATTATTTCTTTGATAAAATAAAAAATATTATCCACCAAGATAGGAATTACCTATTCTCAGTAATTGTATTTTACGATTGAGATGATGCAAATATAAACTTATTTTTGGTAGAATACAGCAAGAGCAGCAATTTGCTAACATATTTGAAAAAACCCAAACTAAACCAAAACAAAAAAGCAAACACTGAGAAAAGGAAGGAGGAGGAAAAAAATAGTTAAATTTTAAGTTGCAGCCTTATAACAGCACACACAGATATAAACCAAATACAGTTTGTCTCATTTGTGATTAAATATGAAGAGGAAGACTCGTGAATGCAAATCCCAAATAGATTTTTCTAAGAGAAAGAATATTTTAAGTGACAATATTTCATGTTTTTAGAGCTTTATGTGAAGCAATGTTAAGTCAACACCAACCTAACTTCTTTTGCTGTAGTTTTAACCTTTCATAGTTAAAATTTTCTGTTCCATATGTAAAACTGCCAGATAAAACCGGTTCTCTTATCACTCCCTAAATCAACTTGAACCTCCCTGGGCCAATGGGAAGTGCTTCCAACAGAGCTCACCTGGCTCCCAGAAGCTATTACTGACAAATCCTCTGTACTTCACTGAAACCATGTTTTTACCATGGATGCCACTTAAACTTCCAAACTTCTAGGATTTTATCTTTAATTCTACTGGGAAGAATGAGACAGAGGGAGGGAGGGAAGGGTAGGGGGATTTGAGGAAACAAATCTCTCTTGGGAACAGAGGAGGACAGCGAGGACCCTACCAGGTCAGGAGCATGCTTAGCAAGGCTCACCTTTCTACCCAAAGAACTTGACCACCGTTTGTAGCTGTTAAGTGTCAAACACTTACTTTTGCACACAGATGAAAGTTAACACTTCCTCTTTTGAAATAGCGATCAACCTCTTTGTAAGCCTTTGAGAGCCTTGCTGGCCTGGAAACCTAACTGGGGCATCAAGTTTTCTAAACACTATTCAGTACAAAGTGATCTCAAATTGCATCTGGTTAGCTAGTGGAGTGGGTAAAATCTTGTCAGCGTTATATAGGATTTAAATGGTTTAAATATTACGTCCAAACCCCTGTTCTTGGCCCAGAGTAGGACGGAATATAAACTAATTGTTGGACTGGTGCCACGTAGGAGCTCTGGATTCTTCTGTCTTGAAAATAATAGGAAGGGGAAAAACAAAACACTTGGAGTAGCGTGAACCTGTTTCTGCATATTATTTGTGTCATGTGTGACAATAATTTAGTCATGCAGCTAGGAATTTATTTTCTACAGACCACTGTCCTTTGTAATCTGTCCTGTACGTAAGTGTGAATCCAAATGCTATTATTTCCATTTTAATCACAAATGGCACAGTACATTTGGAATGTATTCTCTCCTCATCTTTTCTTCCTTACATCCTCTAGGAGCTAGAAAAGCTAGATAACTTCTGAAAATTAGAAAGGAAAGGGAGCAAATGCTATTTCTGTTATTTAACCTATGGGAGAAGAGTAGTAGTGCTTGATGAGAAGATTCTTCTGACCCATTGGATTCAGCCTGAATTTGGTATAGAACGTCCTAAAGAGGGGCTCTTTCAAGCAGTATTTAAGGCTTCGATTTCTTACAGTCAAGAATGTAGCTTTAACTCAAACAGGTCACAAACTTGTTGATGGGACAAGTTTTGGGGAAACTTGTCGTGAGGGGAAAAAAACTGAGGAAAAGTTTTGTTGATTTTGACAATCACCAAAAATAACTGAAATAAGAGTTTGCAGGAGTGACCTCTGCATGTGTTGCTCTTAAAAAGCATCTATTTGAGACACTTGAAAGGAAAAAAAAGTTTCAGCATTGGTCATTCTTTTACCCTAGCAAAGGGTTCAAAAACAAAAGCTGCACAGGTATATTCCTGTCTTGCAGGTTGCCAGCTAGGTAAGCAAATAAAGTACCACAGACTTTTTTTGCTGGAGTTTCACTTTACAAATAAAAAGATACACTCAGTTCAGATAATTCACAAACCTTGTACTATGAAACTCAATCCTTTCAGTGAGCTAGAGAATGGTATACTAATATGTAATTCTGGAAAAGCTATGTCACAAATACTCCCAGTAAATTATATTCATATTGGACTTACCTGTCTCTTTGGAGAGCCTTACACAGAATTTTAAGTTTAAGATCGTTTACATCCACTTCCTCTTCCTTCAATTCACATAAGGAAAAAAGACAGGTAAGTTTTTTGTTTTTTTTTTTTTTAAGAAATAATCACTCTGTCACACAGATTATACCAATGAGTTAGATTCTTCAATTGCTGAACATTGTTTTTAAGCATGTGCTATTTTAACAGATGACCCGATCAGAGTGTTGGAACACCAAAGTCTGTTCATTTCCATTTGAAAACATGGCTCAGACTTTCTACGGCACCACATGACTGCTGAAGACTAAATACCTCAATTCAAAAAAGGGCTTATTTTAAAGCACATGAACAAATAACAATTTGTAAAACAGCATATTCTAGGCAAGTTTTATTTTAAAGTGTGCTAAATGGCAACTGAAGTCAAGGCGGCTCCTTTTTCAACATGGCCAACCGAACTAGCATGCCACATTAGGGTGTTTTATGAATATATTAGTAAATGTCTTCAGAGATACATATTTGTCTTGGAAAGGGCAGTCCCTTCATTGCACAGAAACTTGGAGATAATTGGTGTCAGAGCCCCTTCCAAAATAAAACGTCAGAAAAAAGACCGTATTTTTTTTTTCCACTGCTCAACGTCCCAAAGCATCACATCCACTTTAAATTCCCCTCATAAGAGAAACCATGGACTGCCCAATAGAGAAGCCTAGAAACAAGAGGATAGGTCTCAAATTTAAGCTATGTTTTTGCAAGAGAAAAAGCAGGGAAAACTAGGTAACAGGTAGTTTTTAGGCTGTAGTCCAAATCACCATCTCCAATTTGTGCCAAATGGTTTTACTGAAGTTGTTAGAGACTCAAATATCGGAGCAGAAAAATTTTTAAATCTCATATATCTGGAGTGACATTTATTTTATTTAGAAAACCCAATATAGTTGTCTTAGTGTTCATGAATTGTGTTGACAAAATTCAAGAGGAAAACTAATTTAAAAGAACCAAATGAGTTCACTCATTTATTTTACTGCAAAATATTATTATCTGTACTACTTGTATTGTAAAAATGAAGGGGGAAGTTAGAAAAAAAACACCCCAAACATTGACTTTTCTTTTTAACTAAAGAGAAATAACTCAGAGTAACATACTACTATAAGTAGTAATACTCTTTCCTCAGTACACAAAATAACTAAACACTGGACAAATAAACATATTAATACATAAAACAAAAAACTTCTAGTTAGTAACAGCAAATAAATGCTATTAAAAAGAAACTGTGTTAAAAGACATGCAATTAAAACCAATTTAAATGAAAAAATTAATTATGAAGACATTTATTATCAAACTGAAGTTATTGAAGGCCAACAAAAAGGTACAACGGTGTTCACAAAGCACTACTACAGAGAGGATTTTAACCTGGACCCCTACCCAGAATAGCAGGAACTGGGATAATCAGAAAAGAGCTCTCACTTTCAATTGGAAAGGAATACTTTTGCTGAAATAATACAACTTTGGTTTTTATAGCAAAGACTGTTATTAATTCAGGATTGATGCCCCTCAGAAGCCAACTTATTCGTGCTCAGTGGAAAATTACTCCTGACAAGATACTAGATCATGCAATGAGATGCAGTGAGAAAGCAGATAGCAAATCTGTGACTCGATGCTATTTACATGTTAAAAAGCTGGTGACTACCCCGCATTATCTCATGAGAATCAGAGAAACGGCCAATAGGGAACAGGCAAGAACTGAACTACTGAAAACAGATGATCTTTGTCGTGTTTGGAGAAAGCCTGTAGGGAAGCAGGGCTCTAAAAAAGCAACTATAGACTATAAATGGGAAGTGAAGATGAGGAGTGTCATTTTTCTTAAATGATCTAAACCACATTTGGCATTAAGTCCCCAGTGACTTAAAAACAAGCTAAAAAAACATATCAGGGTTTATTTTTAATGACCGTACACTAAGCTAATATGTTAACTAACTACAGATGCACCATCCTAGCTTAAATAACAATACATTTTTTTAAAGCCTCTGGATTAGAAATCCTTCAAAAACTTTTCATACCTCATCAATATATTCCAGTAGATCAAGTGCTTTCTTGAAGTCATACTCATTGGCCCTTCTGTTCTCATCACATATGTACATCTATGATATGAGAGATTAACGTAGAGAATTATTTTTAGCCTACAAACTAATGTAACTGATATCACGGACAACTCACGGCGGGAAGACCACCATGTATTTTCCACTTACATGACCTTCTCATGAAAATATGTCTTGATTCAACCGCAAGTATTTTTATAGTAAGGAATATACTTAAGGTTTTAGAGCAGCATTCCACCTACATGACAATGGTCTGTGGACAAATGATATTGGATGTAAGGCTGCTAGGTTTCAAATTTAAATGCCATTTAAGGTTGTAACATTCCTGGACTATTGTAGCCAGAGCTCAGCTCCACAAATAAGCTCTCAGAATCATTTTGGTACTTCAGCTCAAAGCAGTACTTAAGCACACGTACTGCCTTTTTAAAACAGACAAGTTTGCTATCAATATTTCACACACCCTCCCCCCAACAAAACTCTACATTTGTACTTTAAAGGAAAATTAACATTAATGCTCTTTTTATTTACACTTCCCAAGTTTAACTCTCACATTGCAAGTAGTGAACACGAACATTGCTTTAACAATAGAGAACTCAGAAGGAAAACTATCACAGTGCCAGTGCTTGCCATGACACTTCCTAGTATCCCCTAATTCTACACAGTCTCACTTAAAAGATACAGGTCATGACTTCAAAATCTGCTATTAGCATTGTTCTAAAAAAATTAGGAGAATGTAAACAAGCACGTTATCAGCCTTTCATTTTCGTCAGAATTACAGGAAAAATAAGGAGTTGCAAAACTGACACCTAGACAGGATCTGGTTTATTTTACAACGTATCATTGTTGCTCTTTGAAATGTTTTTGTGTGCATAACTGGATGGCAAAAATATACTGCCAACAATGCAGAAATAATAAGGCTATTGGTTGCTGGCTACCAGCAGAAAGGGATGTGGAAAGGGAGTCGGTGCTCCCAGTACTGGAGCAGTTTGTGGTTTTGTAACAGAAGGTAAAAATTGTCTCATATCCAAGAACTGGCTGAGACCAGTAAAGCAGCTTCTGGCACTGATTCGATTTACTTTTTCTCCCAGCAGCACTCTTAAGCACACATTTGACTAAAAGAAATTTTAACTAGAAAGCAGCATTCTGAAGCTTGGTGCTGGTAGAAAACTAAGCAAAGATTAACAAATTCTTATATCAGAGCTTCAGGTGCTTAGCAAGTCATGTAAAGGATAAAGACAGGTGTGATCTTCTCATTTGTTTTATTGCACAGAAACAGAAAACATATTGGAACTTTACCTGTATAATGAAGAAAACATGAGATACTTACATCAATGAGCTGGGATGCAGACAACACTGGCATATCGTTGAGGTTCAGCTGTTTCTCTGCCAGTAATTGTTCAGGGAGTGTCTCCTGATGTAACAGAAAGCGCTCCTGTTCTGATATTTCTTGAAGTCATTTAAGGAAATGAATGTTTCACGTTATTTAAATGTAATAATAAATTCTATGAAACAGCAATAACTGTCACGTCACAATATTAAGCAGTCTAGAAGTGTTTGTTACGATGGATTCTGTTGGACACTTATTTATGTTCCTGAAGCACAGAAATAGTTCTGTTTCAATACTGTCATCCTGGTGATCTAGTTCTTACTTTCCATTCAGGCTTCCAGTGCAATGCAGACTGATAACTCTTCTGTTTTCTCAAAATCACAAAATGAATACATAGGATTGGAGGGGAGTTGTTGAACTATGCAGGAAAGTAACTTGGTTGCAATTTTTAGAAGCTACCTTTTGGCTGAGGATTTGGGCCATGGACCTGCTCCATCTCATAAATTCTTCAATTTTTTTATTGTTTTAGTTTCCAGTATAGTCTGCTCCAGGGTTATAAACTTATTAGGCAGAAAGAATCAAAATGGAGTAACAGTATGTGAACCCAACTTCCCCCCATCCTGCCCTCAAATTCCACTATATGGTAGAAAGCAGCATTTTGTCTGTTTAAATGGATAAGCAGAATGCAGCAGAAATAATAATCACTTGTCAATAGAAAACTGATACACAAAGAGTGTAAGTTTTAAAAACTCAAGGTCAATAAAAAAGGACTTGAGGGAGTTGGGAAAGGTGGTTAGGGTACAGGTTATCTTTTCATCTGGAGGCAGATGATTCTGGGAGGAACAGAAATATTCAGTCAATTAACACATGGCTCCGTAGCTGGTGCCACCGCCATAAGTTTGGGTTCTTTGACAATAGATTTGCCTGTACAACACCAGGTCTGTTAACACCTAATGGGAGGTGCCTCTCTCAAAAGGGGAAGAGGGTTCTTGTCAAAGAGATCGCAGGTTTAATTGACAGGGCTTTAAACTAGATGGGAAGGGGGAGGCAGGTGATAAGCTTTGGAGTACCACACCAGGGTTGGAGGGACAGGGTCCTAGTAAAGGCCTTCAGCCTGGCTCTCTGAGCCAAGTTGGTGACCCTTCACTACAGTCAAAGTCTTATGGTGATGTGCCAGCAGCTCCCGGAGTAGGAGCAGTGCACAGAGAAACACCTGACAGACACTCCGGGAGAGATTCCCCTAAGAAGGCAGCGCAGCCAACAGCCCAGCCAACAGCCCAGCTGAAGTGCCTCTACACCAATGCATGCAGCATGGGCAACAAACAGGAGGAGTTGGAAGCTACTGTGCTGCTGGAAAGAGATAACAAAGTGGCCATCACGGAAATCTGGTGGGATGAATCCCATGACTGGAGGGTGGCTATTGAGGGCTACAGGTTGTTCAGAAGAGACAGGCGAGGAAGGAGGGGTGGAGGTGTTGCCCTTTATGTCAAGGAATGGATAGAGAGTGAGGAGATGTTCCTAAAACCCTCCCTGGTGTCAGATGAGAGAGTTGAGAGCCTGTGGGTGAGGATTAGGGGGCAGGTCAATAAGTGGGGCACTATTGTGGGCATTTATTACAGACCACCTGATCAGGATAGAGAAGTGGATGCGGCCTTTTACAACGAGCTCCAAGTAGCCTCACAATCGCAGGCCTTGGTTCTTGTGGGAGATTGCAATCATCCAGATATCTGCTGGAAAGGCCACAGAGCCAGGAATATACAGTCTAGGAGGTTCCTCCAAAGTATTGATAACTTCTTAACCCAGCTGGTGGAAGAGCTAACAAGGGGAGAGGCACTACTGGACCCAGTACTGACAAACTCCACCCGGTCCCCAAGAGGGACTCATGGAGGACATCAAGGTTGAGGGCAAACTCGGCTGCAGTGACCACAGAAAGACAGAGTTCAGGACTGGGGGTAACATACAAAAAACAATAAGACAGACTGAAACCTTGGATTTCAAGAGGGCTAACTTTGTCCTTTTCAGGAAACTGCTAGGGTCCTGAAGGGCAAGGGGGCTCAGGAGAGCTGGGCAATATTCAAGCATTGCCTTCTCCAAGCTCAGGACCAGTGCATTCCCAAGAGCAAGAAATCGAGCAAGGGAAGCAGGAGACCTGGGTGGTTGAGCAGGGACCTTCTGAAAAAACTAAAGTGGAAGAAGGGAGTTTACACCAAGTGGAAGAAGGGACTGACCGCTTGGGAGGTTTACAGAGATGCTGTTAGACTATGTAGGGAAGAAACAAGGGAAGCCCAGGCCTCCTTGGAATTAAAACTGGCAAGAGATGTCAAAGACAACAAGAAGGGGTTCTTCAATTATATTGAAGGCAAAAGGAAAACTAAAGAAAATGTGGGCCTTCTGTTGAATGAGTCGGGTGCCATGGTAACAGAGGATGCAGGGAAGGCTGAGTTGCTGAATGCCTTCTTTGCCTCAGTCTTTACTGCTCCAGCCAACCCCCAGGAGCCATGGACTTTGGATGAATCAGAGAAAGTCTGGACTAAGGAAGATCTTCCCTTGGTGGAGGAGGACCAGGTTAGAGATCAGTTAAGAAGGCTGGACATCCACAAGTCCATGGATCCAGATGGGATGTACCCGAGAGTGCTGAGGGAGCTGGCAGAAGTCATTGCAGGGCCACTCTCCACCATTTTTGAGAGGTTCTGCAGAACAGGTGAGGAGCCAAAGAATTGGAGAAAGGCCAATGTCATCCCAGTCTTCAAAAAGGGCAAGAAGGAGGACCTGGGAAATTACACACCAGTCAGCCTCAGCTCCATCCCGGAAAGGTGACGGAACACCTCATTCTGCGTGTCATCTCAGAGCATATGGAGGAAAAGAAAGCTATCAGAAGTAGCCAAGATGGATTTACCAAGGGGAAGTCATGTCAGACTATCCTGATAGCTTTCTATGATGTCATGACTGGTTGGATAGATGAGAAGGCGGCAATGGTTGTTGTCTACCTTGACTTCAGCAAGGCTTTTGACACATTCTCCCACAGTATCCTCATAGCTAAGCTTTGGAAGTGTGGGTTAGATGAATGGACAGTTAAATGGATTGAAAACTGGCTAAAAGAGGGTTGTGATTAGGGGCACAGAATCCAGCTGGAATTCTCTGACAGGGGTCAGTACTGGGTCCAGTCCTCTGCAATATATTCATCAATGACCTGGACGAAGGGATTGAATGTACCCTCAGCAAGTTTGCTGGTGACACAAAATTAGAAGGGGTGTCTGACACCCCAGAATGCTGTGCCGCCATCCAGAGAGACCTGGACAGGCTGGAGAGATGGGCCGAGAGAAACCTAATGAAATTTAACAGGGTGTACTGGGTCTGGTAGAGAAAGGGCTAATTTCTTCCCAGGACATAGCAGGGACTCAGGTATTCCATCCCATGTGGGCCATGCCCAGAGGGGTGGCCGGAGCTAGTCGGGAAAAGGGGAGGGACCGGAAGGGGGGGGACCGGAAGAGGAAGTTCCTCCGGGGAGAGGGAGAAGGAGCAGAGCGGTCGGGTCCATTCCGCGTGCGGTCGGCAAGCGGCGGTATCGTAATCACGGTTGTATACTTCTCTGTCAGTGTTATTGTTGTTGTTTC